>JAQPZY010001584.1:600000-1107500 GCA_029931535.1 Margaritifera margaritifera | reverse complement strand
TGCATTTCACTTATAAATGAAGTATATGGTACTTCACTTATATTTAAAATGTGAGCCTTTCACTTACTACACTTATAGGTCATTTATAAGTGACATATAGGTGAATTAGGCATTTCACTTATAAGTGAAGTATACTTATAAGTGAAGTATCACTTATAAGTGAAATGTAATTAATTTACTTACTACACTTATACATGAGATAAAAGTGAATTCCCGCTAAATTCAAAGAATTTTGGCTTTAAAAAAGCCATTCCCTCCCCCGCCCAACAGGAAATTTTGTCCTTATATAAATACAAGTCATCAGTTTTATAGAATGCATATATATAAAATGGCTACCTAAAAGGTCCGACCTGCTAAAAATTTCATACATTTTCATTTAAGTGACAATTTGTGAAATGATTTCCAACACATTAGCCTGCTGCTTTGATCCACCACATTTGAAACAGCATGCTCAGTATCAAACTGTTGGCTGAAATAACAAATAAATGATAACCATGAAAATAATTTATTCCGCAAGTAATAACTACAATTTTTCTTTCAAACATACGTTTCGGGCAGAATCTGTCATCACCAAGTAGGCCCCTACAACTGAATTCAAAAGCAGGTTTCAACTCAAGGGTGGCAGTGAAGTTTTCTTTCAGAATCTGATGGCCATTCTACTTCAGCTGGTAAATGAATGCTGTCCCAAATTCAGTTGTCAGCATGTGAACCCTAGAATATTTGTATATACCATATGATGCTGGAAGAACAAGTCAGCGTAACATAATTCTATTGATGCAGACCGCCATGATTTAAATTCCGGAAATGGAAGTGTGGCCAAGTCTAAATTATGATAGTGCTTGCCACAGACATATTTTGGGCTCCAGAATTTTGCCATTGAAACATCTTTTCAGTGTCAAAAATGTTTTCAGTGTCCAACAATAAATTATCTTCTATGGTTTCATTAGAATATACACAGTTGAATGTTTGGTGCCAAATAATATTGTTTTAAATGAAGTTATATAAAATAATTTATTGTTGGATGCTGAAAAAGTCATCATTTACAAAGTGTGTCTGCAATGATGAAATGTGTGTGTGTGTGTTTGTGTGTTGTTGATACAACTCATTGAAATTGATAAATCTGGTGGAAAGTTATGAATTTCGGACAAAAATAATCATAACACTTTTGTTACACTTGTGACTGTATTTGCAGTAAACCTTGAACTTGTGACTGTATTTTGCAGTAAACCTTGGACTTGTGACTGTATTTTGCAGTAAACCTTGGACTTGTGACTGTATTTTGCACTAAACTGTTAGTCAGAAAATGACAATGTCCATGAACTTACAGCTCACTTATACTCAACTGATAAAGGCTTATACCTTCTATAAATGGCTTGTACATCACTTGTAAGTGAAATGTAGGTGAGGCATGGATCAATATTGTTTTGACTTGTAGTGTACTTATACTTATACAGACTAACATTTCACTTACTTCATTAAATATGCAAAGTATAAGTAACTTATAAGTGACCTATAAGTCACGTACAATTCAAGCATATATCACATATAATAAGTCAGAATAAGTTATTTTCGTAAGGATTGTTGGTCCTAAATGAAAATGGTGCCAATCTGATGTCCAATGGCCACCTTGGCAGATATCTTGAATACCTTGTTATTGCTACTCCTTGTGAACAGAAAGTCATTGGCATGAGGTTTTCACCAGAAGACTTCTTATGATGCTTAGTTGGTCCTAAATGAAAATGGTGGCACCTGAATGTCTAATATGGTCAACACAGTGGCCATCATGAAAATCTTGTTATTGCTACTTCACCTGAATGGATGGTCATATCAGCATGGGGTTTTCACTAAAAGAATTCTTATGATATCTAGTTGAACCTAAATAAAAATAGTGCCGACCAGACAATCTTGCATTCACAGTGTCCATCTTGAAAATCTTGTTATTGCTAATCCATTTGAATGGATGGTTGTATCGGCATGGGGTTTTCACTAAAAGGCTTCTTATGATGTCTAGTTGGTCTGAAATGAAATTGGTGCCAATCTGACCTCAATATAGCAACCACAGCAGCCATCTTCAAAATCTTGTTAATGCTACTCCTTCTGAATTAAAAGTCAAATCAGCATGGAATTTTCACAGGAAGACTTCTTATGGTGCATAGTTGGTCTTAAATAAAAATTGCACCAATCTGTTATCCATTACGGCCAACGCAATGGCCATTTTGAAAATCTTATTGCTACACCTCCTAGTTGGAAAGTCATGTCAACATTGGGTTGTCACCAGAAGACTTCTTATGATGTCTATTTGATAGTAAATGAAAATAGTATTGATATGACATCCAGTATGTTCACCTTGGCAGCCATCTTGAAAATCTTGATATTGCTACATTCCTCCTAAATGGAAAGTCGTATTGACATGGGTTTTCACCAAAAGACTGAATATGATATATAGTTGGTCCTGAATGAAAGTGGTGCTGATCTGACTTCAAATATGGCTGCCAAAATGAACATATTGAAAATCTTGTCACTAATTCTCCTAAATGGATGGTCGTATCAACATGGGATTTTCACCAAAAATCTTCTAATGGTGCCCAGTTTTCCTAAGTGAAAATAGTGCCAATTTTACATCCAGCATGGCTGCCACAGTGGCTAATTTGAAAATCTTGTCGCTCGAGAATATCAGAGATGGTTTCAACACTCAGCAGTTAAAAAGAAGAAATGGTCTTAAATTCCCAGAAATTTTTTTGGGCCAGTAGAGCATCAGTCCCTTTGAGGGACTCTTGTTTATTTTATAATCAGATATTCCATTGATCATGGAATATATTAAAGGTCCTGAAATTTTTATACTGTAATTGCTCATGTCCAATTGCAAACAACATAGACCCAGATCTGCCAGCACATAATATGCCATGCCAGGGATGAATTTTACCCGATTATAAGCTAAATTTAAGTTCAGAATCCAGCTATCTGATCAGCTGAAAATTTAAGTCTGACTTAAAATTGACCAATTGTCTTGAGTCTATATTTAACTAAGACTTATGTTGCTGAAATTGGGCCCTGGACATCATAAAACCTTTGAACTTGAGATTTTATGTTATCCAATCACATATTACTTTACATTTGAAAGGTGATTTTTGATAGGATGTAACTGAAAACTCAATCTCAGCTCGAGCTCAGACTGGTGATGTCTGAGTCTATACTCAGTCTAAACTCCGATCAGACCGCACAATAAGTGATGAGAGGTCCGAGTATGTACTGAATCTAGACTCTGATCTGACAACACACTAAGTGATGAAAGGTCCGAGTTTATACTGAATCTAGACTCTGATCTGACAGCACAGTAAGTGTAGAGAGGTCTGAGTCTTTACTGAAGCTAGACTCTGATCTGACAGCACAGTAAGTGATGAGAGGTCCAAATCTATACTCAATCTAGACTCTGATCTGACAGCACAGTAAGTGTAGAGAGGTCTGAGTCTATACTCAATTTAGACTCTGATCTGACAGCACAGTAAGTGTAGAGAGGTCTGAGTCTTTACTGAAGCTAGACTCTGATCTGACAGCACAGTAAGTGTAGAGAGGTCTGAGTCTTTACTGAAGCTAGACTCTGATCTGACAGCACAGTAAGTGTAGAGAGGTCTGAGTCTTTACTGAAGCTAGACTCTGATCTGACAGCACAGTAAGTGATGAGAGGTCCAAATCTATACTCAATCTAGACTCTGATCTGACAGCACAGTAAGTGATGAGAGGTACGAGTCTATACTCAATCTAGACTCTGATCTGACAGCACAGTAAGTGATGTGAGGTCCAAATCTATACTCAGTCTAGACTCTGATCTGACAGCACAGTAAGTGATGTGAGGTCCAAATCTATACTCAGTCTAGACTCTGATCTGACAGCACAGTAAGTGATGAGAGGTCCAAATCTATACTCAATCTAGACTCTGATCTGATAGCACAGTAAGTGATGAGAGGTATGAGTCTATACTCAATCTAGACTCTGATCTGACAGCACAGTAAGTGATGTGAGGTCCAAATCTATACTCAGTCTAGACTCTGATCTGACAGCACAGTAAGTGATAAAAGGTCTGAGTCTATACTCAATCTAGACTCTGATCTGACAGCACAGTAAGTGATAAAAGGTCTGAATCTATACTCAATCTAGACTCTGATCTGACAGTACAGTAAGTGATGGGATGTCTGAGTCTGTACTGAATTTAGACTCTGATCTGACAACACAGTAAGTGATGGAAGGTCTGAGTCTATACTCAATCAAGGCTCTAATCTGACAGCACAGTAAGTGATGGACGGCTAATGTCTATACTCAGTCTAGCTTCTGATCTGACAGCACAGTAAGTGATGGGATTACTGAGTCTATACTCAATCTAGACTCTGATCTGACAGCACAGTAAGTAATGGGAGGTCTGAGTCTATACTCATTCTAGACTCTGATCTGACAGCACAGTAAGTGACAGGAGGTCTGAGTCTATACTCAGTCTAGACTCTAATCTGACAGCACAGTAGGTATTGGGAGGTCTGAATCAATACTCAATTTCACCATCCTATGTCACAAGCATGCATAATACTTTGAGCTTTTTGACAGTCTTAGTGTTATTACTTTTTCTATGACTACAGGTTTTGCCTCAAGGCAGCAGTTCATCCGAGATATCAGGGGAGGATATGCTGTCACAGCTAGCTAAGATGACCGTGATCATAACACATCTCATTGTAGAATATGCCAAGAGTCTCCCAGGCTTTATCAGAATAAATAAGGAGGATCAGATCGTCTTGTTAAAGGTGAGATTATAACTTAGAATTAGGTGCTGCTTTCTTTTGATAATCATTCATAGTCATTACTCTTGGTTGCAGTTCTGTTTTTACTACCCTAACAGGTCCTGATGCACTTTTGGTTGTGTTCTGTTTTTACTCTAATGACAAGCCCTGATGCACTTTTGGTTGTGTTCTGTTTTTACTCTACTGACAAGTCCTGATGCACTCTTGGTTGGAATTCTGTTTTTACTCTACTGACAAGTCCTGATGCACTCTTGGTTGGAGTTATGTTTTTACTCTACTGACAAGTCCTGATGCACTCTTGGTTGGAGTTCTGTTTTTACTCTACTGACAAGTCCTGATGCACTCTTCTGCATGTCATAAGAGGCAACTAATGGGGGCAGGATCTATGGTGACTCAGTGGTTAGTGTGCCAGACTTGTGACCAGATGGGTCCAGATTTGAATCCTACCATCGAATCAGCCTAGTCTTAAAGTCTTATATATGTATAAACTGATAAATTAGAACCACACTTTTACAGATATTGTAATTGGACTTGTCTGTTGGTCAATCCTGACCCCTTGCAGGCTCAGGGATGTAAAATAAACCCAGTGTTCTCTCCAGCATGTTGTAAGAGGTAATTAATGGAGGCAGGATCCAGGTGGCTCAGTAGAGAGCATGCCCAACTGGAAGGGTACTGGCTCAAATCTCACCATCAGATCAGCCCAGGTTGGCTACCATTGTGTGTCCTTGGGTGAGGCACTTTACTCCAATTGCCTTGGCACTAAATAACCTACTTGTGTTGCTGTGCCATAAAACACCAAACCACATCAAACCATCCTGGTCTGTCAGTTCTACTTGTGGACATGAGCATATATTCACTTACAGTGGAACACATTCTTATCGAGTGTATGAACTTCCACTCAGTGAAACTGGATTGTTTTATGTCAAGTCAATTAGGAAGCTTTTTCATAATGTACCAGTAGAGAAAATCTTGGACTTTTTAAAAGAAGGCAGTTTATATAAAAACACCTATGTTTTCAGGATTTTACTTACATGTATTTACCTCTTATCATCTTTTAGCTCATCTGACTATGGAGCCAAGTGAGCTTATGTTATCGCATTGTGTCTGGCATCCAGTTATAAACATTTGCTTGTTACCACTCTGGAGGCCATATTTCTGATCTGTTTTTGATTAGACTTAGAATATACACTTGTATCATCAAGATCTGGGACAAGTTTGATAATGAGCAAGATAAATGCATATTAATTAAGTGCGCATGGTCATATCAACATGGGATTATTACTAAAAGACTTCTTATGAAGTCTAGCTGGTCCTAAACAAAAATGGTGCCAATCTGATGTCCAATATGGCCACCATGGCAGCCATTTTAAAATCTTATCGCAACTCCTCCTAAATAGAAAGTCATATTGACATGGGGTTTTCACAAGAAGACTTCTTATGATGTCCAGTTGGTTTTAAATGAAAATGGTGCTGATCTGACATACAATATGGCCGACACAAAGTAGCCATCTGGAAATTCTTGTTTTGGCTACTCTTTCTGAATGGATGGTCATATCAAACTGAGGTTTTCACTCAAAGACTTCTTATGAAGTCTAGTTGGTCTTAAATGTAAATGGTGCTAATCTGAAGTCCAGTATGGCCATCATAGTAGCCTTCTTGAAAATCTAATTATTAATACTCATGAATGGAGAGTGGTATCGTGAAATTATTGTTATCTCTACTCCTCCCAAATAGATGGGTATATCAACATGGAGTTTTCACCAATAGACTTCATATGATACCTAGTTTGTTCTAAATGAAAATGGTGCCAGTCATACATCAAATATGACTGCCGCGACTGTCTTAAAAATCCTGTTGTCACTACTCCCCCTGAATCATTATGACATGGGGTTTTCACCAAAACACTTCTAATGATGTCTGCTTTGTCCTAAATGAAAATAGTGCCAAGCTGATGTCCAATATGTGCACAACAGCAGCTAGGTTGAAAATGTTGTTATCACTGAGGAAAATCAGAGATGGTTTTAACGCACAACAGTTAAAACGAAGAAATGGTCTTATCTTGAATTCCTGGAAATTCTTTTCGCCCATTAGAGCATCAGTCCCTTCAAGGGGCTCTTGTTTTAATATTGATTTTTGCTTCCATAAGAACTATGTCTGAGTTTATATTCTATTTGCAGAGAATTATTTCTGAAATTTGTGCAACATTTTTGAAATTCTTAAATATTTGGAACCAAGTTGCTAGTATTGTCGTGCTAAAGTGCCCATAATATTTTTCTTTTTTTTTTGCTATCACATGTATTTTGCATTATTTTATGGCATTTTCATATATTCATTGCCATTACTTAACATTGTTAAAAAATTTATATTTCGAATTTTAGCTTTTAATAAAAAAATACATGTATATGTTTTTCTAAACACTTCTAGAATTAATTATTAAGAGTAAAGAAATGCATCGCCTTAACAACCCAACTGTGAATCATAATTTCAATTTTTGGGAAAGTATGTGACTCGTTAGACCCTAAAATAAAGCTTCATATGTAAACTTAAATTCAAAGATCTTGAATTACTTCATTTATAAGCAAAAGACTATGCATATTGTTTACCGTATATACTCACATATAATCTGCATCCAAATGCAAACAACATAGACCCTGATCTGTCATTGCATAATGCGCCGGCAGATAAGGGTCTATGTTGTTTGTTCTACTGATTAGTCCTTACAAACTGCATAGACCCAGATCTCCCGGCGCATTATGCGATTGCAGATCTGGGTCTATGCAGTTTGCAGTTGATTTTGGCTTATATGCAAGTATATATGGTATGTCTTTATCTTTGCAATTAATTTGTTTATCAAACTATAGTAAAAGAGGTAAAATGTTTGGGGGATAGCTTACCAATGTACGTATGGTCATTGGGTAGGGGGAAGTGGAGATTGGAATCCATGAAATTTTATAACATGGTATCTTGATATTTCTGTGCAATGTACATATGTCGGTGCATATGCCTAGCTATGCCACTGCAACTTTTAACCTGATTGGTGCAGGTATTGTCAGACACACAGGCACACTCTGTGTGTGTGTGTGCATCTGATTTAATACTTGCACTCAGCACTTTAGAAGTTATCATTTGGGTAAATTAAATGAGGTCATCATTTGGGTAAATTAAATGAGATCATAATGTGGATAAATTAAATGAGGTGATCATTTGGGTAAATTAAATGAGGTCATTAAATGAGGTCAAAACTAATAATCAGCACATACCAATGATGTCATAAACATAGTCCCCATGTAATAAGCACACACCAATGATGTCATAAACAGAGTCCCTATGTAATAAGCACATACCAGCGATGTCATAAACAGAGTCCCCATGTAATAAGCACACATCAACAATGTCATAAACAGAGTCCCCATGTAATAAGCACACATCAGCGATGTCATAAACAGAGTCCCCGTGTAATAAGCACACACCAGCGATGTCATAAACAGAGTCCCCATGAGTTGTTTGTACATACTACAAGAGTTAGTTCACTTTGTCTATGTTGACAGCTCTCCACTACGGAGGTTTTCATTCTATCTCCCAATATGGTTGCACCCAATAAACACTTGCAAGATACCCTTTTGATACTGATCATACCCACAAAGATAACTGGTAACAAGACAATAGGCATGCTTGGTGGTAGGGTCCAAGAAAATATTGTTTTCAGCAGATTGTAACAGCTGCTTCTTCCAACAACGCATGTTAGGATCAAGGCGTGTGCTTTTGATTGCTTCATTATCTCACGTGGTTGTAAGGCCAAGTGAGCTTATGGTTTGGCCCTGTGTCCATTGAGCATGTGTCATCCACTGTCCATCCATCAACAATTGCTTGTTACCACTCTGGAAGTCATATTTATGATTGGATTTCAATCAAACTTGGAATGTGGGCTTATATCATCAAAATCTCTGACAAGTTCAGTAATGAGCAAAATCATATTAATGAGATGATCTTGAATCAGATTGGCTAGGCTTGTGATTACTCTGGAGGCCATCTATTTTGATCAAACTCATAATATATGCCTGTGTCATCAAGATTTCAGATAAGTTTTGATAATAAACAAGATACACGCATGTTAATGAGGTGATTTTGCATGTGATTGGCTCAGCTTGTTACTACTCTTTGGTCTGTATTTCTGATCCGATTTCAGTCAAACTTAATATGATTGTTGTTTAGCTTTGCATCCAGGTAGAACACTTACAAATGATACTTAATCTCCAATCAAGTATAGCTATTGTCTCTTATATATATATATAAACTTGCTTTTTAATAGCAGCAATACATTACCCTATCACTATTATATAGCTTATTACTTTCTCGTGTCGAAAAATCTCCCACAGAGTGGAGAATTTTGTGTGTGTGTATATAATAAGCTATATAATAGTGATGGGTAAGTATTGCATAATTAAAATTAGTTTTAACCCCCCCCCCCAAAAAAAAAAAACTACATTTCAAATCTGCCTCTCAGTATTTTTTTAACTTCTTGAGCAAGAAACTAGTACTGAAGCTCAAAACCCAAAATCAGATGAGCGATATCAGCCCCACATGCACCTCTTGTTTTTCAGTCAGCCTGTAGTGAAGTTATGGCCATCCGTGCTGCACGATGTTATGACCTTCCAACCCAGACCATCATGCTTGCCAATGGGACACCTTGTACAATGGAGAACATGATGGCTGCTGGGGGATCAGAAGAATACTGGAAACTGGTCTACATGTTCTGCCATGCTCTGGTGGAAAACCAGACTGACAACACAGAATATGCCTTATTCACAGCTATCTGTATTTTCTCTGGTAAGACCGATATCACACACACACACACACAGATAGACAGACAGACACACACACAATCATCATTGACTCTGCCAAACTGTATAGGTGTATATTATACAGTTATCTGTTTACCATGCTAGAGTGCATGGCTTTTAGTTGGTTTCATCTTTCAGTTAGATTCACACATCACACAGGTTAAGTTGGAACAGTTGTTCTAAATACACATGTTCAGCTGCATTGAAAGATTTTAGAAAAAAGACAACAATTAATATGCCATAGTCATAATTATATCTTCCCTGGTAGATTATCACACACATGTGCATGTACACACACACACACACACACACTCACACACACACTCACACACACACACACACTCACACACACTTAAAAACATGCTATAATCTCTATATCATGCAAAATTACATTGCTCATCATGCCATAAGGGCAAGTGAGCTTATGGTATGGTCCATCGTGTGTCATCCGTTGTCTTTTCACAATTGCTATTTACATCTTAAAAACCACTTGACCAATTTGCACATGATTTTGGAATAAACATACTAGCATCAAGGTCTTTCAAACTTGTTCAGTTAATGCTGGTTTGTCGTCCAATCTGGCTGCCATTAATAAGAAAGGAAGGAAAAAATATTTAAATAACCTCTTTTCAAAAACTGCTAAACAGAATTTGACCACATTTGACAAAAAGTACTCAGGCATGAAGAAGTTTTCAGATTTGTTCAGATGATGCTGATTTGCTTCAAATATGGCTACCATTACCAAAATAGAAAACCTTTAACAAAAAAATTTCAAAAATTGCTTAACAGAATTTGGTCATGTTGCACCCAGACATGAGGGTCTTTCATATTTATACAAATGATGCCAATCCAGTGTTAAATATGGATGTTGTTAGTAAAAGTAGAAAAAACATTTCAATGACTTGTGAAAAATCGCTAAAAAGAACTTGGCCAAATTTAACAGACAGCATCCTGGCATGAAGGTCTTTTAAAAAATGTATAAATCAAACATGGATGCAGTTACGCAAAATACAAAAAAGTTTAAATGACTTCTTTTTAAAAAGCTCTCAACAGAATTTAACCAGTTTTATAAAAAGCATCCTGGCAATCGATGCTTATCTACCATCAAATATTGCTACCATTTCTAAATATACAAAAACTTTAAATGTCTGCTTTTCACAAACGTCTGAAAAGACTTGGAATGAATGTGACAAAATGCATTCTGGCATGAACATCTTTTTACAGATGATACCAATCTGCCATCAGATATGGCCACTGTTGCAAAAAACAGAAAAACCATGAAAACAAACTTTTTCTCAAAAACCACTTGACCGAATTTGACAAATTTCATCATAAAGCAACATGACATAAAGAGCTTTAAATCTGTGCAAATGATGCTGATCCACCATGAAATGTGGCTTCCATGACTAAAAAATGGATAAACATAACAACTTTATCTCTGAAAGCTGCTTAACAAAATATGACCAACTTTGATAGGAAGCATCCTGGCATAAAGGCCTTTCAATATTGACAAATGATGCTGATGGGTCGAAGATACAAAAACTAGAGAAACCTTGAAACAGTTGTTTTCATAACATATGCAATCAGCAGCACTGAAAAAATTCCTAAAGAAAGCATGCTATTTCCCCAGATTTCTTGTACAAATACTCATCCATTTTGCTATTTGGCACATATCAGGCAGGTGGACAATCTCAGGCCTGCTGGGGCCTCTTGTTTTTCCATCATTTTATTTGTTTCCACTTATAACACATATTATGCAAGAATGAACATGTTAAGTGACAATTCATTGTAAGATCTGTTGTTTTTATCAATCCTACTAAGTGTAGATCAGAAGATAGTTATAACTTTTCTGATGATTTATTTATTTTTAGCTCACCCTACCATAAGGTCAAGTCGTTTTTCCATTGTGTGTTGTTCATCATGCATTCACAATTGTTATTTACAACCTCAACTCAGAAAACACCTGGCCAGATTGCACATGATTTTAAATGGAGTATGCATCGAGGCCTTGCAGATTTATCCAGTTGATGACAATCTGTCATCCCAAAAATACAAGAACCTTTTAGCAACTTCTTCTTAAAAACCACTCAACCGAATTTGACTCAAGTTAACAAAAAGCATGCTGGCATAAAGGTATTTAATTTGTAAAAATTATGCTGATCTACCGGTACCATAAAATATGGCTGCCATCGCTAAAAAATAGAGGAACCTTTGAACAACTTCTCAAAAACTACTGAACAGAATCTGATCAAATTTGACAGAAGGCACATTATCTTAAGAACTATTTAAGTTTTTATAAATTATGCTGATCTGACATCAAATATGGCTACCCATTGCAAAAAATAAATAAAAAGTTGTAAAGAACTTGTTAAAAACCACTTAACAGAATTTGACGGAATTGGATAGAAACCATCATGGCATAAACGGCTTTCAGATTTTTACCTATAATGCCAAATCCATCATCAAATATGGCCCCCATTACTAAAAGTAGAAAATCTTCAAATGACTTTTTCTCAAAAACCGCTTAATAAAATCTAACTAAATTTGACAGTATCCTGGCATAAAGGACTTTCAGATTTATATATACAATGCCAATCCACCATCAAATATTGGTTCTGTTGCCAACAACATTATCTCAAAAATTGCCTAAGAGAATTTGACCAAATTTAAAACATTCTTGCGTGAAGGGCTTTCAAGTTCAGATAATGCCAATCTGCAATCAAATATGGCTACCATTACTATAAATAAAAAAAACTTTAAACAACAACTTCTCAAAAACTACTCAACAGAATTTTACAAATTTGACAGAAGGCATCCTGGCCTAAAGGGCTTTCAGGTTTGTATAATTGATGCTAATCTACCATCAAATATGGCAGCCATTACTAAAAATAAAAAGTCCTTTAAATGTTTTCTCCACAAAAAACACTGAACAGAATTGGACCAAGTTTGAAAAAAAAACATATTGATATTAAGAGCTTCAATTATGGTAAACACAGATGATGCCTATCTGTCATCAAATATGGCCATTGTTACTACAAATAAATTTTTAAAAAAACTTGAAATTAACTCTTTCTCAAAAATCACTCAGCATAATTTGATCAAATTTGACAGAAAGTACCATGGTATGAATGGATTTCAAATTTGTACAAGTGATTTTGATCCACCATTAAATATGGCTGCCATTACTAAAAATATAAAAATGTGTGAAAAAAACTTTTTATCTCAAAAATGTCTCTCAACAGAATTTGACCAACTTTGACAGAAAGCATCCTGGCATATACATGTAAAGGCCTTTCAATACTGAACAAATGATGCTGATGTGCCATTAAATATGGATGAAGATAAAAAATAGACTTCAAAACAATTGTTTTCTTAACATATTTGATCAACTGCATTGGAAGAAACTTTTATGTAAAGCATCCATCTGATTCAGATTTCTTGGCCAACTGCTCTTGCATTTGGATATCAGGCAGATGTTTGGCAGGTTTATAATTACAGCAGTGTTTCAGCCACACAAATTAGACACCTAAGTCGAGCAAAAATGCAGATTTAATGCACCAAAAGTACCACCAAAAACAATTAAGAAGGTCTGGATCTTTTTTACCTTTAATTTGATACAGTTGGACCAACCAGTCATGAAATGTCCAAATTGCTCAATGACTGTTTTCATGAAAATTAACAAAATCCATCAAGTGATCTTTTTTGATTACACTGTTGCTATGCTCAGACTATCTATTATCCCCCATTCTCCTAGTCCCAAATATGGCAAAACTCAGGATTATTCAGAAATAATCATATATTAGGTGTATCCCTTAATATTTTTTGGTTTAGATGTTAATGATAAATTCAGTATGTGGCTGAATTTTTATAGTATCGATGAAAAATATGAAACAAATTCAACTAACTTATTGAGGTAACTTCCACCCCTGTTGTATTAACATTTTTATCTAAAAATATGTAGTCTGGGTGATTTTCGAAAGCATGTGCTTCAAATTACATGATATGACCTTGATGTAGCACCATTTTTATCAGTTCTAAAGGTGGCAAAGTTTCACCAAGTGGTAGATATAGAATGATGGATAACTTAAATTGTGAGAGCAATAAAAATTACTACAGATATGATGACACTTCCAATATAGAATTTGATTAAACAATCCAAGGATCACGGGTTCAATACACACCCATGCCAGCCTGGGCTGGCTGTCGCAGTGTAACCTTGGGAAAGGCACTTAGTTCCCATTTCCTCTGCGTAATATAGCCAGTAAAGTGCTGTAAAGACTATAAAAAAATATTTTTTTTAAAAAACGGTGGAATAAAAGAATAAAAACATTTACACATCCTCAAGAAATCGCTTGAAAGTTGAGACTTTGCAACGACAGGTGACTGTAATGTTGGAGCAGGATACACTTGTAGACTTTGACTTCTCCAGTGGTGTTAGAGTATGGTTGGAGGCATCAGAGAGGAAAGTCCTAAAGTAAAGAAGGTTATTTTTTGTCTTGTTTCATGTAAATAACATGTCAAATAGACTATGTCAATGATATCACATTTGTTGACAACAAGAGCTTATGGGATAATCTGTTGTCTGTCATCCGTCCATCCATTAGCACCAGTTTGTTATCGCTACTCCTCCTAAACTACTAACAGGATTGCCATAAAACTTGACATATACATTCATCCCAAGGTCTAGTGGGTCCTAAATGAAAATGGTGCTGCTTAGACATCAATATGACCACAACAGAAGCCATCTTGAAAATCTTGTTATCGCTACTCCTCCTGAATGGATGGTCATATAAACATGGGGTTTTCAATAAAAGATATCCAATATGGGAACAAAGGAAGCCATTTGAAAATCTTGTAATTACATCTCCTCCCAAATGGAAAGTCATTCATATCAAAATGGGGTTTTCACCAGAAGACTTCTTATGATGTCTAGTTGGTCCCATATGAGAATAGTTTCGCTTGGACATACAAAATAGCCACCACAGTGGCCATCTTGAAAATCTTGTTATCACTACTCCTCCTAATGAATGGATGGTCAGATCAACATGGGGGTCTCACTAAAAGACTTTATATCTAGTTGATCCTAAATGAAAATGGTGCCCATCTGATGTCCAATATGATTACCATGGCAGCCATCTTGAAAATCTTATCTCTTCTCTTCCCAAATGGAAAATCATATTAACATGGGTTTTTCAACAGAAGACTTCTTATGATATCTAATTGGTCCTTAATGAAATGATTCCATTCAGACATACAAAATGGCCACAACAGTGGCCATCTTGAATATCTTATAGCTACAGCACCTGAATGGATGGTCGTATCAACATGGGTTTTTCACCAGAAAACTACTTATGATGTCTAGTTGCTCCTAAATAAAAATGTTACCGATCTGACAGCCAATATGGCTGCCACTGTGGCCAGCTTGAAAAATAAAAATAGCTACTCCTCAAAGTCATACCAACATTGGGTTTCCACCAGAAGACTTCTTATGATGTCTGGTTGGCAATAAATGAAAATGGTGCTGATCTGACATACAGTATGGCCACCATGGCAGCCATCTTAAAACTTGTTATTGCCACCCCTCATAAATGGAAAGTCATATCGACATGGTGTTTTCACCAGAAGACTAATTATGATATCTAGTTGGTCCTGAATGAAAATGGTGCAAATCTGACATAAAATATGGCAGCCATAATGAACATATTGAAAATCTTATCACTAATTCTCCTGAATGGATGGTCATAATCAACATGGGGTTTTCACCAAAAGTCTTCTAATGGTGTCTATTTTCTCCCAAATGAAAATGGTGGCAATCTTGTATGGCTGCTACAATGGCTAATATGAAAATCTTATCGCTCAAGAATATCAGAAATGGTTTCAACAAACAGCAGTTAAAAAATGAAATGGTCTTATCTTCAATTCCTGGCAATTTGTTTCCGATAGCAGAGGGTCAGTCCCTTTAATGGACTCTTGTTAAGTTGGTGACATCATCTTTTTCTACATCATATATGTAGATACAGTGGCAAAATGGCAGATGAGTCCATTTTCGAACAGATAGTGATTATAAAATTGTATGTAAAGTTAGGAAAGTCCTTTACACAGGTAAAAGCTGACTTTGGTGTTATTTATGGACCTAAAGCACTTTCAGAATCTGGAATCAGTAGATGGATTAAACATTTTAGTGATGGTAGGGAGACTGTTAAAGATGATATAAGAAGAGGTAGGTCAAGGACAGCTCTTTCAAAAGACATACCATATATACTCGCATATAAGCTGATACCAACTGCAAACTGCATAGATCCAGATCTGCCATCGCATAATGCATGGCAGATCTGGGTCTATGCAGTTTGTATGGACTAATCAGTAGAACAAACAACATAGACCCTGATCTGCCGGCACATTATGCGCCTGCAGATCAAGGTCTATGTTGTTTGCATTTGGACCCATCTTATACATGAGTATATACGGTAGTTGATTCTGTGGAAGTATATGTGAAGGAGGACAGATGTGTTACTGTCTGAGGGGTAGCATACAATTTTGATATTTCATATGGAAGTGGAGAGGAATTCTGACCAAGGAATTAGGAATACACAGGGTTGGTGCCCGTTAGGTGCCCAGATTGCTCAATAAGTAACAAATGGGTTAATGGGTAAAGTTTAATAGCAGGGAATTAGTATACAGGTACAAAGTAGAAGGATATAATTTCTTAAATAAGATCATTAAATGTGATAAAACTTGGATACACTACTTTGAACCCAAGAGTCAGAGACAAAGCAATGTATGGAAGTGCACAAGTTAGCCATCGCCTATAAAAGCATGTCTTTCTAAATCTGCTGGAAAGGCTATGTGCGTTATGTTCTTCAACAGACAAGGAATAATTTTGAACCACATGGTACCAGAGAATCTCAGTGAATGGACAATACTATGCCACAGTAATCAGATATAATTTTCATGAGTCTATTTGCAAAAAGTCAGGGATGACTTTATCTTGCACCAGGATAATGCCCCCCCCCCCCTACACACATACAAACACATACACACACATATTCAAGTTTATAATGCAGACCATACCAAAACTTGGCATTGAAACTCTCAATCACCCACCATATAACCCAGATTTATTTCCTTTGGCTTCTGAATTTTTCCAAAATTGGAAGATTTGTTATGGGGAAAACCATTATGAAAGCTGAGAAGAACTGAGGATGCAATCACTGGGGTGTTACAAATGCTGTCATGTGACGGGCTGCTGCATGTGTTTAGGACACAAGTCACAAGATGGGAGAATTGCATTAGGACAAAAAGAAGTTACTTTGGAAGGGTTTATATTCCTAAAGTTTCATTGCAATTCTTCATTTTTAGCTCTACTCATCATAGACCAGAAGACCTTACAGTATGATCTGTTGTCCATCCGTTCACTAGCACAAGTTTGTTATTGCTACTCTTCCTAAACTACTTGGAGGATTGCCATGAAACTTTACACATACATATTTCCCATGGTCTAATTGGTCCTAGATGAAAATGGTGCTCTTCACACATCCAATATGGCCACCACAGTAACCATCTTGAAAATCTTGTTATCGCTACTCCTCCTGAATGGATAGTCATATCAACAAGAGGTTTTCACTAAAAGACTTCTTATGATGTCTACTTGGTCCTAAATGAAAATGGTGATGATCTGATGTTCAATATGGCCACCACAACAGCCATTTAGAAAATCTTTTTATCACTACTCCTCCTGAACAGAAAGTCATATTGACATGGGGTTTTCACCAAAAGATTTATTATGATGTCTATTTGGTCCTAAATGAAAATGGTGCTGATCTGGAGTCTAATATGGCTGCCACAGTGGCCAGATTGAAAATCTTGTTATCACTACTTCTGAATGACTGGTCATATCATCATGGATTTTCACTAAAAGACATCTTATAATGTTTCATTGATCTTAAATTAATATGGTGGTGATCTGATGTCCAATATGTGACCATCTTGAAAATCATGTTTTAGCTACTCCTCTTAAAGGGAAAGTCATTTTGACATGGGGTTTTCATCAGAAGAGTTCTTATGGTGTCTACTTGGTTCTAAATGAAAATGACTAACTCTCAATATCCTGAAAATATTGTTATCTCTACTCCCAAATGGATGGCTATACCAACATGGGTTTTTTACCAATAAACTTCTTATGATACTACTTGGTCCTAAATGAAAATGGTGCCAGTCGTAAATCCAATATGGCTGCCATGACAGCTGTCATGAAAATCTTATTGTCACGACTCCCACCAGAATGGATGATCATTATGACATGGAGTTTTGACTAAAAGACTTCTAATGATATCTACTTTGTCCTAAATGAAAATGGCGTCAGTCTGACATCCAACATGTCCACCATGGCAGCTAATTAGAAAATCTTGTTATCCTTGAAGAATATCAGAGATGGTTTCAACACTACGCATTTAAAAGGAAGAAATGGTCTTATCTTGAATTCCTGGAAATTCTTTTTGTCCAGTAGAGCATCGGTCCCTCAAAGGGACTCTTGTTTTTCATTTTTTGAACTTTATCTTTAGTTTGCACCATATAGCGACTATTGACTGTAATCACAACATTTGATAAGTGCTTATAACTTCACACGTTTATCCTTTTCAGAACGACATGGACTTTCTGATAAAAAGCAGGTAGAGGAGATTCAAAAAATATATGTTGATGCTCTAGCAGAATATGAAGAGAAAAAGAGATACTCAGGAGGATGTTCCTTGGCAAGACTTCTCATAAGATTAGCTGATCTCCGTAGTATCAGTGTGGAACACTCCAAAATGTTGACACGTATGCAGATGGATGAGTCCATCATGCCAACAATTGTACAGGATATCTATATACAAAAAGATCGATGATTTTTGTTCATAATTAGACTAAAAGGTTTTAATCAATTTGCTCAGAGACGAGGTCTTTAAGTCATATAATGTGACCTCGACAGAATAAAAAATATCATGGAGTAGTTGTATTTTTTAGCTTCATGATTTCTCCTTTGAATGCCAGTGATATTAAGTAGGTAGATGTACAGATAAGCCTACAGTTATTCACAATGGATATGCTTCTGTTCCCATTTGTCTGCAGATGACAGTACCTGGCAGTTAGTTCATAGTAGTTGATTCACATGGTAGATATTCCATAATAATTCACATTTGGATTACTTTGTGTACCTGTCTATACATTCAGGGAAGTGAACAAAAAGATTATAAGATATATTGGTCCCTCTCTGCAATGATTACTCACTGTAATGCAGTTCCAAGGAGCCATAAAAATGTAATATGGTAAAGATGAGGTCATTTTATAGTGAGGTACATTATGCATAGTGTTATAGTTACATAAATACATAATGTAATGAGATCCATGACCATACCTTCCTTATAAATGGGATGGTGTTATACCAAGGGCACCATTTAGTGAGGGACCTCTGTATAATACTGTTCAGGGAAGCCATACGAGTTTACCATAATATAGGTGAGGTTGCTTTATACTGGAGTACATTATTAATTCAGCCAGTATAATGGATCCATGACTATACACACCTTTTAAATGGACAGTGTTATATGGAGGTGCTTTATAATGAGGTACCACAATAGTACAGAGCTCTTTGCAGGATTTCAGAAAGGAAGTTGGGGACCACTGTTCTAAACAGTTGTGAGTCAAGCATGTGAAAAAAACAGAGACCCAGTCTTGGCAATGGTATCAAAAGTAAAAGTCTAAGAAGGCTCCCAAAAAATGTGAAGTCCAGGATATGAAAAGAAAAGATCCAGTTAAGAAAGCAGAGAGTCTTGGTTGAGAGAATAGAAGTCCTGGAAGTAGGGACTTTGATGGTATAACCTTCACATTTGTGGGAAACAGACAAGTCTTGTGAACTGATATAAAAATTATGGGTATCTGTAAATGTGTCTCATCAATAGGACATATCCAGGAGAGATCATTTCAATGTAATTCAGGAAGTATCTCGTGATAAATAAAAAGATGAAGAGGAAATACATTTAAATTCTTCTATCATTTATCACTTTTCAGAGACATCAAGTGTTTGATGTGTTTGATTTTAATTAAATATAATATTGTTATTGCATATTTTAGAATATTTATGACAAAATTTTATTTGTCCTCCAGACTGTATACAGAGATTTTAAAATTGCATATAAATTTAAGTGTACATAATAGCACATGAGGCACAGTTCAATATATTCACACATCAGAAAATGTTTATGTTGTTTTTAATGGTGGTGTTTGCTACCTTGTTCTTGTTACTTGTTACAATGGCTGGGATTTGTGAGGCGTCATCCTGTCCATTCCATTATTCTTATGTGTGACCTAATTCTTCACTGATGTTTATTCCAAAACTGTCACAGCTGTTCATATATTTCACATATCCAGATGCTAATGTACGTATGTAAGTATAATGTATGTATGCATGTATAGTGTATGTATGCATCAAACATGAGGTGTATATAAATCTGCAGGTTTTTCCTCAGTGCTAGTGTTAGTGGTTTATATATTACAAGTGCAATGAATAGTGAGAGTTATTGAATGACTGTATTTGACATAATACCTGCACATACCTTAATAATAAGTGCACACCCCTCTCTTTGTCAGAAGTTGTTAAAAAAAATACCATATTTGTGTGATGACAAGACCAAACTTGATGATAAGTCCATCCCCCCCCCCAGTCTTATTATGGGGTAAATATTGTGTTTCGTCTTGCACATTTCTTAATCTTGGCATGCCTTGTGGGAGGAAAAGAGTTGCTAAAACTTGCATTGAACATTCTAATTGTCTTGCAACCACGATGTATGTCTGGTATCTCATTATCACTTCACTTTTTATAGGTTCAATCTTTCTCAAAATAGAATCTGGCTTTATTTTACATGAAAGTACACCCTCAAAGCTGGAGCTGCAGAGTCTCAGTGGTTAGCTTGCCAACGGTTAGCTGTAAAACACCAAACCTAACCTGCAAAGGTAAGAGCTCTCATTTAAAGGGAACCATGGTGTACTGGCCATTGGGCATACCGGGACAAATCCCGGTGGGCCGCTGCATTGGTGGGCCAGTGGGCCATCAAAAAAATCAATTTTTACTGTGTGAGCAAAACCCCGGGTCTGTCCCGGCACACCGCCGCATCAGTGGGCCGTCAAAAAAATCTGTTTTTACTGATGTTTTACTGGTGTGAGCAAAACCCCAGGCCTGTCCCGGCAGATAAGTCCAGGGCTGAGTTGCTTACCGAGTACACCCCTGAAGGGAGCTAACTATTCTAGTATATATATATGTGTCTGGAGGTGACATTGTTTATGATCTTGTCAATTTGTGTTTTTTATGATGACCTTCAGCCTCACAAAATGTATGTACTGTATGTACTCGCGTATAAGTTGCGTCCAAATGCAAAGAACATAGACCCTGATCTGCTGTCGCATAATGCGCCAGCAAATCAGGGTCTATGTTGTTTGTTCTACTGATTAGTCCTAACAAACTGCATAGACCCAGATCTGCCAGCACATTATGCGATGGCAGATCTGGGTATATGCTCTATGCAGTTGGTATCATCTTATACACGAGTATATACGGTAGATAATAATATTTTAAGCTCACAGTGTATGTATTATGTCAAATACGGTTCAAGAATAAATGTAAGATTGCTCCTTCTTGGAGCTAATCTTTCACCATTGCTTCACAAGTGAGTTGGTTATGAAGTTTAAAGTCTATATCTGTTAAGTACTTCCTCAAAGGAAGGCAGCTTGAAGCTAGAAAAAAGTTAAAAATCTGTACAGAAAAGAAGAGGAAAGAAGGAATGAAGGAAATGGAATAGAAAATTAATTATTCCAAGCTGTTGCTTCCTTCTAATCAACTGTTGTGACATTTTTCATCAGTTGTTTTGTCATATTGTGTGAAATAATTGATCTACTGTCATTAATCAGATGATTTCAGTAAGCCAGGTAATAATTGCATGCAGGTTGAATTTGTTAACCTCTGTTATGTGATTAAAAGCTTTTTCTCTGTCTAAGTCCAAACCCAGGCAAATATGTAAGATTTATAAAATCTTTAAGTGATAAGATATTCACCTGAAAAATCTTGTTACCAGTAAGAATGCAAGTAATTTATAAAGTAGTACAAGTGCAAATAGAATATTTGAGGTTGTGTGCAACTAAACTACTCAATCTTTTATAATGTTTTGCTCCACTTTAGTCTGCATTTTTAGAATCAGATATTTTGAGGACCAGGTAAATGACGTCTTAGGAATTTCAACTGTGCCAAGCAGATACATATTTTTCCATTTTGTCACTTGTGTACCCAATATAGAAAAATTTACTTACCGTATATACTTGCATATAATCCAATACCAACTGCAAACTGAATAGACCCAGATCTGCCATTGCATAATGTGCCAGCAGATCTGGGTATCTGCAGTTTGTAAGCACTAATGAGTAGAACAAACGACATAGACCCTGATCTGCTGGTGCATTATGCGATGTCAGATCAGGGTAAATGTTGTTTGCATTTGAACCCGGCATATACACAAGTATATATGGTATCTGAAAGTCTATGCAGTTGAAATTTCTATGCAATAAATCGGTCTGCCTAAAAGTTCATTCACTGTCAATTATTAGTTATATTTTTTTATTTTAATATTCTTTTAACACCATAATAAACTTAGAGCAATCAATGACGATTATGGCAGTTGGATTTCTAAATACAAATGTGGTGGCATTTTAAATGATTTGCTAAAATATTTATTACTGAAGGTGATCTTTTGGTATGAGCATGTATTATAAACACAAGACTGCTCGAGCTGTGGTTATAGCCTATGTTAGATCAATTTCTCATTGATTTATTCACAAAGGAATGAGAGGCACATAATTTGAATTGGAATTAATGAGAACTAAATCAGCTGGAATGATTGTTTTGGCTTAAATTATGCAACATTGATGAGAATGAGGATGATTAATCTACAATAAGATTTTAAAGGGGGACACTTTTAATTACCTTCATAATAGATCCATAGTGTTAATAAAATATTCAGGACAGGCTACAATTGTAAGACTATGATCTACATGTAATAATAAAACACTTTTTGTTGGTAATACAGACCCTGACACAGGTAATTTCAACAGTGAAATAAAAATGAAATGTGAATAAATGCAAACAAAATGCAGAATGATGAATGCAAAAGAAATGCAGAATGAATTCAAGCAAAATGACAAATGCATTTTAAAGGAAATGGAGAATGCAAATGCAGAATGCAGAAACAAAAATGAAATTGAACTCACTTTTTGAATGGATTTGAAAATCTATTTACCTTTATTTGTGGCTGCTGCTAAATTTCATGGTGAAAAGTCCTTTTGCATGATAATCTGGAATCAGATTCTTTATATGACAGACAAATTATCACTGCTTCCAAGCTGTGAAAATTTCTGACTATAACAGCCACCATTGATGTGATGAACATCATCATTGGTAGTTGTATCTGTATAATTTTTATTGGAGCAAAACAAAATAGGAAAAAAAATTTGCTGACAAGTACTCTACAACTTCATTTTTTCATTTTTTGCAGTTGCAGTTCTTTTTTCATTTATCGTAAATGCAATGATGTCTTTTTTAATTTTATACATTTTCTTTTTTATTAAAGCACAATTTTAATAAGACAAAGTATGAAAGCAAGTTTTCTCCATATAAAATTTTCAAAAATGGAAATCCATTTCTAATGAATGAAAATAAAAAGAAATGATGAATGGAAATGATAAATGCAAACTCAGAATGAGGCCATAAATGAAATATGACAAAATTATAGCTGAAATTTAAACCTGAATGGAATGCAAATTAAATGCAGAATGAGCACATATCAAGCAGAAATGAAATGTAAACAAAATGCAGATTTGGTAAAATTACCTGTTTCAGGGTCTGTTAGAGTTTTTTAAAAATTCATTTTAGCTCACCTGTCAAAACGTAAGTGAGTTTATGGTATGACATTTTGTCCATCGTTTGTCATCCATCCATCCATTGGCAATTGCTTGTGAACACTCAAGAAGCTTCATTTCAGATCAGATTTTGATCAGATTTGGTATGTAAGCTTATATTGTCAAGACCTCAAATGAACATCATCAACAGATAATAATGATGTAATCTTGCATCTGATTGGCTGAGGTTCTGAACACTCTAGAAGCCATATTTTTGATAAGATTCAGTATGGTAGCTTTTATCATCAAGATCTTGGATCAACAACATCCACACATATTAATGAGGTGATCTTGCATCTGATTGGTTGAGCTTGTGAACATTCTAGAGGCCATATTTCTGATCAGATTTTGATTTGATTTGGTCTGTAAGCTTATATGGTCTAGATCTCAAAAAAGTTTGATTATGACCAACATCTATGCATATTAATTAGGTGATCTTGTATCTGATTGGTTGAACTTGTGAACTCGTGAGAGGCCATTTTTCTGATCAGATTTGTTCGAGTATGAACAACATCTACACATATGAACAAGGTGATCTTGCATCTGATTGGCTGAGTTTGTGAACATTCTAAAGGCTATATTTCTGACAAGATTTGATTTGTGAGCTTATATCATTAAGATCTTTAATTAATGAGTTTAATTGTGAGTGACATCTACACATATTAATGAAGTGATCTTGCATCTGATTGGTTGAGCTTGTCAACAGTCTAGAGGCCATATTTCTGATCAGATTTTGACCAGATTTAGTATGTAAGCATGTATCATCAAGACCTTAGATGAGTTTGATTATGAGTGACATCCATGCATATTAATGAGGTGATCTTACATCTGATTGGCAGAGCTTGTGAATACTCAAATAGCCATATTTCTGATCAGATTTGGTATGTAAGCTTGTATCATCAAGATCTTAGATGAGTTCAGTTACCATCGAGATCGACACATATCAACGAGGATCCAGGCTGATGGTGGAAATTTAACCTGCAACCTTCGGGTCAGGAGCCTATCACCTCAACCAATGAGCCACTGTAGCTTCCTTGAGTGAAGATCTTCATGTGAGTGAATTTGCATTCACAATGTGACATATGTCAACTACCCAGGTGAGTGATATCAGCTTGTTGCATGGTGGAACTGGATTTATTCAAAGCACTGGTTTATAAGGATTTGACATAAAGGGATGCTCTGCATACATCTTTTCTAATATTGGATGACAGATTGGGGGTGGGGGGCCTCAGAAAAACTTGTAAAAGCATAAAAGTCACAATGTTTTAGCTACAAATTAACTATTAATTGTTTGCTATGTTTACACAGTAAATTTTTAATGCAGATAAATATATTTCTATGATAACTACATTTGATGTTTACACAGTAAATTCTTAATACAGATAAATATACATGTATTTCTATGATAACTGCATTTGATGGTCTCATAATTTGTAGCTGTTTACGGGTGCATAAGTAATGGAAATGGTGTCTACAGTAATTTGATATGCATGGTTTCCATGGAAACCAGAAGAAGTCTGCAAAGTCTTATATGTGCAGACCCTTATAAATAATACAGCATTGAACATATTTTGAAAATCAGTTTTAGTGGATATAATAATGTTAAATGCTTCATTTATCAATGCAGTCTAGTGTAGACCCCTTATTGTGCTCACAACATGTACCATGAAATGAGTAGACCATACTTACCTACATATTTATGTATTCTGAGATCAGACATTACATACAAGGCTAGCATATTAGATAAGTTGTGGTAACCACATAGAACATTTCATTACTAAATGTAGACACTCTAATGTTTGGGGAACTTAGAAGAGAACAAAAAAAAAAAAAAACCTTATTTATTTTTTTAAAATTTGAATCTTTCGCCACATGCAGGTAGCATATGAGAAAAGCAATAATTTATCAGTGGTGACAAACTGTTGTGATTTGTGTTGAATATGCAGCATTTTAGGATGCAAACAGGAAACATTTATATGTAGTATTTGGAAACAAAATTTGAGAGAAACTTATCATTCATCATTCACATCAATATTCCTTAGTTTAAAGTTTTACGATCTTTCACTTGGTGTATGCAGTACCATGACATATAAGTTGTAAATTCACACTGAAAAATGATCAGATATTATATAATCTTTTAACATAATATCATGTTGTTTCTTGATTGAGGTAATTATATAATCTTTTAACATAATATCATATTGTTTCTTGAATGAGGTAAAAAGACATCTGAACATCAAGTTTATATTAAGTTTTCTGTCGAGCAACACCCATTACAATCATCATCATCGTCAGTGAAAACACTATCATCATCATCTTTACGAATGATACAAGTACTAGGCTTCAAATAAATCAATACAGTAATAGACAAGGCAGCCATGATACAGATCTGATGTACTTTTGTGATAGAAAATTTAAACTGTACCCCAAAAAAATAATAGTAGATACCATATATACATCATAACGGGATAGGCGTTTGTTGGTTGGGATGCATAGGACAAGACTTGGTCTACCACACTTGTGATGTATACTTAAGCTTTTATATAATTCTTTTTTTAAGAAGAAAAGGAAAAAAACAAAATCAATTTGAGGTTTTTTTTTCAATATGGACCAGGTTTGCAGTACTTATTGGCATTGAAGTATGGTAGTGCTCACATTGATTTCATGCCAAAGTATGGACCAGGTTTGCAGTACTCATTGACATTGAAGTATGGTAGTGCTCACATTGATTTCATGCCAAAGTACGGACCAGGTTTGCAGTACTCATTGGCATTGAAGTATGGTAGTGCTCACATTGATTTCATGCCAAAGTATGAACCAGGTTTGCGGTACTCATTGGCATTGAAGTATGGTAGTGCTCACATTGATTTCATGCCAAACTTGCTGTGAAAGCAATTAACTTACATCACTGCTCATTTACATACCAGCACAATAATTACACTTCTTTCTGTTTGATAACTTCTTCAGCAATCCATCATTAGCAGCACTATGCCTTTAAATTTATTCCAACCTAATTGCACCTGAGACTTGTTTCACTCATTCATCAAGAAAAAGCTTTATTTTTCTTTGGCTTAAATTTAAGTAGATCTGCATCAGTTTGCTTGCAGAAATTGGATTTACCTTTCATTACTTAATGTACCATAACTGACTGTTTCAATGCAAAATGCACCTGCTTAATTCATTTAGTTTGCATACAGAAATGAAACCATTCAGCCCAGGGAATACAAGAGATTTTGTCAGATGTTGATATTGTAAAGTAAAAGATTTGTGTGGGGATAAAGTTTCAGGGTTTGTGGGTTTGCAGAAATTGGATGTACCATAACTGACTATTTCAATGCAAAATGCACCTGCTTAATTCATTTAGTTTGCATACAGAAATGAAACCATGCAGCCCAGAGAATACAAGAGATTTTGTCAGATGTTGATATTGTAAAGTAAAAAATTTGTTTGGGGATAAAGTTTCAGGGTTTGTGGGTAAGTGATTTATTGGGAATAACATTTTCTGGGGTCATGCTGTTTACTTGAACACCCAATTAAAAATACTACTTTTTGTGGTGCATTTATTTTGTGGGTATTCATTTCCCACAACAACAAAAAAATTAAAATCCTCCAAAATATTCCTGATTTCACCATAGTAGTGTAAAAAAAAAAATTTGGTGTACATGCATATTCTTTTCCTTGGAAGAAGATTGTTTTCTTCTTTTTTTTCTAGTGTTTCTTAATTAGGAAATATGCTTTTAGAATATTATTTATACACTATGTCAAATTATTACACACTATGGTACAGATTATGTTCATAATTTTATCATTAAACATAGTTATTTTCCTGGACTATGTACTCTTTAAAAAGTTCAAGTTGATAAAATTATGATATAAGTAATTGATGCCCAAATTTCTTTAGTATCTTTAATAATTGTTTTTATTTGTCTTGTATTGATACTGACATCGATTTGAAAGTATGAAAATTAATTTTAGGTACTTTCAATATTACAGATTTCCAAAGCATTTTGATGCATTCTGTTATGCCAATACGTTCCTCCATATATATTATATTTTATTATATTTAAGTGCTATATTTTGAAGAATAAAGTGCTACGTTTTAGGAGTGCTATAAACATGTATATATACACATTTTTAAACATGTATTTATACACATTTTTAAACATGTATATATACACATTTTTAAACATGTATATATACACATTGTTAAACATGTATATATACACATTTTTAAACATGTATATATACACATTTTTCACAGTAGAAAAATGAGTGATCTTTTAGTTCTAATTATCTGTGCATTTACTGTCATGAAAGAAATTTAATATCATGTTAATCGTGATTATTTATGTTCAGTTACTTTACTTATTGTTCATTAAAATCACTGCACAATTAAGCTTACTGACAGGTCATTTAATTAAAGTGTCAAACTGAATTTGTTTAATAAAATCCAATGGCCATGTGAACTTATGCTATTTCCCAGCACCCTTATGGTATGTCCCATCATCTGTCATGTGCCCAGCCATCAACAATTGCTTGTTGCCGCTTAGGAGTCCATATTTCTGATCTGATTGCAATAAAACTTGGAATATGGGTTTATATCATCAAAATCTTCAATGAGTTTGATAATGAGTGAGATCCATGCATAATAATGAGGTAACTCTTGCATCTGATTGGACTAACTTTGTTACCCCTCTGGAGGCCATATTTCTGATCTGATTTTTATCAAACTTGGAATATATGCTTATATCATTAAGATCTCGGATGAGTTCAGTAATGAGCTAGAGCCATGCATAATAATGAGGTGATCTTGCATCTGATTGGCTGAGCTTGTTACCACTTTGAAAGCCATTTTTCTGATCCAATTTTGATTAAACTTGAAATATTGGCTTATATCATTAAGATTTTGGATAGGTTGGATAATGAGCAAGATCTACACATATTAATGATATAGTCTTGCATCTGATTGGCTTATATCATTAAGATCTTGGATAGGTTGGATAATGAGCAAGATCTACACATATTAATGATATAGTCTTGCATCTGATTGGCTGAATTTGTTATCATTGTGGAAGACATATTTGTAATCTGATTTTGGAATATATGCTTCTATCATTAAGATCTTGGATAGGTTGGATAATGAGCAAGATCTACACATATTAATGATATAGTCTTGCATCTGATTGGCTTATATCATTAAGATCTTGGATAGGTTGGATAATGAGCAAGATCTACACATATTAATGATATAGTCTTGCATCTGATTGGCTGAATTTGTTATCATTGTGGAAGACATATTTGTAATCTGATTTTGGAATATATGCTTCTATCATTAAGATCTTGGATAGGTTGGATAATGAGCAAGATCTACACATATTAATGATATAGTCTTGCATCTGATTGGCTTATATCATTAAGATCTTGGATAATGAGCAAGATCTACACATATTAATGATATAGTCTTGCATCTGATTGGCTTATATCATTAAGATCTTGGATAGGTTGGATAATGAGCAAGATCTACACATATTAATGATATAGTCTTGCATCTGATTGGCTTATATCATTAAGATCTTGGATAGGTTTGATAATGAGCAAGATCTACACATATTAATGATATAGTCTTGCATCTGATTGGCTGAATTTGTTATCATTGTGGAAGACATATTTGTAATCTGATTTTGGAATATATGCTTCTATCATTAAGATCTTGGATAGGTTGGATAATGAGCAAGATCTACACATATTAATGATATAGTCTTGCATCTGATTGGCTGAATTTGTTATCATTGTGGAAGACATATTTGTAATCTGATTTTGGAATATATGCTTCTATCATTAAGATCTTGGATAGGTTGGATAATGAGCAAGATCTACACATATTAATGATATAGTCTTGCATCTGATTGGCTGAATTTGTTATCATTGTGGAAGACATATTTGTAATCTGATTTTGGAATATATGCTTCTATCATTAAGATCTTGGACTGTTGCAATAAAGAGTGAGATTGATGCATGTTAGTGAGGTGATCTTGCATCTGATTGATCGGGTTTCTTACCACTCTTGAAGCCATATTTTTGATCTGTTGGGTTTATTATGATCAACATCTTGGATGACTTCGATTATCAACAAGAGACTATGATACCTAATACCTTTAAAGTTTGTACAGTTGATTTAGATCTGTCTTCAAATTGGGGCATCTTTACAATAACAACAACAAAAATGTACAATTTTTTTCCGAAAATAATTTTTCTGAAAGTCTCCTGGATCTCCTGGCATTAAGGCATTTCAAATTTAAACAAATGGTGTTAATTTGCGATAAAATATGGCAGCTGTTACTAAAAAAAAAACAGAACCTTACGACGATGATCTAAAAAAATGATCAACTTTAACCTAGAACATTTAGACATAAAAGCCTTTCAAGTTTGTACCTCACATTGTTTGAACTTTTATTCATCAACAATTCAACAAAATTGGACCAAATTTTACAGAAAGCATCTTACTAAGATTACTTGGCCAATTGCTCTTCTATTTTTCCATTTGACCTTTTGACTGAGCATGGCATATCAGTCGGGTATCACATAACAAATATTCCAATGAGATTCTGCCCAGTCTGACCATTCAGGTACTGGGTAGGTACCAGTGTTTACCTAACTGAATTTTTACAGGTATTGTTTGGTTTTGTTTGTTGTTTTACAGCACAGCAACACAAGTAGGTTATTTAGTGCTGGGGCTATTTTGAGTAAAGTTCCTTGTGCAAAGACACACCATGGCTGATCCAAATATAAAATTTGAACCCGCTCCATTTCAGTCACAAGTCCAGCACTTTACCCACTGAACCAACATGGCTCCTGCCTCCATTATTCCCCTCTTTCGACATGCAAGTGACTGGCATCAGACAATAGTTTACTCCTCCAGAGGTTGACCAAAATCACGAAATATTCCAAACAATAGTACCAAGTTTGAATGGCTTATTTTGAAATGTTACAGTCTATGTTGATAATAAAAGGGTAGACTTCAAAGTTTACAAAACTATATAGCTTGTTAAAATTGCCTGCTCAGCAGTGAACAACATGATATGTAAAGTGTTAACTAATTGCATGTCATTCAGACACTTTTTGGTTACTTCCCAGGAGTCTGTTTATTGTATTACTACCCCAAAAATGAATCAGTCAACCCTTGATGAGACTTAAAGAATGTTGTGAGTTACAAATGTACAATAAATGGCTATATGTACATAACAGAAGGAAAATAATTGTGGTATGAGGCCCAAGTGTATCAGGTCTGTTCTATATCCCCGAGCCCATAGGGGGTGTATAGTTTTGTGGTAGGACAATTTTGTCCAATATTCATGAAATTTTTACAACTTATTGAAATGTATTCTTTTAGTCTTAATTTTTTTAGGGCAAAAAATGATGATTTTTAATAAATAGTTATGCAAATTAGTGGGTGGAGCATTCTGTTAATATCCAAGAGATCATTTGGGTCAATATTAGCCATCTGACCCACTTAAGCCTTAAGTTACCTAGATGAAAATGTAGTTCAGGACATCAGGGTAAGTTAAAGAACTCAAATGTAATGGTTTGCACTTCACAATTTGTCAGCATTTCAATACTTCCATAAAATTTGTGCCAGTTAAAAGATTGGATCCACCTGAAAGATCAAAGGGTTGTATATAAACATTATTCAGTTCAAGTTACCACTCAGAATTTATAATTTTACTATGACATCATCAATGGCATTCAATCAGTCAAAAATAGCTATTTGACTCATTCAGGTAGGTAACTGACTTGGGTTTTTATTCACTGAGGACATTTTCTCTGAAAGTGAACCAATCCTTCTAGCCTGTCATTTTTGTTTTAGAACTAAGTATGTATTGCTAATGACATGCTGAAATCAGGGTTAGAAGCTGGCCTCAAAAACCTAGAAAACCCTAAATTTTCATTTTGACCTTAGATACATAAAAAAAGCCAAAAAAACCTGAAAGAAACCTAAATTAATAAAATAAATAAAAGTTTGAAAAAAATGATGAATGGCTCTACCCCGACCACAAAAAAAGCTTTTTTGCACATATTTTTTGTTAGGCTAGCCTAGTGGACGCGAATTATGGAAATTAAAGACATCCAGTCATTTTATTCTATCATTCATTTTCAAATTTTTAATAAATGTTATGCTCACCATGGAGATAATCTTGTAACTGCTTTGTGTCTTGAACCTAAAAAAAAAATGTAAAACCTCAAATTTTAAAAGTTAATTTCACTTCTAACCCTTTGAAATATATTTATGAGATTTTTCAACATTATTTTTGAGAAAATCTGTGATATCAGTACAAGATGAAGAGTAAGACCCAGTAAACCAGGCCAGAAATGGGGCTGAAGCCTGGTGTAGCCTGTATAGTAAAATTATGGATAAAGCATAAGTTACTACCTGCAGGTGTAGGGTCAAACCAGCAAATACCTGCCATCAGGTATTTTAATAAAAGAACAGTATTTCTCCCATGATAAGACCAGGTGGCCATGCTAATAAATTTGTCAAAAAGTAAGAATAGGCTTTGTATCAGATAAAGTAAATATTGCCTAAGTTGTGTAATGATGGGGTCTGGGCTTGTCATAAAGCATGGGTTGTAGTAATCTTGGGGGCTGGGTTTATTAGATTGATGTTGTAGTCTAGGATTCAGCTGTAATCTTGGGAGCTGGGTTTATCGGATAAATATGGTAGACTTGGATTCAGCTGTAATCTTGAGGGCTGGGCTTATCATGAGATAAATATGGTAGTATAGGGTTTAGCTGTAATCATGAGGGCTTGGGGCCTGGGTGGCCAAGTGGCCTAAGGCACTCGCCTTTACAGATCACTCACACATTCTCACCTCTGTCTGCTGAGTTCAAGTCTCAACTCAACCAATGTGGGTATGTGAGAAAGCTTGCCAGTAGCTTCCCATGGGTTGGTGGTTTTTCCTGGAGTCTACCCGGGTTCTTCCACCACCAGATATACTGGTTGCCATGTGTGGCCTGTCGTGTGCTGAAAAATGGCTTTGACCCCACAAAACCAAACCCAAAAAGCAATCTCTAGGGCTGGGCTTATCATCAGACAAATATGGTAGTCTCGGGTTCAGATGTAATTTTTTATTTTTTTTTCAGGGCTGGACTTATTATAAAGCATGGGTTTATTATCAGAGAAATATTATAGTATAGGGTTGAGGTTGGGGGGGGGGTAAGCATTTTTATCAAAACCAAGTGCAAGTTGTATGAAGTACAAGTATGTGGAAAAAGTTAAGAAATTTTTGTTGATTAAATTTAAATTAGTTAAACCTAGAAAATGTTCATGTCTGTTCAAAACTTGTTGGACAGGCATTGAAAAGGGAGAAAGTTTTTTGATGACCTGGAAAATTTATGGAATTTTAAAAAACTTGCAATTGTCGACCATGAAGTCTTCCAACAAATGGTATATTACCTAACTTTAACAAGATATCTAATCAATAAGAAATAAATTTACGTTTTTATTTTTAAAAAAAAGGCTGTGGGGAAAACATAATCTTCTAGGATTGCTATTGTAAGGTTTTTGCATGACCCAGAGAGGTCCTCTTGTGTAGAAAATGCCTACCAAGTGTGTCACAGAAGCATTTCATTTTGCTCAGAAAACATGATGCAAATGCAAAGAAAAAAAGAATGTCTAGTCTTTAATAGAACACTGTTATCAGTAACACTTACTTAGGTAACTTTATACACTCATTTGTCTTCATATTTTTGCCACTGTTTCTTTTAGTGTGATTATTATACAATGGTGTCCATACCTTTTATTTCGTATTTATTTTTTCTGTTCTTTTTTTACTGCATTTGAAAAGACTGCAACCATATGAGACCTTCCTAACACAATGTGCATAGCTTTAAACTTCTGGCTCTTTTGTATTCATTTAATGGTTGCATGCATGAAAGCTTAGTTGACATTTGCTGGATATTTGTGATGTGCTTTATGCCAGTGTTGTCACAGTATCACTTTTCAAACTCGGTTTTGTACCATTTGGTAACTTAACAGTGCTGGACTAAAATCACGCTCATTAAAAACTGTTCGTCTCCATGGCGCCATATCTCTTGTAGATTAGCAAGCTTTCAAAAAGCAAAAATTCTGCTCATGTTTACATTCGTGGCACATAAATGCTGTTGGAGACTTGACCCATCTTACATACAATGCCTCACTCGATAATCATACAGTTTAAGAGCAATAACTCTCTTATTGTCTTCTATGGGTCCTAACACATAGCTTTAATACAATAATTGTATGATACAATAATCTTATCATGCTTTAATCCAATAATCTTATTATACTTTAATCCAATAATCCTATTACACTTTACAGAAAACAAGATTTGAAAAATTTTAGTTGACTGTGTACTCGCAGTTTATACATTTTATCAAGTTAGGTTTGAAACATTGTCAACAATTTTTGACAGTTTACCGAATACAGATGTACATGCTGCCAAGGCCCTGTTGAATTGTGTGCTTAATAACAATATTTATGACATGTGCCCAGTGAGCATTAAATTGCCATTTAAGCATGTCAGTAACAAACTGTACAGAATAATTTTGCAATAATACACATATCTGTACAGTTCTTGATGTTCAGAGTCTTTCACATGCTGTACACTAGTGACAAATAACCATGTCTGTGTGTGTGTGCATGTGTGTATGTGTGAGGGTTAGAGAGAGGATGCCTTACTTCAGAAATATGCCAGAGGGTATAATCTGAGAGTGAGTGTATTTTTCCTAATGTTATGTTACATGATCCTTTTTATCTGTCAGGAGTACATGTTGACTTTTTTGGAAAGGGTTTATCTTCCAATGGGTTTTTTGCAATTTTTATCATTACATTTTTAGAACCTTACTTTTAATCAGCACTATATAGCCAGAATTGTGCTGACTTGCCATTAACCCCATGCAGATATACATACTCTTTTTATGTAAAGTTTACAAACAAAATAAAGGTAATTTAGACCAGCCCTGTTTAATAAGATTAGCAATTTAAGCTGTAATTATATATGACTTTTTATTGATGTACTGTTGTATAAACATGTACTGTACTTCCCATGTATAATGTAGACATTAATCTGCTGGCACAATAAGCAACACCAGGTCCAAAAAAATCACAAACAATTAACTCATTGTCCCTGCAGAATTTTTTCATTTTCGCCTGAAATGGGGTAGGAAATGCATTTTGGGGGTTACTTCTGATTGCGTCCAAACACATCTGTTTCTGAGAGGTTCTCGTTTAGCATGATGCTTAGGTGTAAAAAAAACATTGTTTTTGATTGACTATTTCGCCCACACATGTGCAGAAGGACTGCTTTCTTCTTTTTTTTTTTATTTCCTTATTGGACCCATGCTTTCGTGTCCTGGCCCCTTTTTAAACCAAATCTGAAACTTATCCTACTTTTTGCCAAGGTTCATCTGTCTGTGTGCAGTTCAGATTGGTCTGCTAAGGCCAAAAAGTAAAAACTCCAGACACAAACTCTGGTTCTGAAACCGGTAATTTTCAGCCTAATAAACATAGGGTCTCAAAAATTATGTTTTTTCCGCTGTATTTTTTAATGCGAGTAATAAGTCTACATTATTTGGTATCATTGTAGAACAATATCTTTTTCCTTTTCTGTAATACACCTGCTTTGGTGTATCATAAATGATGTTGACATTACAGAGCTTAGAAGTAGGGTACTACCTCATGACACATAAACATGGCATGCTTACTGTATAAAATCACTTATAAGTTAAATCCAACTGCAAAAGACCCTGATCTGCCATTGCATAATGCACCAGCAGATCAGGGTCTATGTTGTTTGTTCTATTGATTACTCCTAACAAAACTGCATAGACCAATGTCTGCCAGTATATTATGCCATGTCAGATCTGGGTCAATGCTGTTTGCAGTTGGACTCAACTTATAAGCAAGTAAATATAGTAGATATTTCAATTTTAATTTACATATCTTCGAAACAGGGCTCATATTTCCCACTGCATATATACATTTCACACCTTGTGCAGTGACTTTCAAAGTAAATAAACAAACAAAAAGTGGCCATTGTGGCTTGCATAGGGTTTAAGTCTGCATGAATTAAAACAATTTAGTTGCAGTGTTTCTGCTTAGAGGAGATTCATTTGGAAAAGGGACATAATGCATTTGATCTGAATAATACATTGGCCATGGCAGCTTGATGTAAATCCATAATGTGAATATACCTCTTGTTAAAATAAATATCCATATCACTTACGTTCAGATGGATATCCTCTGCATAGCAGGGATTTCTTTTTTTGGGAAAGGCTACCGTATATACTTGCGTATAATCCGATACCAACTGCAAACTGCATAGACCCAGATCTGCCATCACATAATACGCTGGCAGATATTGCAATGGCAGATCAGGGTCTATGTTGTTTGCATTTGGAGTCGGTTTATACGCGAGTATATGCGGTAGTTTCGTTGTACAAGGCTAGTTTCATTGTAACTTGGCAACTGATTTATATATATTTGTATAGCTCCAGATTTAAAAAAGTACGGGAGATAATTTATATATTTACTGGTGTGTTTAATGTGATGCTTTGCTCAGGTATAAATGTGTGCTTTGCACTCATTGAATGTTGGTAGAATATCTGTATATATGTACAGTGTATGAAATTATATGCAAGTGGAGAATATGTGCATATGTGTATGAGTGGAGAATAAATACATATGTGTATGAATTGCTAGCACAGCATAGGTTCAAAACTGGACATTTTATATTAAATTATCAATTTGCCTATGATTTACTGGTATTTGCCAAAAATATATATATTTATTTTGCGTTTAAGATGAGAGTGCTTGATTATTTTATCCTCAAACAGTCACTGATGAACTCTACTTATATACATTTGTCACTCCTTGGTACATTAAATGTAAAGTGTCTGGATCATGAATAATTTATGAAGCAATTTGAACAATTTGATTGGAGCCAATGCAAAACGTCTCTGACATTTTTTAATTCCCCTCGTGACTGCTTGGTGGTACTATAACAACTTCAGGGTAAAGATTAGCCAACGAAATGTTTTCTTTCAAAGATACTGTGGTTAAGTAATGCTGCCATTTTTGTATAAATAGAGAAGTGCATTTTCTGATCTTTCGGATAAAAGAGTGCTGAGATGGCTACAAAGATCTGATTGGCTAATCAATTTACTATGTTATTTTATGAATATTTATGTAAAATGAGGCTTTGATGGCTAGCTTACCAAGAGGTGATGAATGTAAAAGAGCAGAGTTCATCAGCCCTGGGTGTCCATGGATGGATACATTTAGGCAGAGGGTTTTTGAGAAATTAAATAAGTTGTAGAAATAACCCCCTATTTGTATTGTATTAAGTTAGATCATTTTCATCATTATTAAAATGCTCCAAGTTCACATTAAGTAATGAGTTCTATGCAGTTTTTTGATCACTTCTGGAAAACAGTGTCCTGATCTCAAAGTTATAAGAATTATTTCTCATTCTTAAACTCGAAAGTTCTGACATCTGATTGGTTAATGTGTAAAACCAGTGACCAATCAGTCATCAGAATTTTAAGCTTAGTCTGAGCTTACATAACCTGTAGTTTTTATTTGGGTATGATTTCCATTTCTTTTGCCTCTAATTTCACAATTCTTGCAACAAGTTTCTTCGAAAAGAAAATTGGTACTAGAAGGTAATCACAGTACATGAGTTTCCCATGATTTGTACTACATGTACAACATCACAGTGAGGACACTGTTTTACTGAGATGTGAGTGACTGTTCACAAACACGGTTCTAACACTTATGCATCATTATGGCTTTGTATATAGAGAACTCGGTTACTGAAAGTTCATTAATACATACATAACTGTTAATCAATCACTACAAAGACTTCTTATGGTGTCTAGTTGGTCCTAAATGAAAATCTTGTTATTGCTACTACTCCTAAATGGAAAGTCATACTGATGTGGAGTTTTCACCAAAAGTCTAATTATGATATCTACTTGGTCCTGATCTGACCTCAAATACAATGTATGGGCACCATTTTGAAAATCTTCTTGTCACTACTACTCCTAAGTGGAAAGTTATATCGCCATTGGGTTTTCATCAGAAGATTTGTTATGGTGTCTAGTTGGTTCAGAATGAAAATTATGCTGATCTGACTTCCAATGTATCTTGAAAGGCTAATTATCACTATTCCTCCAGAACTGATGGTCATATCGACATAGGGTCTTCACCAAAAGACTTCTTATGATATCTAGTTGGTCCTAAATGAAGATGGTTCCCTGCAGATATTCAATATGACTGCCACAATTATATATTGAAAATCTTGTCACTAATTCTCCTGAATGGATGGTCATATTGGCATGGGGTTTTTACCGGAAGTCTTCTAGTGGTGTCTCCTTTGTCCTCAAATGAAAATGATGCCAATCTTTCAGCCAATATGGCCACCACAGTGGCTAATTTGAAAATCTTGTCTTGTCTTGTTAAAGTTAACTTGTTTATGCATTCAACTTGACAATCGTCATGCATAATATCTCTCCCCCCACAAATAAAAGAAATGGTCTTATCTTGAATTCCTGGAAATTCTTTTCAGACAGTAGAGTGTCAGTCCCTTTGGGGGACTTTTGTTCATCAGTCATGTTATACTTTCTTGAACTCTGTCCATACTCAGATGTTAGTGTAAAAGCCTGTTGATATCACTATGGGCAATTTTCACTATAATATATGTAATTCCTAGATTTTGGAAAATATTAATGTTACTATGGCAACTTTGTTGATGTTTGTTTCCATGGATCACTATTCAAGCTACTAATGCTATGACTCACATCAGAAGAGACATTACAGTCACTGATAATTGAATTATGTCACCAGTTCCATGTTCCATTGCTCACATATATGTCTGTATGTCTGTGCTCACCCTAGATATAAATAAAGAGTATTTTCATCAGTATCCAATGTCTTCTTTTACTTTGTTCTTTGACCACTGTGAACTTTTATTTTAAAATTAGGTCATATATATATATATACAGCATTGCAAGAGTTCTTTTACACAATGATTTTAATTACATTTGTTTTGTTACATTTTCACTGATGAACATAAATATGTTTTATAAGAAGAGAGATTTCAAGCATTTCCTGTTTTAAAGACGAACATAAGAAAAAATAATTTTTCAGATTTCAAGATCTGGCAAAATATACAAATGGGCAATTTAACGATTTTTAAAAGGGTAAAACCAAATTAGCATGCATAATTTTTGCCTTTTTACAAACAAAATTTGGGAAATATTGTAAAAGTTAACTTGTTTATGCATTCTGCTTCCCCAAAAATAGTCTTGCATAATATCCCCAACTGTATCCACTGTTACTTTACATTTTCAATCATACTCTAGTTTTGTCTTATAAAATGCACATAAATGGAAACTGAGTAAAGGAATTTTGAAAGGGCGATATAAATCTGAAAACATTATTTAAAGGAATTTGAATTGCTTATTAAAAAAAACATGTTTTATTTCATGTAAAATATGTAGAAAATTTAGCATTTCCCAAAATATTTCTTTTTTAGCACACTTGTAAGGGATCATTTCTCTCTTTCTTTGCTGCAATTGATGACTTTTCTGATACATAGGATGTCACCATATTTGTAAGCTCTTCACCTAAGAAAGCAGTAATAGTATGTAACGTGATCTTGACTTGTCCATTCCAGTTCTATACTCGCCAATCAACTCCCTTGAATGACCCACCTGTACTGTATCAGGTTACGAGTAAGTAATGGACTATTTTCTTGAATAGATGGGTATAATGTTGCATTCTACTACTAATACTATGACGTACTGGCCCCTGCCTTAGTATATATTTTCCGTCCATCATACTTTAGTTTCTACGCTATAAATTTAAGCCGTTTGTGATTAACTTGATATACTTGTATATCGTTATTAGAATATATATTGCGTACTACATACGGGTTCCTATCTTCATGCTCAAGGTCACGGCTTAATATTTTACGTCATCACGCTTTCTTTTCTGCTCTTTAACTTTAGAGCCAATTGAGATTTACTGGCGAAGAAGTGCGCCCACCCTGACTGACCTATGGGACATCCGAAGTTCTTCAAGCAGGCACAGCACCAATAGTCTCACAAGCAGCCTCAGTGCAAAGCTCCCTCCCGCCCGTTGTTCGCTAGGCAAGGTGGTCGGAGAGGCCAATCGAGAAGGTCTTCGGCCCCTAGGGAGTTGCACACTCTCCCGCGGCGTCTTCCTCTTCCTAGCGTCACGGTAGGCGCTCGTTTAACCCTCTTTCAGAGGTTTGATCGAGTATCGTGGACTACGTGTCGGTGTATTCCACTTTAAAGGACATATACCTTCTTCGTTTCTGGGAACATCCTCCCCTATCAACGATCGCCATTTTTCACCAGTCCCTACTGGCTCAATTAATGGAAGAGATTCACACCCTTCTACCGAAGGACGCAGTCAAGATGGTGAAAAAAGACCAAACTCCTGGTTTCGATTCTTTCTGATGTCCCAAAAAGGCGAAAGTTTCGGTTCATAATCGACTTTTCCGCCTTAACAGATTTCTTCGGGAAGAGCGCCTCAAGATGGATACTACCGCCTCGGTCAGGAATGCCATAAGAATCTGCGACTGGGCGGCGACTATCAATCTACAGGCTGCGTATCTTCACATCCCCATTTTCCTGCCACATAAGAAATACCTGTTGTTTTGTGACAACCAGGAGATATTTCAATTTCGAATTCTTCCGTTCGGCCTCGCCTCTGTCCCCAAAGCATTTACCAGGGTGATGGTAGCAGCAGCCCACTTCAGGTCTTTAGTTGTCGCCATCATCGACGACTGGTTCATGCACAACGTCTTCGGATATACTAGTCTGAAGGACCTATCCCTCTGTTCGTTGACCGTGACTCTGCTGGGCTCAGTCTTATCCCCAAGCTAGAGTAGTCAGATCTCATCCCTTCTTATGATTTCATATATATATATATATCGGGATGAATTCTCTTACCAGCCTTGGGATGGTCTGTGTTCCTCCCAAAAGGATCGACAAAATTCTGTCCTTCGTAACGAGCCCTCTGGTCAAGACATCGTCGAATCACCTTTCTCTCTCTCTCTCTCTCTCTCTCTCTCTCTCTCTCTCTCTCTCTCTCTCTCTCTCTCTCTCTCTCTCGGAAATCAGAACTCGGCTGCTGACGTAGTTTTCTAGTTTCTCTAGGGACACTTTACTTGCGACGTATCTAGTTCCTGCTTCTGGCAAACTGGAGACCGCGCAAGGACCCGCTATCAGCTCGGATCCCCCAGGGATTTGACATTCACCATCACCTACGTTGGTAGCTAAATCGGGACCGGTTTCTTAGTGGAATCCAAATTGACACCCCCACACCCCACTCCACAAGATATTACGTGTGTTGGCTGTGACTAAGGAGTCGGACTGTAATCATGTTCTTTTTAATACGTGCCATCCAATACTAACTGGAGGAGGGAATAATTAAATTGGACTGAAGACTCGGAGTCCCAAAAAATGAAAGCAATGCAATAGTAATAGGAAAGTATTACATAATTTAGTTTTATTCCCCCCCCCCCCCCCTCAAAAAAAAAAATATAAATAAATAATAAATAAATGAATAAAAAGATAAATAAATAAAATAAAACTACATTTTAAACTTCTGGAAAACCACTGAATCAATTACGACCAAACCTGGCACAGAGCATCATGACATGATGTAGAAAACCCTTTAAACGGTGTCTCAAAACTGCTGAACAAAATTTGATCAAATGTTAGAGGAAGCATCCTGGCAGGAAGACCTTTAAAGTTTATTCAAACGATGCCAATATGCCTTCAAATATGGCCGCAGTTACTAAAAATAGAAAAGTAACTGTTACTAAAAATAGAAAAACACCTAAATAACATCTTCTCTAAAACTGTTGAATAGAATTTCACTCGACAGAAGGCATCCTGGCATGACGACCATTAAAGTTGGTACAAATGATGCTGATCTGCCATAAAATATGGCGAATATTAAAAATAGAAAAATCTTTAAATGGCTTCTCCAAAAGTGCTGAACAGCATGTGATCATATTTGACAGAAAAACATCCTGGCATGAAGACCTTTCAAATTTATACCAATGATGCCCATCCGCCGTCAAATATGACTGCCGTTATTCATAATAGAAACAAAATTGAAACTACTACTCTGACAAAACTATTTAATAGAATTTTAGCAAATTTGACATAAAACATCCTTGCAGGGAGACGATTCAAATTTTTGTAAAAAATGCCAATCCACCATCAAGAAAAATATAAAAAAAAGCTTTCCAAAAACCGCTCAACAGAATTCAAATAAATGTGACAGAAAGCATCCAGGCAAAGAAGGCTTTCAAATTTGTAAAACCTGATGCTGATCTTCCATTAAGCATATCAAGAATTTAACCAAACTTGACAAACCATCGTGGCATAAAGATTTTTAAAATTTGCAAAAAGATGCGGATCCGCCATCAAATAAGGACACCATTACTTAAATTAGAAGAATAAAAAGATATTAAATACTTTTCAAAAACCACTTAAGAGAATTTGATCAAATTTGAAAGAAGCATCCTAACATTTAGGACTTTCAGTTTTGTACAAATGCTGCTGATCCGCCATCAAAATATGGCCACAGTTACTACAAATAGAAAACAAGTTAAACGACTTCTCCGAAACCGCTGAACAGAATTTTATCATATCTGACAGAAAGCATCCTGGCAGAGGGACCTTTGAAATTTGAACAAAACAATGGTGATTTGCTATCAGTTATGGCGGCCACTTTTAAACATAAAAAACTTGAAACAACTTTTTCTCCAAAACTATTGAATATAATTTGAATAAATTTGACCAAAAAATCCCGACCTTTCAAATTTATGCAGAAGATGTCGATCTGTCATCAAATTGGCCACTGTTTCTAAAAATAGAGACATTTTAAAACGATTTCTTCTCAAAAACCGCTGAACAAAATTTGACCAAATTTAAGAGAGAGCATTCTGGCTTAGTGGTCTTTAAATTGTGTACAACTGATTCTGATTTGCACCCATCGATATAGCCGCTGTTACTTAAAATAGAAAATAAAAACACGAAACAGCTTCATCTCCAAAACCACTGAATAGAATTTGACGAAACGTGACAGAAAGGATCCTATCATCAAGACCTTTCAAATTTATGCAAATTATGCCGATCCGCTATCAAATATAACCGCAGTAGGTACAAATATGAAACATTTCAACGACGTCTTCTCAAAAGCTGCTCATCCGAATTAGACCAAATGTGACAGTAAGCATCCTACCAGTACAATGCCCCCAAAGCAAGCTACTGAGAGAAACGCGCACAAAGCAAACTGCACTGTACTGATCAGGATACATACAATCTAGAAACGAGCACCAGTGAAGAAATATCTACACAAGTGGTGGACAACACATCAGGGACACCATCTTTGGGAACCATAGAGATGGAATGGGAGAATTTCCACTCCAAGGCCCAAGACAATTATACAAGGGTCGAAAGAAAGAAAAGAGGGAAAAAACATAAGGGATCGGAAAGCCCAAAAGAAGAGGGGAACATCCCAACGCACATAAATCCCTACTACCTTCTACAAGACATCGAACTAGAAGGATCTGATGAAGAGACAAAATCAGAAATAGAACAACTCAGTGACGAGGAGGTCATGAGCAAAAAACCCGAGGAGGAAGCCATACAAATAGCCTCAACACCTATTACATCACAAAAAAGAAAAAGGAAAGTGGTGGAAACACCATCCATCTCTTCAACCGAAGAACAATCTCAAAGGGAAGAAACCACTCCACCACCACACATAGAAGAGAACACAAATTTCGTGGCTACAGCAATGGTACAAATAAAGGCCCCAAAAACCAAAGAAGGGCAAAAAACCACAATAACCATTGCCGACTACAATAGTAGAAAAATGGAACAAGCTAAAACAAAACAAATTGAAACAAATACTACACCAAAACAAACGGAACCGGAACCGGTAAAAACAAAAAAAAACATGAAATAAAGAAAACTGGAGCTAAAAGCTCAGAAAAAGACAAAGATATTACATTAAAATACGGAAAGGAAATATAAAACATCAACCAAATAGATTATATAAAATAACTAATTTAAATCTTAATAGACTCCTTTAAAAATCATCATGGACCACAATCTGAAAATCTTATCTCTAAATATAAACGGTTTTAACATAGAGAAAATAGGAAAATTATACAAAGCATCACAAAACTATGACATAATAATGCTACAAGAAACTCATAATATAAATAAACAACTACAACACCAGATTGAGAAAACCTTTAACACAAATATAGAAATAAATAATAACACAAATGAAAATCATGCAGGAGTAGCCTGCATAATCAAAAACAAAAAAAACTTTCCCACATGGCAAAAAATAGAAACTAAGGAAACTTTTAAAGGAAGACTTCTACACCTAAAAATAAATGATTGGCATCTACTAAATGTGTACGTGCCGGCCCAATATAATACAACTAAAATCAAATTCATGGAAGATCTCACAAACTATGTTGTGAGTATTCATACTGACAAGATCATTATAGGAGGTGATTTTAACTGGGTAGAATCAGAAATAGATAGAACCACGGGCCTAAATAAAAAGGATAAACTACTACTCCCAATTACAAGGGACTTTATAAATAAAAATAAACTAATAGACGCGTACAGAACACAAAACCTTATAAATAGAGATTTTACTTTTAGATATGGCAACAACCAAGGTAGCAGATTGGATAGATTCTACGTCTCAGAAAAAGGAAAAAGGAACATAGAAACATGCACTATAGAAGATACACAAATTTCGGATCATAAAACAATAATATTACACATAAAAGAAGTAAAAAATACAAAATGGGGACAAGGAACATGGAAATTAAATAATTCAATTCTATTAGATAAAGAATATGTAGAAATAATAACTAAAACATTACAACAACAAATAAATACAGAAACATATGACATAATTAGAGAATGGGAGTCTTTAAAAGAAAATATTAAAAAAATCACAAAATGTATATGTACTAAAAGAAGGATAGAAAGAGAGGCGGAAAAATGGAAACTTTTGGAAAAACTTAAGGAAACAAACATAACAAAAGAAGAGAAAGAAATATATCAAAAAAGACTTAAGGAATTAGAGGAATACATAAACAAGGGGATAGCAATAAGGGAGGGAAAATATGAGGAACTTTACGGTATAGGGAAGGGATTATATAGGAGAGAAGAACAAAGGAAAGGGAAAATAAAGAATCTAGAAATAATAAAGAAAGATGGCAAAACATATAACAAAAAAGATGAAATACTTGGAGAAATACACAATTTTTACAAGGACCTATATACATCACAAAATATAGAAAAAACTGAAATACACAAATACACTAAAGATATAACCTTTGCACAAATAGACATAAGTGGCAAAAATACATGCGATAATTTTATAACTATGGAGGAAGTGGAAAAGGCGATAGACCAACTAAATAAAGGAAAATCGCCTGGTTCCGACGGACTCACAACTGATTTCTATAAAACCTTTAAAAAACAATTATTACCAATATTAGAAAACCTCTACTGTAATATATATCTAACGGGAATAATGTCAAAGAGAATGAGAGAAGGTATAATTACCCTAATATACAAAGGAAAGGGCGACACAGAAAACCTAAAAAACTGGCGCCCAATATCACTTCTCAACACAGATTACAAGATCCTTAGCAAAATTCTAACTAATAGAATCAAAACATGTATGACCCCAATCATAAATAACAACCAAAGCTGCGGAGAGCAAGGTAGGAACATACAAAATAATATCCTAACAATAGAAACGGCAATACAATACATAAACATAAAAGGGGATAAAGGAGCTATAATTTTATTTGACCAGGAAAAAGCTTTCGATAGAATCGAACATAAATATGTAGAAGAAATTTTTAAAAAATTTGGTTTTGGTGAACGCTTTGTCACATGGGTAAGAATCCTATATAAAAATATAAACTCAAAAGTGCAAGTCAATGGAGCATACACAAAAAGTTTCTCTATAGACAGGTCAGTTAGACAAGGATGCCCACTTTCCATGTTACTATATGTGATAGCTCTTGAAGCACTATGTAAAAAAATAAACATGAATAAAAATATAAAAGGAATAAAAATCCCAAATTTGGAAGCAGAGCTGAAAATGGTGCAACATGCAGATGACTGCACAAACTTCATCACAGATGAAAACTCTTTTAAGCATCTGGAAAATGAGTTTAACAACTTTGGGAAAGCCTCAGGCTCCCTACTCAATCATGAAAAAACTGAAATCCTGCTAATTGGAAATTGGAGGGGAAACCATCCAGGCTTACCCCCACATCTGATCAAAAATCAGATTAAAACTCTAGGGACTTTATTTGGAAATAATGCAATTACAGATAACTACAAACAAATCTTAGACATATTAAAAACAAATATCGAACTATGGTCGAGCGAAACTTTGAATACCATAGAGAGAATTCAAATTGCACAAACATATTTATATAGTAAAATAGCGTATAAAATAAATGCAATAGATCTTACAGATATAATGCTAGACACAATAGATAAAATAATAATCGACTTCATCTGGAAAGGGAAACTACATTACCTTCCAAGAGAATATTTATATAAACCAAAAAAAGACGGAGGCCTGGGTATACCCCATCTACGTTATAAGAAGACAACCAACATTATAAATAGATTTAGAAATATACAAGATAAACGGACACACACATGGGCAGCACTATACATATACTGGTTCGGCTACTTACTAAAACATATACCAAATATATATAAAAATAATAAACTAACAAAACTCTTCCAGCCACCAAAAAATCTACAATATATAACAACAACAATACAAAAATATAGAAAATATGAACAAATATGGAAAGAAGAGAAAGATTCAAAAATATACCCCCTAATCAAGATAGAAATAGACGCCAAAATAAAACTAAAAATCCAAACAAACCATCCAGAAGTAAACTGGAAATTGGTATGGAAAAATTGGGCGGAAATTAAATCCGCAGCGAAGCAGAGTATGCTTTATAAATATCTACATGATGTGTGGTTTACAGGAGAGGTAGCCTTTAGAAGGCATATTGTAAAAAAAATGCCTACCTGTCCCATATGTAACATAGGGCCACACAGTAAATTACACCTCATCTTAAAATGCAAGGCATTAGAAAAAGAAAGAAATAAAATAATAAATAACATCAAAATACTATACAATTACAATGACAAACAACTACTATACACAAATAATATTGATAATAAACTACTATACACCCAAATTGTAGACTATATAATTGATATAATGCTGCGCTGTGGCAAAATAACATCAGTAGATCACAGAATCCATAAGATAAATATAATTGGATATACAAATAAACCCTATACATACTCTCTAAAAGAGCTCTAACCTTGCATACTCATACTTATATATTGCCATTTTATAAAATGGATGTTTTTAATTTTTTTTTTTTTTTTTTTTTTTATATATATATATACATATATATATATATTTACAATATTCTTACTTATATGTATTCTATGTACATTCAAATAATTTAATATTGACACGAAATTTCAAGTCACCTGTTTCAGACAAAAAAGGAAAATTTACATTGGAAGAAAATCCTAAAATTTAGATCAAGAAGTCACCACATACTAGTGTTGGCTTCTTAGAGGACCGAGTATGACCACTGAGAGCGAGATAATATAAATAAAAACCCTCGCACTCATGTTAGAAAGGAACTCATCAAAACATGAACGTGTCTATAATAATAATATCTGTGCACACAAATAAAATGTAAAGACACGCTTCATAAATAGTGATTCTTCAATTTTCCAATAGCAGACGGAGGATGGTGGGATTCCCCACCTTCATACCAGACAGCTAAATTATCAGTTTTCAATAAGGGGCTTTTCCATCTTGGACTGGGATTTTAAGGGATAAATAAAAAACTGATAACAAAAGTGAACAGGAACTCTGAAAAAAAAAAAAAAAAATGTGTCAAAACAAAATGCTCATCAACCAAACAGGGGACGGGGATCCGCAGATAGTGGGAAGTACAGGGTGTGGATACTGCGGGGCTATGCTACGTGGCTCACGCGAGGTAGACAGGCCTGCAGAGGAGCCCTAGAAAATCACTGTCTGCGGAAATACACATGCAAACAAAACAAAACAGACCTACCCATATCATCATTATACTCTACATCTTTCTCTCTATAAACTAAAACAATATCTCAAAATAAGCGTATGCATACGGTAAATATGTAATACGTGCATATACGAAGGTACATGCATGCACATGACCGTCATAATACTTTAGAACCTTTTTTGGCCTATACTCCAAAATATGTAACTTTTCGCCCTCGGCGTGAACGGGAGAAGGATACTGCCTTGAACAGACGGAAAAAAAAGTATGAATGCGAAGGAATATTAGACAATAAACTACATATACGGAAAATAAGCCGCATGCAGTGCCGCTAAGGCATATAGAGAAGGTGAAAGTGTGGAAGAAACAAACCCACACCGACCCTTCGTAAAGGAATGAATACATACAATAAGAAATAAAGGGACCTCTCTCTGCAACTGCAAAGAGAGATAGCTCTCCAAACAGGATGAGGGAGAAACCCAAAAACACAGAACACACACACAAAACAACAGTACCATTCTTATCTATTTTTTTCTTCTATTTTGTTATTTTTCTTTCTATCCTTCTTTACATCTCTTTTTTCTCTTTTCCTTTCTCTTTCCTCTTTTGTATGTATGAGAAGAATGTATGCCAGCTACAAGAAGAATAAATAACAGAACAGAAATCAAGAATGAAGAAAGAAGAACAATAACAACAACAACAACAACTATAACAACAACAACAACAAACAAGCTCTATTATTCTATTATTATTATTATTAGTATTATTATTATTATTATTATTATTTTATATTTATTTTATTTTATTTTTTTTATGTTTATTTATTTTCCTAAAATACTGCTTTCTCTTATAAAAGTAAATAACAACTCTTGTGATTTGACCCTTATAATGCTGTCCATACAAAAATACGCATAGCACAAAAAACAAAATATAGCACAAACACATAGCATACACTGGACAAGAAGAGTTCCTAGCAAGGACTCACTAATAATGGGATATATGGAAAGGAAACCAGCCGAAAGGTATAATGCCTGAGGAGGGGAGTACGGACCATCAAATAAATGAAAAAACCCTTTTAGACCTAGGGACGGAACGCCAGGGGTCCATGGAGTGGAACCCGAGCAATTACGCCCCATCAAAAATAAAAACGTTAGGAACAACCCGAATCAAAAATATATCTAAATTAAATTTTTCTTCTAAATTCTTTTATTTTTGAAAATACCCACAACAACAGACCTTTGGGGGATACAAACAGACATAAAAACCCTTTATCACACTTTAGACCAAACGGGGGTCTCCTCAAGGGTTCTCTGGCTAACATAGTTAGAGGCTCGAGGGGAGTCCACAAATAAAACGGAAGTCTACCATCTAGGATGGAGGACTAAGCATTGTGAATAAAAACACAATGTAACACAATTTTTGTTTCTGGGTAATAAGTGTTATTTCCTAATTGCTTATGCCTCAAAAGTATAGAAAATGGCTATTATTCCCCACAAACTTTGCTTTTGTGAGCAGGACAGTGATATTTTGAAATTTACCTATTTTCCAGAACATTCCAGATAGATTCAATGCTGAGTAAACTTGGAGTAACTTCTAGAACTTTCCAGTAATATAAATAGTAGTATAAATACAGGGGCCTTAAGCCCACCAGTTCAGTTTAGCAATTAGGAAATAGCACTTACTACCCAGGAACAAAAAAAAATTGTTTTTTGTTACACGGTGAAATCATGCTTGCGGAATACAGCAATGTGTTCTACATAGAGAACCATCTCATATCATATATGTAATATATAATGGAACATTATGAATTATAAGTTTATTGATACAGCAACGTTTGATGTCTTTAACTTCATGAACAATAGAAACTAACTTGTCGCGCCAAAATATTATGCAATTCTTCCTAATTCATTGGAAACCTATAAAGAAAATGCAAGTTCTACAGCATTATTTCAAAACATGTGCCACGGACACGGAGAAAGGCAAGCTTCTCGTGACCTGCCGGCGAGCCAGAACAGGGTATAGAGCTGTCAGCCATGAAGATAGAAGAAAGACCAATCTGCGGAGATATAATAAATTCAACTGAGGTGAAAGGGACAGACATGGAAGAGATACAGGCTTTGACCCACACTGGGGAAGGAATTTACATACTGTACCCGAAGGGAGAAAACTGTTGGCCAAGGGCGCCATAGAAATCAAGGGTAAAATACCCCATGTAATAGACTCTCCAAACATAGAAAGCGAAATAGCTGCAAAATATCTGGACATCTTTTTAACAGGAATTCCTCTAGAGATCCCATTAGAGGTAACATTGGAGAGCTTCCAGAAGAAACTTAAATTGAAAAAAAAGGAATGCAAAATGGCAACATACACGAATTACCCTACAATGCAGACAGGGGCGAGAATGCTACATATTGAAAAGGAACAAGCAACAAGACTACGAACATTCTTCTACATCCATGGATTCCTTGTAATATTGTGGTATAGAGGGTGCATTTATGACCGGAAATGCCACAAGTGTGGCAAAAAGGGACATAACCCAAAACACCGTACTCCTAGAAAGGAAAAAGCTACACCAGAACTGAGCAAAGATGAGCAATCAAACAAACCTTGCTCATCAAAAGACGACCAAGTGGAGGGGGGAAAAAAACAGGAGAAAACAACATAGTGCCGATAGAGGGAAACACGAAAAAAGACGGCGAAGCGATACAACTATCAAAAGCAAGAAAGCCCCAAACAGAGAAGCAAAAACAAGAAACAACACAAACGGAGAAAAAAGCACAACTGGAGATCGAAAAGAATTGCCAAACATCGCAAAAGAACACGCAGCAAGAGACAGGAAAAACACAGAAGGGAGGAAAACAGCACAGTTAAAGCGGAAAAACGTATTGCCGCTACAACAAACAAAATCGAAGATAGCAACTGGAAATACAAGACAGACGGAAATTCAACAGATAAAAACAGGAAAGGAAGAAAAGTCTATTATCTATATAGCAGAAGAGGATGAGGAAAAAACACCACTACAACCACAAGCTAAGAAAATGAAAACAAAATCAGTGATGGAACAAAACTACATGGAGATTTTAAGTATCTAATTGAAATGGAAAAAGTACACATTATACAGGCTGGAGAATTTGTAATTCTCTCATATATATATATATATATATATATATATATATATATATATATATATATATATATATATATCCCTATCTCTCTCTCTCTCTCTCTCTCTCTCTATATATATATATATATATATATATATATATATATATATATGAATATCTGTATATGTATATCGAAAATGCAAACATAAGAGAGAGAGAGAGAGAGAGAGAGAGAGAGAGAGAGAGAGAGAGAGAGAGAGAGAGAGAGAAGTGAGTTAATGGGAAACATACAGGCGCGCATCATACAATAAAACAAGATGTCATTAAATAAATACGACTTGAAAAATATGATCCATACAGGCCTGTCCCAAAACAAACCAAGGAACGAAGCAAAGCAACAAGCATGTACAAAATGAACTTAATATATTAAAAGAAACTAGAGAAAACAAATGGAAAAACTGGAAAACGACCTTAAGCTCAAAGGTCACTGAAGATTCCAAACTCAAAGAAATAGGGAAGAAAGGCAAGGAAAAAGGCCCAACAGGAAATATCTGAAGGGAGGGGAGTACAAACACAGAAATCCTTATCTCTGGTAAACTTGGAAAAACAAAAACAACAGAAAATAGAATAACCTCATTCAAAATTCAAAATTCTTTTTTCAAAATTTAAACCATAAAAGCCTTTGGTATTTCGAAACTTATGATGTATCATCGCTAAAGTTATAACCAGCTATATACGCTGGGAAGGACTGGGGTGGGGGGGGGTGTGATTACAAATAACAAGCATCCTGGGAAAGAGAGCTTTCAAGTTTGTACAACTGGTTCTCATCCGCCATCCAACATGGCCATCATTACTAAGAATAGAAAACCTTAGAATGAAATCTTCTCCAAAACCGTTGAATAAAATTTGACCAAACAGAAAGCATTCCAGCGTGATGATCTTTCAAGTCTGTACAAATTATATCAATCTACCATCATTTATGGCTGCTGTTGCTCAAAAAGGAAAAACCTTTAAAAGACTTCTTTTCCAAAACCGCTGCATAAAATATACCATTCATGATAGGAAGCATCATGGCATGAAAACCTTTCATATGTATACAAAATAAAAATACGGCAACCTTTACTGAAAATAGAGAAACAAATAAACGACTCATTCTACAAATCCGCTCAACTGAATTTGACCAAACTTGAGAGAGAGAGAGAGAGAGAGAGAGAGAGAGAGAGAGAGAGAGAGAGAGAGAGAGAGAGAGAGAGAGAGAGAGTGTCTTTCAAATTTGTACGAATGATGGCAATCCACCACTACATGTAGAAAAACATTATCACAATTTTATATATAAAAAAACAAACAAACTGCTGAACAGAATTAGACCAACTTTGACATTAAGCGTCCTGGCATAGTGGTCTTTTAATATTGGACAAATGATGCTGATCTGCCATCAAATAGGGACGAAGATAGAAACACGAGAGAAACCTTGAAACAATTGTTTTCATATCATATGCAATAAGCTTCATTTAAAGAAATTTCAACAGAAAGCATTGTACTGACCCAGACTTCTTGGCCAGCTGCTCTTGCAATTGGCCATTAAGCAGATGTCAACCAGGTGAGCGATTTCAAGCCCACTTGGTCCTCTTGTTCAATTACACTTTCATTCCATTCTATAACTTTGAACCATTTGAGATGAAGGGTTGAAACTTTGTGTAACAATATACTATATTAAAAGGTGTGTCGTTTACCACATATAGGGTTCGCTCTTCAAGGTCAAGGCCACAGGTCAATATTTTAGGTTTCGGTCACATTTGTCCGTTTGTTTTGTGACCTAACAGCTGTTTAAGATAAATGGATAAAGTTTGGTATACTTTTATATTGTCACTAGAAGGTGTACTGCATTGCATGTTTGGGGTCTTATCCTCAAAGTCAAGTCACAGGTCAATATTTTAAAGGTTTCTTTTCTTTCTGCTTTATATCATAAAAGCTGTTTGAGGTACAGGGATGAAGCATGGTATACTTATGCTTCTCAGTTTTATAGCTTTTCGTGTATCACAGTCAAGCTTTTATCTTCAAGGTCAGGGTCACTGATCCTTTTTCTAAACCCTTCTCGAATTTTCCCTTTAGTGGTCTTACAGGAGAGATAGGGTAGTGAAGCTTGGTTACTTTCTATGTCTACCCAGTAACATTACATGTCTGTTTAAAGGTCATAGAAAGCTCTCATTATTGTAAACTTTGTGACCTCACCATGGCTGGCGGGGAACAAAAAGTAACCGAAATTGCATTTATTATTATTATTATTATTATTATTATTATTATTTATTTATTTATTTATTTATTTATTTATTTATTTTGTTTTTATGGGGGTTGTCAATTTCAAAAGAATTGCATGGATGTAATTTCAGTAAAGAGAACTTTAGGAAGCCTCGGTTAAAATAAAACAAAATGTAATTATTTTCATTTGTCACTACCTAAGTATCATATCTAAGCGGTGTCCGCATTACCCTCAATCAGACATGTGTGGTTTGACTCAACATACCAAAAGTAAACGTCCTAGTAAATTGCTTTTTTTAATTAATGCACTTAAAACAGGAAACAAATCAGCGGAGTGCGTGGACATCATGCAAACAAATCACATATCAGAACACCGTGAAAAACAATCAGAACAACATCTTGAATTGAAAAACATTATAGAAGAAAGCTGAGCAAAACAGATTCAAAATTACAACTGAGGATACACTGAATCTTTTATCAAACAAATTAAAACTTCATAGAGAAAAAACTAATTTCTTAAACAAGCTTCACGATATAGAAGGATCCTTTAACATATTTGTTCTGCAAACATTTGAAGAAAAAAATTCTATAAAATTGATCCAATCGATAAGGACAACGAAAAAATTGAAGATATTATAAAAGAAGAGCAAAAATAAAATAAAAATAAAAACCTTTAGTTACATTATCTTCAAGGCAGAGCTTTGACTATGTCAAACCCGTGTACAAAGAGAACCTACAAAATAAAATAACAATGCTGAACCATCATTACAATTTAAACCCATCAACAGCTGTAACATTCTAGAGATACTATATCTCGTGTATTAAAATCTGCATGTTTTCCATTGTTGCACTTTGCGCACTTAATAAATCATCAAGACCATGATTCGTACAAAATGAAATCATTTTTTTTCCTTTGGGTAAAAAATGCTTGCATTCACCTTTCATGCTGATGATTTGCGTTTTCAAATTAGGATCTGTGACTAAAAATAAACGTTAAAAATATCTTTTTATGTTCGTACATATACAAAGCCTCTAAAGCTATTCCCTTCAATTGTATGAAGAAATGAAACAACAATGGCTTTGCCTGAAATGTCTTGCATTTTCTGCCACTTAAATCTGCTGTAAATTATTTTCTTGGACACATCTACCTCCTCATTTAAAATAATTTCACTTCTAACTCTTTTACATGGGTATTTTCCCTCACCTTGTTAAGAGTTTTTAATGTTAGGCCTTCTTTTTATAAATAACTCTTTTAATATTATCGAATTTAATGTTTTGACACTTCACGTTCAAAGAATGAATTTTGCGAACAATGATATGATTCCCTTGAAAGCAGTATATGACAAAGGGCTTCCTTTTGTCAATTGCAATTTTAAAAAAAAATATTTTGCTTTCTGTTGCAAAAATCATTTCGAAAGATTGAAAAATGTGTATATTCATTGGCTATGATCATTCACAGACGCATAATCTTTCATTTTGTATTACACTCTTTTGATGTTTCTGACAATGAGCGAGTAAAGTGACCTATGTTCACTCAACAGCTCTCTATCATAAGTTTCGCTGAAAATACATACATCATCTGTCCTCTCAATCATTGAGGCATCTCTCATGCAAAAGAAAATTGAATTTATGTTAAAAAAAATCAAACTATTGTACAAGTGTAAATCAATTTCGAAATTAAGTGCTAGGTAATATTTAACATTTCCCTTGTCAGTTAGCAATAAATGAGTATAGTCATGATTTCAAATTCCGTTTATCGGCTGTCGTTAATCTTTTAAAGGAATAAAAATTTATTTCGCTGCAAATGATGATATTTTGTATTTTGATTTAAAATTTATTTCGTTCAACATTGGACAATAGTGCGAAATCTGGTTTCAAAAGGACCAGGAATAATCAGGCCAGTGACTCGGAAGAGGAAACTTTTAAATTGCTTGTAGAGTGCAGATGCAAAGTTTACTCTGATGATCTGCTTCACTCAGTGAGATTGTGGAGATGACCATTGACCACACAAATCTCTAAACTCATCTAGAAATTAAAAACCCAACATTACTGGCGAGAAACCGGTTGAATCCAGCCCACAACGAGAGCAGTTATCAATGTAAAAGTGTGACGAATGAGAAACCCAACATTACTAGCTTAAAATCAATTCGATCTGGTCTACAACAAAAGCAGAAAACCGCTGTCCTCGGTCTTAATGCATGCTCAAGACCAAACAAAGTACCAAGTAAAGAATTTACTAGACTTCAGAAGGATCCGACAATCTTATCAAGCTTGCAATAAGTTCAGAAGTCTAGAAAATATGCAAACTAAAGAGCCCCTGATACCGCATAGGTGGAAGTACTTCCATAAATATGTCTGACACTATGACACTTTGGAATTACCGAAGTTTAAAGCAAATATTGATGAAACAAGTCGTCTACTTAAAGATCATGGCCCAATAGCTAGACAGAAAACCTTTTCTAAGAAAACGATTGAGTTAATCTAAGCTATTAGCCTACAGCAACTTTTCAAGAAATACAGATAAGGCTACTGGATGTGTGTCTATTATCGTAAATAACAAAACTCCTCACAGCCAAATTAATCTCATGACTACACTACAGGCTATAAGCGTTCGTGTGCCCATATAGACAACTCTTACTCTTTGCTCAACATATCTTCTTCCAAGAGCTCCAATAAATTAATCTGATTTTGACCATCTTTATGAACACTTGGTAACTTGAACGACCACAGAACACTTTGGGGCTGCAAAGATATCAACGAGAGAGGAAAGAAAATAGAAGACTGTTTCAAAGCACAGTCTTTGCCTTGTTAATGATAAGTCCGTCGTCCCTTGACCTGAGATAAACTTTCTGCGTGTGGAAGATGTAATGGCTCCGCATCTCCCTTTGAGGCTTCACTACACATTAAAAAAAAAAAAAATGCTTCTAGTGGTAGCCGCCAACCTCAAACGTGCGGAAATACTCCCCTCTCAACCAAAAGGTCCCAGAACCGACCTACTCACCCCCGCCGGACCGGTCTCACTCAATGTAAGACTCAGTTTTCAGTGTGCATACTCAACTTGTGATGCTTGTTTCTCGTTCTTTTAGAGTTGTTTAGATAAGTACATCAGTAGGTATATGAGCCTGGATGGGGACAGAAGAGGCAGTTGGGGGACAATGGTAAATTAACATGGAAGAGGCAGTTTATTGGACAATGGGAAATTAACATGTAGGCGGTTGGGGGACAATGGGAAATTAACATGGAGATGGCACTTGGGAGACAGAATTGTTTATAGGGACAGCAGTGTTTATAGGGACAGATGTGTTTATAGGGACAGATGTGTTTATGGGGACAGATGAATTTTATGAGGACATAATAGACACATACACAACCAAACATAAAAACACCATTGGCAATTTTGGATTGTTTCCTTTCTAAGAGATGTGGGTGGTCCTGAAAAGGGCCGTTAGAGTTTTGTTAACCAAGCAAACACATCACACCTCTTCACGGGTCTTCGCCTCCTTAAACTTCTACGCACTTCAGGTCCGTATAGGAGCAGCCGCTTCAGACACCCTTGTCTCTCTACATAAATCCATCTCTTCCAAAGAGCTGTATCTGTCATCTTGGTGATAGCACATGATGCTTTCACATACATCGGGTAGTCCAGGTTGAACAGCATGCCAGATACGATGCTTGAAGATTCAACGGATGTATACATTTTTCTTGTCTTGAGAACAGGTGAAGCTATGTCACAAATTCGCTGGATCGAAATGAGTCACCAATCCAAAGGCGCCTTTCAAGAAGGAGGGTATCTCTTCCTATCAGAAGAGAGCGGGTGTGTGACATTACCTTCAGTATATAGGCGTCACAGCGTTCGTACGGTTTTATCTTTTTGCGGCATTTTGAGTATGGCTGATACAACGAAGACAATGTATTGGGGTGAGCCTGTTCGGAGTGATAGTACGACGACGACGGCAGCGGTCAACATTCAACCAGAAGATTTTAATATGTATTTTGTGGATTTTCTGTCGTCGCAAGAAATTTTGCCTGAAACAACTACCGCCGTAATACTACCTTCATTACCCGTGGTCAATGATTTTAGAAAGAGAAAGAAAGAAAAATTGGAAATTTTTTTGCAGTGTCAGAGAGAAGCAGAAGAAGCATTTCTTCAGCAAGAAGAAGAAAGAAGAAAGCTAGAAAAAGAAGAGAAGCAGAAATCTTTGAAGTGCGAAAGACAGAAGGAAGGGAGTGCTGACAATCAAACGGTGAGTCGGCTATAAGATATTTTAGCAGAGTTAAATAATCTGAGAAACATGTATCAGACTTCTTTAACACAACCCAAGAGAAAGAGACCATCACGGGCTAAACATTCTAATCACATCATCCACGCTCACTACTGAGATGCTACCACCACCACCATTGACTACTACTACTACTACCACTACCAAAGCAGCAGCAGCTGGAGTAGGACTTGGCCGTGGAAAGGGACTGAGGCAGTTAAGCTCATCATGTTCAGTCCATGAGTTTGTTAAAAACAAACACCCCAACGGTCCTTTTCATGGCCACCATCATTTCTTAGAAAAGAATTCAAATTGCCAAAATCAAGTAAAACTTAATTCTCATCATTGAATTGTGTATGAGTGCGTGTGTGCGTCCATACTCTAAAAATCAAAACCAAGAGACACTTACTTTTTTCCTTTTTTATATTCTCTTTTTTAAAAAATCACAATGAATATTTCATAACACATCACTCAAGTTCATAGTTCACTGTCTGTCTCTCTTCTTGAATTTCTTCACAGGCATCATGGGTTCTTCTTCTTTTTCACTGTCTTCCAGTCGTCTTGCCTTCTTACATTTCTTGACGACGGGGATGGGTTCTTCTTCTGTTGCTGAAGAGCCCTCTGCCTCCTCCCTCTCTTGCTTGTTCTCTTGTTTCTTAGGGCACTCTGAAGACCAATGTCCTTTTTCTTGACAATGATAACAGGTATCTTTCCCATTGTCTCTGTTTTCTTTTCCTTGGTTTTGACGTTGTGGACATTCTGGAGCCCAATGTCCTTTCTCCTGGCAGATATAGCAAGTATCTTGACTTTTATCTTGAGAGGAGGAGGAGTAGTCCTTAGTCTTAATGAAAGTGGTATTCTTTCGAATGACTCTCTGTAAATCTCTGACCAGAAAGGCGATCTGTCTTGACTCTTCCATCTTCACAGTGTGAAAGTGGAATAAAGAATAGTTACTCTGAGGGTAGGAAGCTCTCTCTATATATAGGGAGATAGCCTGTGTAAAACTCAATCAGATGAAAGTTAGACGTCAAGATGAAACGATCACTTAATGTCAGTGAGAAAACAGAAGAGACTAAGAAACCACGACGGCGACTTTCTGTGCCGCCTCATACACCGCTAGCTGAAGTGCTAGCCCAAGTCCATGCCAGTGATTTCGAAGAGGACATGAGTGAACCTGAAACCATACCTTCCACAAGACCAAGAGAGTCTAGAACCCCTAAAAAAGAAAGTCGTTCCGTTGCTCCCGAAAATTACTATCACATTCGAGAGACGCAAAAAAATGACATCCAGAAAATTTTGAACCACGGCTTACACCTACACGGTCCGCTTTTTAAAGACTTCAAGTCTGAAGTGCCCCCTGCGAAAGCTGCAGGTTTCATTACCGATTTGTGGGATTCCTTGTCAGAGACATTGAAACGACAATGTGGAGCCAAGAGGACCATCGGTTGAGACTTTCCATTCATCACGATAGTTTGAAGTCTCCTGTCTGGATCGAGTTTAGCACCCCGGCAGAATTAACACCGTCTAAAGTCATGGACAAAATTGAACACGTTCAACAATCCAACGACTAGTTTACCATCACCGATGGAAAAGCCACACTTTGCATGACCTCTCGGTCAGCCGTAAATACTCTGCCAAAGGATTGCGTTGGTTGCATTACTTGTGCGAAAAGGAAGACAAATAGATACAACATGCCAGAAACGGAGGGGGAGAAAAGAAAATGGGAAGTCTTTCTGTGGATGTCAGGGATTTAGAAAACCCTCAGACGGTGTACGAATTTCAGGGATGCTTGTTTCACGGATGCCCTACCTGTTTTCCTCAATGAGACATGAAAAATCCTCTCACAGGAGTCACCATGAAAGAGTTGTACGAACACACATACCAACGGCGTTGAAGTTAGAAAATCAAGGATACCATGTGTTAGAAATGTGAGAGCACGAGTACGATCGACGTTTCAAAACCGATCCTGAATTTAGACGCATTGCCAAAAGTTACGACGTGGTAGACATCGAACCTTTGGACCCACGCCACAGTTTGTTTGGAGGACGAACCAATGCCACACGCTTGCTGTACGACGCAGGAGAATCTTGAGTAGAAGAAATCAAATACATCGACGTGTGTTCGTTGTATCCTTGGGTGTGTAAATATAAGCGATTCCCTACCGGACACCCTGAAATCCTGACAGAACACATCGACTTGGAACACATTCGTCAATACGAAGGATTGATCAAATGCAAAGTCATACCCCCGACAAACTTGTACCATCCTGTCTTACCCCAGTATTGCCAAGGAAAACTGATGTTTCCTTTATGCCGTACGTGTGCTGAAACATGCAATCAAAATTACCCTTGTCACTACACGGAGGAAGAACGCGCTTTGACAGGAACGTGGGTTAGCATCGAATTGTTTCGGGCTCTGGATCGGGACCATCGAAAGCGATGACGTTCGTGTGCCTTACTGCCCCACTAGCGAAAGCAATGCAGCGCGACGCCCTTTCTTCTTTATTGGCGATGCTAAGCGTGTACCTACCTGCGGATGCCATCGCTAATTTGACAAAGAATTCACATTGCCTGTGGTTTTGCCTAGCTATTGCGACTTTGAAAGTCGATTCCAGACGTTCAAAGATAAGTGGCCTAAATATCTGGAAGGACCTACTCCCAAAGTTTTAGCCAGATTCGGATTTATCTACTTGGGAGAAGGTAATAAAGTCAAATGTTTAAGCTGTGGTGTGACACTTCAAGAATGGGAGTATAAAGACTTACTTGTAACATGCCAGATGGTCTCCGCGCTGTCAGTACCTGCCCTAGGTCGGTTCCAAGAAGTAAAATGTAGGATACTTTACAACAGCACATTGATTGTTTGCCTTCGGAGCTGCGAGAACGCATTTACAGAGAGTTGGTCAAAATACAAATGAAACGCAAAGAACAATTGCATCCTTTACGACATAGACGTTTTAACCATTGGTATCTAAATGCTATAAAAGTACTGATTAGTTTGAAAGTATTCAAATGGTTAGACATTCATGAAGGACTAGATGACACCTTTAAGAGTTTGGATGGCACCACCTACAATGTGACACTGTTACACAGAATTCGATGGAACGAAGTTCAGGAAAAGTGACAAACTTTCAGGAATACAAAAAACTTTTAAAAGAAGTGCCACCTCAAGACGAAACGCCTTCACGCCGTCTGAGGTGGAGAAAGGTCATCACTGAATGTCTTGGATATCCTTTACCATCTGATTCCATTTGGCGATTGTGTGACTATTTCATCCAAAAGAAAGACGTGCCTGAAAATGACTAGTTTAGAAGAGCACATTCAGAATCTGCCTCTGGAGCTGCGAGAACGCATTTACAGAGAGATTGTCAAGATACAAGTTGAACGCAAATTCAAAGTAATTTCTCGATTTTTAAACTATTGCTATTTCCACAGTATAAGAAGACTGATTCTTGGGAGAAACTATCACAGATGCCTTGGATTAGACTATCACAAAAGATACAAACCTTGGGAACCTGGATATAAAAGCTGACCATGCCTGGACCATTGTCTTCACTTGTGGAACGAATTCCGTGGAAGAAAGTCAACAATAGTTTTCAGACCTTAGAGGATTACAAACGACTGATACAGGAACTGTTTCCATTGAATTTTGGACGCTATGTGGTGTGTGTGTTAGTGACTACTTTTCTTGGATTTCGTTTCCCTGGAAATTCGTTGTGGATTATTTTGGATGAACAGTATTCCTTGTGTGGAGTATTTATGAACGGTGCAAGCAACAACAAAGACATGACCATTTACACTTTATCGGTGCACGAAAGACATATTGTGCTCAAAGTGTTGAGAATCGTGATGAACACCAGTTGTGTACCTTTGTGTGAAGAAGACATTAGTCAAACTTTATCTACTCTTCATACTTTTCAAGAAGTGTGTATCGCTAGTTGGCTACACCAACAACTTAACGATTGGAGAGATGTACGTGATTGGAAAAGTTTTGGTTTCGATTCTTGGCTACAAGAAGTGGCACACCATGCCAAGGACCTTGCGAGTCACTAATCATCCAAGACAAGAACAAGTGAACTTAGAACCAAAGTCAAAAGTGACATCTTTTTGCTTGATGTGATTTTTTCGTGTTTTGAATTCATGACATGTAAATATGTTTTGTTTGTTTAAAACATTAAACGTGTATGAAATGTATAAATTGTCTTGTGTCTTTCGTGTTCCTCTCAAAATTCTCCCTACTTCAGTCATGGCTGCATCTTCCTCCTCTGCTTCCTCTTCTCTTGTCAAAGTGATTGATGAAAAGTTAGATCGTCAAAGTTGGGAAGCTTTGTATCTGCGCCATCCTTTTAACGTGTTGATTGCTGGACCGAGTGGTTCAGGCAAAACCGAATTTGTCAAACGTTTGATAGAACACAAATCTCATTTGTTTGATAGTCCTCCTCAACGTATCGTGTGGTGTTGCAAAGAGTGGCAATCGTCTTAAACCTTACTTCAAGAAAGTCAAGGAGAAGCCATTTCGTTTGTCGAAGGCATTCCTCGCGAAGACGATGGGATCGTGTCTGATTTGAGTCAAACACATCTGGTCATCTTCGATGACATGTTAGGAGAAGACGAAGAAGAAACTAAACTTTGGTTTACACGAAAAGGATATCATCGTAATGCCAGTGTCATTTACATTACTCAAAATTTATTTTAACAAAGTAAAGCCCATCGTACCATCAGTCTCAATGCATATTACATGGTGTTGTTTAAAAGTCCCAGAGACAAATCTCAAGTGCAAGTGTTTGCCAAACAGTTAGACACTACTTGGCTGAATTATGCGTACGACGATGCCACTCAAGCACCTCATGCGTATTTACTCATCCATTTAAAACCCACCACTCCCGATTATGTGAGATTTAGTACCCAATTGTTTCACCATTGGTGTCAAGAAGGAGGTCCTGTCATTTGCACGTCTCCTTCGGCAACTCTCTGAAAGAATAAAACTATAAAAACATCCACCATGTCATTTCTTTCTCACAGTCTTCAAGATGACTTCCTTTCAATCTCATCCACCTGCCAAATTGATTCGTGCCCTGTATGGCATCAGTCGCGAAAAAAATTCACAAGTTCGTGCCCATTTGTTAGAAGCTAGTCTCATCGAAGTTTTACGATAGTTTCCTTTGACAGCACGTTAATTACTTCATGGCGTCATTCACATCCCTCATCAAACCCAACGCTTTTTTGAAAAACATAAAAGTGCGTTGTCACAACTGGCAGATCCTAGAATCGATCCTCGCACTAAAAAACAAATCATTTTGACACCTGGTGGCAGTGGTTCTTTAGGAAGGATCATGATTCGTTCTCTTTTGAAATGGGATCCTAATGCCCAAGCCAAAACCAAGAAGAAAAAAACCAAATCCCCTCAAAGACGGCCACGTACCACTACTACCCACAAGAAAAGCCCCAAGAAGAAAACCCCTATGAAGAAGAAAAGCCCTTCCAAGAAAAAACCGACAACAACATCTGCTGCCAAAAAGAGAGATACTGCTGCTAGGACGCGCACGTACCCCCGAAAGCCACGCAGTGCAGTGACGGTGTCTCCTTCTCCGACCACTTCTTCTCCTTCTTCGCCCGTCGTGATGATGCCTGCCAAACCTGATTTAAGACCCGTGTTTCCTAATTTGATGCAAAAATGGAAATCCATTTCAAAAGTCACCTCTTCTCCGGGGGCTTCAACCTCGGCTGCTCTGGCCACTGCGGCTTCCGCTAAAAAAGTGGCCTCACCTAAAACCAAAGTCCAAGACAGAACAGGTGTGTTACAAAGTTTACTGCATTTATCTAAACAAGAACTGACACGATTAAGTCCATTGAAAACGCCTCAACGTCTAGTGATGCCTGTCATAAAGTTGGTACGCCGTGCGGACCATCAGTGGAGACGAGTTCCAGTATAAAAAAGAAGTGTGGCCTCCGAATGACCTCAGTTCTAATTTTGCTCCTGACACCAAATATGACTCCCAAAAGTGCACACCACCCTAGTCGTCCCAAGAAAGGCAAAACCAAATAAGGACTTCCACCTCGTCTCGCCAAACATTGGGATGTGTTGTCCGTCCTGACTAGATCCAATCCTCCCATGCGAAAACAACTCATTCAAACAGCCCCCAAAGAAATCATCGATACCGTGTGTGAATGTTGTTTGAATGTGTTGAAAGGAACGGTACCTTCGTCCAAGATACATAAACAAAAATTAGGAAAACATAGGTACGTTCTTCGCCAAATAATAAAAGAGAAAATACCTTTCTGTCAAAAGAAAAAAATGCTGGTGCAACGAGGAGGATGTCTACCCATGCTGATAGGACTGTTGTTAAAAATAGTGGTTCCTTTGTTAGGAACGATTGCGGGACCTCTTTTAGGAGGAGTCATGCAATAAAGACGGGAAGAAAAAAGAAGATAAAAAGGACACCCTTCTCTGGAAAAGCAACACACTTGTAGCTTTGGATCGTATGGAAGGACGAAAACTGACTTTAGTTCCTTACAAACGACGGATGGAACTCATACCTCATTTACCTCCCAATCCTAATCTCAGCGAGATGTCTCAGTTACAACAAGAATTACAATCGCTCATGGATCGAAGTGATTTATCAGAAGCAGAAAAATCGCAACGGTACGGACAACTATTGCAATGTCTTCAACTCTTTCACCAGAATGCTTTACACGACACAGCTAAACCCACTCTGAAAGATTTCAAGGCTATGATGAAAAGCGAACCTAAAACCACCAAGACAGCAGACACCGCCACGGGGATGACAGAAGAAGACGACCCACAAGAAGTGTTTCAAACTCCGTCTGCTCCCACCATCCCTAGCAAGATTGCAGCTTCCTTGTTGACACCCTCTCCTACACCTCAACGAGAAGCAGTGAAAGCTTGTGTTAAAAAGATGATGTCTACCCCTTCTTCAGCAGAAGAAAAAAGAAAGAAGGGAAGACAGAAGTGAAAACAGACATAAAAAAAACCCATCCCTTCACAACCAACTCCTGTGGCTGATCGTACGCGTCAAGCAGCTTCGTCCAAACCTCCCCAACCCCACGACTCCAAAAGTAGTAGTATCGAACAGTGGGTGACTTACTGAGCAGTAAAAGAACATGGAGACACTTTTAGTCAGCATTTACTACAATCCCCCACATGCTGCTGGTTACGGAGTTGAAAAATTGTATCGGGCAGCTAAAAGCAAATTGAAAAGTTTACGTCTGCCCGAAGTACGACGATGGTTACAAGAACAATCCACGTACACGTTACACAAACCCATTCGACGAAAATTTTCCAGAAGTCAAACCAAAGTGGCTGGCATCGATCATCAATGGCAAGCAGATTTATCCGATATCTCTCAGTTGGCAGCGTACAATCGTGGTTACAAATATTTGTTTTGTGTCATTGACGTGTTTTCCAAACTCGCTTGGGTCGTTCCTTTGACTTCTAAAATCAGTGTCGAGTTAGTACGCGCTTTAAAACTGGTGTTGAAACAAAGTGGTCGTCACCCTTTACGATGGCAAACAGACAAAGGCACCGACTGTTTGAACCAAGCTTTTCAAAAAGAATTGAAACAACGCCACATTCATTTTTTTACCAGTGAAAATCCTGAAACCAAAGCCAATGTAGTGGAACGTTTTCAAAGAACTCTGAAAGAACGCATGTGGAAATATTTTACACATCAACACACTCTCAAGTACATCGGCGTGTTACCACATCTGGTCAAAGCGTACAATCAATCGTACCATCGTAGCATCGGATGTGCCTCCGAAGGTGTCACCCCTGAAAACGAAGAGAAGGTGTTTGATCGATTGTTTGGTACACCTGAGATTGGACCCCAGAAAACCCTGGTGCTCAAGACGGGAGATTGGGTTCGCATTGGAAAAACCAAACGCACTTTTGACAAAGGTTATTTACTTAACTGGACTACCAAATTGTTTCGTGTCACTGGACAAGTTCGTGGAGGTGATCCTCCCGTCTATAAATTGGAAGACAAGCACGGAGAAGTGTTAAAAGGAACTTTTTACTTGCCTGAGTTACAACGAGTGACCAAAAAAGAAGACGACTTGTACAATATCGAAATCATTCTCGAACGAAGAACACGTAAAGTGGGTAAACGTCGAGTGGAAGAAGTGAAATTGCGTGGGAAAGGATATCCCCCTAGTTTTGATTCATAGATTGCCGCTTCCCAAGTCGTCGACTATAAAAAGAAGAAGTAACCAACATGTCGTTCAACACAGCAGCAGCTACCTCTCCTTCGCAGAGTTCCTCTCTTCAAGAATTACAAAAACAACCTTTGTGGGTGTGGTGCGGAGAACGTGTGCCTAAAAATCAAATCGTCTCTTTCTGCCAAATCTTTGTGGTGTATTGTGTCATCGGAGCAGCGATTGCCAATTTGAGTTTGCAACAAGGTGACAAACAATTGTGGACCATTTTACTCAGCAGTTGCATCGGTTATCTTCTGCCCAGTCCTTCCTTGAAATATAGTACGGACAGTAACAACAACAACAACCACCACAACGGTACGGCCAAAGCCAGTCATCCTTCTTCCAGTCACAACAACAACATCCCTCTTTTGGAACATTTTGAACATCATTCTCCTTTGACCACGAGTGACTCCTCGGACACCAGAACCCTGGAACTATGAATAACCAATTGTATTTAACTTTACCCATTGACAATTCTTTGGATGTGTTTCCCAACAATATCTTATGTTGTTTCACAGCCAAATTACACCAGTCCATACAAATTGGATCAATAAGCTCATTGGGAAGTGGTTTCATTAGAAATCATTCATCCTACGCAAGCCCTCAATATCAACGAAGGTCAAAACACTTTCATCGTGGATATCCTGAACGAACAAGTGCAAGAACACTTGGACAAAAATGATCCTGGTCATTACGAATCCAAAAAATCATTACACACCAATCCTTCCTTGACTAGCAATACCATGAGAATTCCTATGGGGTATTATCTTAATGCTCAACATATGGTGGACACGATTGCAGCTATTTTCAATGACCAATTTGGCAAAGCCTTAGACAAAACCAAGAAAAGTGTCCTGATCGAGTACCATAAAATTGCTCGCCGTCTCAAAATGCATTTTTCGGATACAAAAATATTGTCCATCACTTTTTGTCCTGGGTTGTTTGATATATTGGGTGGATACACACAACTAGCTCCCATGAAAGACATTAACAGCAACGATCGATTTTACAAGTTTATTAGCTACCCTGTCGAATTGAAAGAAGGACTGAATTTATTGTTTGTGTACTCCAATGTGGTCGAGTACAACGTGGTGGGAAACACAGCCGCTCCGTTACTGAGAGTCATTCCTTTCAAAGTGGATTCTGCCATCGCTGCGTACGAATAAGGTGGAAACACGTATCACGTTCACAGTGAATTTGTACATCCTCATTATCTTCCAGTCAGTAAATCTTATTTTGACAGTGTCAACATTAGTATAAAAGGAGATTTGGGACAAAGTATTCAATTCACTAAAGGAAAAGTCGCGGTGAAACTACATTTTCGAAAAAGGTTCTCCAGTGAATTGTAACACCAAAATGTATCCTGTGTACCAAAGAGTGGAACGACAACGAGGACATGGTTTAGGAGATATGTTAAAGTCTGCTTTTCGGATGGTAACCCCCATCTTGAAACCCATGGTGACTCGAGGATTACATGCCTTAAAAGATGCCACTTTGACGCAAGGGAAAGAATTTCTTCAAAAAGTCCTCATCGACAAACAAAATACTTAAAGAAGCCTTAACGAGAGCAGGAAAAAATGTGTTGCTGCAAACTGGAAAAGATCTTTTGGGTCGCCGAGAGACCCATAGAAATTCGCTTCACACTTCTGTCCCTGGCATTTACTTCTTCATCAACGCCACAGCAAGGACAAGGCAGAAAGAGACGTCGACACCCCTTCAGAGCTCATAAACCCACTGTTCAGAAAAAGAATAAGAAAAGAAGAACTGTCAAAGAAATAGACGTGTTTGATTACTAACTGTTGAAAATGACGCACCGAGATTCTTGCTAATATACCAAGTCAGAACTGGATCTGTTTGCCATGCCATCGACCATGATGACGATGCAAAAATCCCAATGGGTAGAATTTCATCCTGTATCGTCTTTGACGACTTCAGCTCATATCGAATTTGAAATCAAAGGACAAAAAGAAGATTACATCGATCTGGATAGCAGCCACTTGTACCTGAAACTCAAAGTGATCAAAACGGACAACACCAATCCTGATGCCGATGCCAAAGTAGCTCCCGTCAATAATGTCATGCATTCGTTGTTCAGCGAAGTGGATTTGAACTTGAATAACAAACTGGTCAGCAACAGCATGGATACTTACCCTTACTGTGCTTACTTGAAAAATCTCTTGACGTACGGAAAAGAAGCCAAGAATACCCATCTGGATGCTTCCGTGGTATGGAAACCTGACACCTCGGAAAAGTTCAACGACACAGCGTTGCGTGCAGATGATGGTTCAGACGAGCAAAATGTGGGATTTAACGACCGTCGAAAGCAAATCAGACAAGGGCGCAATTTAGAACTGCTGGATCGTTTGCATTTGGACATGTGGTTGCAAGACAAGTGTTTGTTAAACGGAGTGGATGTACGCCTGAGACTGAATCGCAGTAGTACCGTCTTACATTTGATGGCTAATGCCAACGAATACAAAACCATCATCGAAGAAGCCAGACTTTACGTGCGCCGTGTAGAAGTCTTACCTAAAGTAACCAACGACATCAGTCAAACGCTGAGCAGAACCAGTGCCAAGTATCCTGTGCGACGAGTAGAAGTGAAAACATCTACAATTGCCTCCGGACTCCGATCCAAAGTCGAAGATCATGTGTTCCAAGGACTGCTCCCCAAACGTTTGCTCATTGGCATCGTCAGTAATGCAGTCCTCGAAGGAGCCATCTATCAAAATTCTTTCGACTTTCAACACTTCAATGTCTCCAAGATAGAAGTCACTCGAGATGGCCAGACGTTGTGTACCAGACCTTTTGAACCTAACTTTACACAGAAAAATTACTTGAGATCTTACTTGACTCTGTTTGAAGCCACAGGACAGTTAGGCACCAACAGCAGCCACGGTATTTCGTATAAGGATTATGCAGGAGGATATGCTTTGTGGGGATTTGATTTCACTCCCGACCCAGGCAGCGACGAAGGACATTTCCACCCTATAAAATAAGGCTAACTTCGTGTGGAACTTCAGTTTGCTACAGCTCTGGCTAACACTGTGAACGTCATCTTGTATGCAGAATTTGACAATACTCTAGAAATCAACAGTTTGAGAGAAGTGATTCTAGACTATTAGAAAAGATGCAACACGGAAAACCATTGAGATAGAAAATGAGGGATTTTGTGATCTAGAATAACCACAACAGTCACACACCACCAGTGAAGAAAAAGAGAAAAGTAGTGTTACCAAGTTTACTGGATTTATGCAATGTAGATGACCAGAACAAGAACAACATTAAGTCTCCAATTTTGCTACGGACTTGGCTGAAAGAATTACAGCCCTGACCGGAGAACATTGTCATAGATGTCAAATCGATCATCCGAGTGAGAAACAACACGACAAATGTATGATGATGAGTGCAGAAGAAAAATTGGAAGAATATTTAGATGAGCCATGGTATCTGATCTCAGAAGAAAAGGTGTTGAGAAAGTGGTATAAAGACTTGCAGAATCGTTCCCCAACTCCACACACTTCTCTTGAGATCCAACGCATCGATGCTCTTTTGCAACAGAGTACAGAGACTACCGGTCCATCGAGTTACTTGACAGACAGATTCAATCATAAAGTCAATTGTTAATTGATGACTTGTTATTACCTGTGAAAAAATGGATACCTGGGAACTTCATTACCTGTTGACTCGCAGTTCGTACACCTCTTCTTGGCATCATGTGGTGTGTGCAAAAAATGAACTTCCACATCGCAAACCTAAAGACGTTCAAGCCAATGTCATCAATACCGATGACAGTCATCGACCAGGAACCCATTGGGTGGCAGTGTACTTTCTCAGCGATCACAGTGTGGAATATTTTGATTCTTATGGATTACCTTCTTTGGAAGACGACATCATTGACTTTATGAGAAGAAATGCTGTCTCCACTCGATTCAATGATGTGAGATTACAAGGGTCAGATTCTATGGTGTGTGGACAATATTGTGTATATTTTCTTCATCAACGCAGTCTTGGATTTCCCACAGAACATTTAGTGACTTGTTATGATAGGGAGTACGCTAGAAACGATGCAAAAGTAGAAAGATGGTTTTGTGAACATTATGGTTATCTCTTGTCTTTAGCTCAGAAATGTAGTGAGCATCGAGGACCAAATGATTTAGATCAGTGGAAGTCCAGTTTGACTTCACAACGTTGTCAACCCTGTACATACGTTCATGTTTAAAAATGTTTGTTTGTATTTTGTGTTAGAGAAGCTTCTGCTTGTTCATTAAAAATGTTGATTTTTGAAAATAAATGGTGTTGTGTTGTTTATTTATTTGAAAAAAATGGAATGTATATGCTCTTTCACCCTCTCTCTATCGATCTGAGGTAGCTGCTCTTTCACATTTCTCTCTATCGATCTTAGTCATGTTTTCCATCGCGTTCGCGCTTCCAGCATATAAAGCGGTGCGTTTGCCAGTCGGGTCACCCTCATTGACTCATCAACACATCAAGATGGCTGCGAAGATTAGTAAACTAAATGAAGCGATGGTGAACATGCAGCGGGTTAGACATAACCTGATTCAGAAGAACCCAGAGAAGAAGACGATGATCTTCCTGCAAATGGCCCAAGATCTCTTGGAAGAAGTTTTGCGAGAAGAGATCATCAGGGACAGAGCGGAATGGGAGGAGAAACAAAGACTGCAGCAGCAGCAAAGGCAGCAACAACAACAGCAGCTACAACAACAACAACAACTCTTGCAGCAGCTGCAACAACACGAAGGATAAGTGTCCAATAAGATGAACTGTGAGGAGTTTTCCTTCTCCTTCACAAGAAAGCGTCCTTGTCCTGCGGCGGTGAGACCTGTGGTGAAACGTGGCCGTCCTGCCAGAAGTTAAAAACTTCTCACAAAACACCCCCAACGGTCTTTTTCAGGGTCACCCAGATCTCTAGAAAATATTACTTTATGATTGCCTACAAAATTGGTGTGTTTGGATATTTGTGTATGTTTGTGTCTGTCTTTGTCTTTTTTCAATAAATCACAAATTCCCTTTCCTTGTGTGCTTGTAGAGTGTGTTTGTATAAAGTGTGTCTATCAACACTCCCTTACCCTTCCTATGTTAAAAAAGTGTTTTCTTTTAGGTCCGCGTACTGGGTGTTTGTGTTTTTTTATGTGTAGATTGCATTTTCTGGCGTGAGGGACGTTTTCCTTCACGTCCGTGCTTTAAGTATATAAACCAGTGCGTTCACCAGTCGGGCTACCCCCGTTGACTTGTCAACATGAGTAAAAAAAAAAAACTAAGACAGTTAAGAGCACACCTAGAGATTGCTTGGCATCTCCTACAGGAACTGGAGGAGATGGAGGAGAAGACAAAAGAGGAGAAGAAGGAGAAGGGAAAGAAAGAAGCGTTGCGGCCTCATCTGATGATGATGCCCAACTGTGAAGTGAAACCCATGGCAAGGACACCGCCACAGTCGCAGCAACCACAGCCACAGCAGCAACAGGAGCGCAACAACCTCCACAACAGCATCCACAAGCACACAGGCTGTATAGGAGGAGAAGACAGATCTTCACTGTCCCTGCCACTGAGGATTGGGACCGCGAAGCCTTCGAACTCCCCTTCCCCTTTCCCATCTCCAGAAATGGTGGAGATCGATGGAGTGGGAGATGTGCGGCTTGTGGTGCCAGACCGGGGAGGTGTCCACATCTCTAGGTGAACAAAAAAACCAAACGGCCCTTTTCAGAGCCACCCCAATGGCTAAGAAAAGAAAATCGTATTTGCCTAAGCAATTTTTGTGTTGAGTGTATGTGTGTGTCTGTCTTTTGTCTTTTTTCACCTCAACCAAAAAAATCCCTTTCCTTCTAAAATAATTTGTATGTAGGGTGTATGTTTGTATAGAGTGTGTTTGATGTAAGTCTTTTTTTAAAAAAACAAAAAAATTCCTTTCCCTTCTAAAAAATGTGTGTTTGGTGTGTGATTGTATCGAGTGTCTATCAACACTCCCTTTCCATTCCTATCTTAAAAATACTATCTTTTAGGTCCGCACACTTGGTGTGTTTTATGTGTGATAGGATTTTGTATTTTTGGGGTATGTTTTCCTTCACGTCCGTGCTTCTAGCATATAAAGCGACGCATTCACCATTTGCGCCATTCATCGTCCACTTGACTGAAAATGAGTATAGTGAAGAATTTGCAGGAAGCTTGGGGTGGGATGTTGGGAGTAGAGTCCCTATTAGAAAAGATGGAGATGTATTAGCGTTATACGACCACTATACACTATGTGACAAGGCAAGTATCAGCCCTGATAAAAGACAGGAACCTTGTTTATGAAGTGATGGAGGAAGAAGCAATGAAATAGAAGGTAACCTCAGTAATTCCACCCTGTCGAGTGGGGTTGTTAAAGAAAGCGCTGGATTTGCTTGAGGGTGTGGAGTACCTCCTAGAAAAGGTACAAGAAGACTTTTGGTTATATCCACCCCTCAGTAGTGTGAGAAGGGAAGAGGCTGCCACTCTCACAGCCAAGGGTCTTTTGAGACAAGTAATGCAAGAAGAAGTGGTGAAGATCAAGAAGGTTTGGGCTGAGGAGTGAATGGTGAAGGAGCAGAAGAAAAGACAACAAGACTCCGATCGCCTAAACGAGAACTGGATGAATATCCAAGACAAGTTCAGGAGATTGGGCCATCCCGACTGGTTCACTGATCTTCCCAAGCAAAAGAAGTTTCACCTCCTAGGCTTCCTGAAGACATGGTAGTCAGGGAGGAAAATGTAAAACTCCAACGGCCCTTTTCAGGACCACCCACATCTCTTAGAAAGGAAATAATCCAAAATTGCCAATGGTGTTTTTATGTTTGGTTGTGTATGTGTCAATTATGTCCTCATAAAATAAGTATGTCCCCATAAACACATCTGTCCCTATAAACACTTCTGTCCCCCAAGTGCCATCTCCATGTTAATTTCCCATTGTCCCCCCACACAGCCTCTTCTATGTTAATTTCTCATTGTCCCCCAAGTGCCTCACGTTGTCACCCAACTACCTCTTCTGTCCCTATCAATACTCATATTACTACTTACATCCACCATGGATAAAGGTAAAAACATTTGGGAACACGTAGACCTGTATAAAGAGTTGTATTGTAGAGTACACGCACAGAGGCTCAGAAGGAGTGGAGATGGACATATCCATGTACGATGTGCGGAAAGGACATCAAAGAGAACTAAACATTAAGTATACAATTTACAGACAGCGACAGTCCGCGGAACAACAGCGACAGGCCTAGAAACGACAGCAGTTGCTAAATCATTTTTTGCTGCTGCGTTCAATAAAGGTTTAATTATACGTTCCTTTAGAGACATTTGTACGATTATTTCTATCCATAAAGATGGTATATGCAGACGATCTCAGGTTTCTACTGAGTTGCGTCGAAGAGGTGAAATTGACAGCCAAGATCTCTAAAAACTTGGGTTAAACTTCTCCCAAAAAGACAACCCCGATATTGCGTAAAAATTCCGTTTGTGACCTTGGGTCGAAAAGCTATCCACGAGTGGTGTTGAACTACTGTAGCCCCGACGCTCTCAATCTGTTCGACCGCTATCGACGCGGGCCAACTCCGCCCAGTCCCTAAGTTGTCTGAAGGACAAGCTAAGGTCATTGGCATCTAAGTGGCCGTGGCCTATACCCACATCATGTCAATTCCGCTCTGTCCAGTCTGACGATCCTATCCCAATTTGACCGCCCTAAGCAGCCGTCTCAGGGTACAATCTGGCCGGGTCATTTCTACCTTATCGAGGTCGAGAAAACATATCCTAATCTGTTTCCCAGTTGGCAAGACCTCGTCCAGGACACAAAGTTGCAATACACCAAAAGCAGAGTATTTCCTATACTATTGTTGACGAGCTTGTGCCCCAAACAACATTCCAAAGCTTTCGGCCCAAATCTTCAATAGCGACCTTGTGACCAAAACAAAAAGTATGTGGCCAATCTCGTGTACTGTACAACGCCATCCTCTTCAATAAAGTGCTTCTCAACAGGGTGCGCGAGCTCGATTCGATTTGCAAGTCTGTAAAAGCACAGAGCAACTCGTATCATTTTCGTGAATGGCGTCCCATACCAAACAAACCCGCAGAGCAAGCGATCGACGGAAACGTAGACGCTTACTATGCCAAGGTGCTCGCCAACATCTTTCCGTGAATACATTCCAAGCGCTATCCCGATGAAGGCCGTCCTATAGTCCCTGCCTTTTACGATGATCTCACGATCTGTCAGGACCATGTGGCCTTTGGGCCGTGCACCACGGTCTTAAAAACATGCAGTGGAACGAAACGCCAAATGAGGCCGCATACGCTCATCATATCACCTTTATCAACCACAGCGTAGATCGAGTGAGCGCGTGGGTTCAGTGCATCCATCAACCTCAAGTCGCGGATAAAGATGAGTTTGACCGGGCCGCAGTGTGGTAGTGCGCATGAATGCGCGCGTCACCCAGAAATGCAAGATTACCTTAAACGCGGAGTACATTGTGCAGGAGATCACGGACACCCACCTCATCATAAAGATGCTTGACGGTAACGCACGCACGCTCGCAGACTCATCGAAAAGCTCATTTCGGGCCACAAAGCGATGGACAATGCCGCTGGCAGGCCATGTGACGGCCAAATCTACGTGGCAACCGACTGAAAGTGCGTTCCCAGAACTAGACGTGCGCCACATGTGTGGAGCTCCTGGAAAAGGACTAGAACATCAACCGCATCAACACCAGTTGCAACTGCTAGAACCTCCTCTGTCAGAACGCCAGCTCGTACAGGTAAACAGCAAAATACACACATGCGAAACGCTCGGCACAAGTTGAAAACGAGGGCAAATTTGACAACGTCTTCTTAAAATGTAGCAGATACTGTTTGCGACCAAGGACAATAGCATATCCTCGTAGCATATCTGTTTGCGACAATAGCATATCCTCGTAGCATATCTGTTTGCGACAATAGCATATCCTCGTAGCAGCGAACGAGACTAGTCATCAGCTTAAATAGTTTGCGCCCACTGGCGGCCATACTGTACCTACCTTGTCGACTTTGTCTTCTTTGACAAACTAAGCCTGCTCAACCACTGTTACAACAGCATTTTAACCATAGTCGACTCAAACAGCCGCGCAGAGTTCACCTCTCGCCCGTTCTCGGCCTTGATGAAAGCCCACAGTTACACCGAGGCCAAGACCCAGGCTCCCCTCGCCCGGATTTCATCTCACACTGCGTACTATATTCGAGAGCTGGTTTCTTCCGACTGGCAAACACAACTGGGTGTCTGCTCTAACCTGTATAATCGAGGCATGCAACAACTGTAAACACTGGGGCATCAGGCAGGTGCCTTCCAAAGTTGAAGACAACGACTTAGGAAGGATTTAGCCAAAGGACCAGGCACGTGCAATGCGTGTTGTTTCTTGTGTCCACATGGGCCCCGTAACCACTGGGGTGCCAGTATGCCGTACCGCAAACAGGGTAGGATTTACAAGGGAGAGTGCGCCTCGATGATTGTAAGTAGTGCATCCGATTTAGAGTCGTATTGGCGCAGACACATTTAATCTCAAGGGGGTCTAGCGAACCTTTTACGACTACAAGCTTCAGGCAGTCGGTATGACGGAATTGGCCGCCTCAGCGCAATCAACCGCTTGAACGCAAGAGCGTGATAAAGATTGCCCGCAACGGCGGCTCGAAAGAAGAATGGCCCAGGAGGGACCGGCGCCTCGAGAGTCTTCTCGCCTATGTGCGTTGTTCCGACAGTCGAGATGACAGCCGTCGTCCCAGACCTAGCAAGACCACCGCAAATTAAGCTGGCTGTACAGCTTACTTGTGGAGCTTGTAGGTGACAAGGGCTGTTTATAGACGTGCTTAGGTTTGAAAGTGTACCACAAACATTCCAGTCATCCATTTAACTACGCTCCATCAATTTTTGCTGAACATATGTTACAAACAACATATCATTTGCAGCAGAATGTCATTCGAATAAAGAAATCAGGCTCATTTGCAATATTCTTTCAACTTGTATCTTAATATAGATAGTATTTAAAACATAACCAAATTAACATTTACATTGGATTACAGTATATATATATATATATATATATATATATATATATATATATATATATATATATATATATATATATATATACAGACACACGATTGAATTAAAGAGATAATAAAAAGAGTCTTTACGGTTTAAAAGAATAATAAACATATTGTCTAGAATAAAACAATAGTTTATTCTTTGGAAAATACAGTACTTGATCATGTTACTTCATCTCTATATATAACAGATATAATCTAACCGTGAAACAATATTCAGAATTGCTACAATTATATAGCAGAAGCATATAGAACGAAATTGGCAACATTAGCAGTTATCATTAGTGGTGCAGTAGCTAACGGTTTAGCATTCGAAGGAATCAACTTTATGTTCGTATTATTTGATTCCAATGGTGCACACGAAGAGAATTATACACTATCTGTAAATGAAGAATTGCCGAGTTCAACGCAAACAAAGCAAGGACACTCAACCACCTAAATGAAAGATTGAGATGACTTGGTATGATTACTCAGTTGTTACAAATTTGGATGATGCTGTTGCTCTCTATTCTTCTACTCATATCTTTAATGTTTTAATAGGCGTTAGTTTAAAGGAATGGATGAAGTCTGTTTAGAGATTTCACATGGTGGTATTTTTGGTGAATGTGACAGATGTAACATGAACAGTGTAATCGAACAAGAGGGTATAACAACGCGTTTTAATACGTGACCCTGAAATAATTACAAAACCTGAAGGAAGATGCAAGGTATACGATATCTTGAAAGAATCACAAGTCAACAACAAATTTATCCGTCTGAGAAAATGTATCCATCTGAGAAATGTAATGAGAAGACTATTATCCAAGCAATGTCTGGATAAATAATGAAGGATATTACTGATGCATTGAAAAGGAAAACAAAAACATAGCAAAATTCGATACTAACCTAGGCTACATTTTCAAAACGCCAAAGATAAATATAACATAAAGAACTACAAATTTGTGTGCAATATACTAAACACGTTGAAAGGCAATGAAATATATACTAATAATGCTGATTTGATTGTGGAGGTATTTAAGTTATTTGATAATTTTGTGAGCATCAAATCAAACCATAAATGATCTCTTCTTTTTGGACGAGATATTATGATTTCGGCACATCTAAAACCCTCTAACACAACGAACGGTCATAAACAAAACAACACCCAATTAAAATGGGAGGAATGTCTTAATTACATCGAGTCTAATAATATGATACATTTTGATATTTCTTTTGTCACAGCGCAAGAAACTAACACTGCTTTCAAGACCCAAATAGATCTTTCATCTGACATTAAAATGATGTAAATTAAAGAACCTCATACTATTATTATCAGTGGTATAACAAATTATGGAATGACAACGTTTGCACTTTATTTGATTGAAATCCAAATATAGTCACTACTTTGACTATGCCTTCATCGACTGTCAAACTGTTATGGACAACAAGACTTACAGCAGGTATTAACTGTTAGAGTTGACAATGTAATTATGATATATCCTGATGACAAATTAGACAAATGTTTCGATTTACCCATCAATGTTACCATAGCAATAATACTTCATTTCTTATAGACAATCGTGCCAACTTAGATGAAGCAAACAAGAAGGCAGCTAATCTAACCAAATTAGCATTCAGTGGTGTACAGTGCGGAATACCTGTGTGGGTGATACAAAAGAAATACAATTCTGTCTTAAAGAACCTGAGGGAAAAATACTTGGATTTTAGTGGACGTTTACTTCAAAGATAAGAAGTTGATGGAAAATATGTTCGAGAAAAACAATGTAGCACCAGTCATTGTGACGGAAGAGATAGCTGAAAGCTGAAACAAAACAAAATAAATAAACTGCTAATGTGGTTGGAATACCAATTTTGATTACAACATTGTAGAGTAATCATATAGAAGTGTGTTATGTTATCTGCTAAATATCTCTTGTCGCCGTATGCAGACAAAGCAAGCTTTTTCACCGTAATTTTCTATAATTCACGATGGTACAATCTTATTAAATTCATTCCCTGGTGATTTACAATTTGGTTGGAAAAAAAACAATCCTTATATATGTTAAATTTGAGATTATTTTTATCACACATTTCTCTATCCCTTTACAGACTTTCACTATTTCTTTGGCAGTCCAAATTAAAAGAACTTATTTCTAAGACCACAAGCTTTTTTTTTTAGGAATACCATCTAATTAATGATTGAAAAAACCTGGAACGTTCTTATTCATTTGAGGAACACAAAATTCATTGTCTTTCTTGTAATTACTTGTGTCATAAAATTACATGCTATCCTGTATGTCACTGTAAACGTTATCAGTCTGTGCATGAATACATATATGAATGTGTATCAGTCGGTGCATGAATACATATATGAAAGTGTATCAGTCTGTGCCTGAATACATATTTGAAACTGTATCAGTTTGTGCATGATTACATATATGAATGTGTATCAGTCTGTGCATGAATACATATTTGAATGTGTATCAGTCATTCACTACCTTTTTGTTATCACCATATACTTACCTATGCTTACTGTAGACAAATTTGCACATCAAACAGTCGGATCTCTCTAACACTGTAAATCTGTAAATGGATTTGGTTCATTTACATTCTTGTTCTTTTAACTTACTAATACCAAATCGTTATCTCTGAATGTTCTCCTTGCAAAGAAAAAAAATCCTTTTTATAGCTGAAAAGTTCATATTCATTGGGACATATTGTTACCCTAGTTCTTAGATGCAGATTTTCTATGCTTTCTGAACACATAATTATTAATGAACTTTTCTTAGAAAACTGGTATTCAATACAGTATAAGATTTTAATCATGGTTCTTGGTCGAATAACACGACTCTATGTATCTTTATCGGTTTCATACCTAACATAATGTAGGACTTTAAATGACGTTAATTAATAATCTATGTCTCCTTGCTCTTCAATGTGCACAATAAATTAGGTACTAATACTTGTGTGCCCTTTTCGTCCTTTATTATTTTCTTCTGCAATGGTGATGAACACATTCCTGTGGAATTAGTTTTTCAGGCGCTAATGGGTAGTCTTTGAAATAGTCGTGTAGATGTCTTGGTACCTCTAAATACACTTCTAAAATAGCACCAAAACTTTCATCATTTTTCCAAGACAGATTGTCTTTAATGACTTTATCTAAAGTTCTTCACAAGCATGATTTGGCTAAAGCCCACTCTCCTAAAGGTTGTTAATATCTGGGTACATAATGAATGACTATAACTTTGACCTTTCGTATTCCCCATAAACTCTATTTTTACCTTCTTCATCGACATGGTAATTGTAATTTGCTTTAGTGCATCTATGTGGCATCAGTTTAATTTTTCATCTAATTCCTGACTCTATCATCAGGAACATACCAGTAGTCTGTAATCAATTCTATCATTAGGAACATACCATAGTCTGTAATCAATTCTATCATCAGGAACATACCATAGTGTGTAATCAATTATACCATCAGGAACATACCATTATCTGTAATCAATTCCATCACCAGGAACATTCCATAGTCTTTAATCAATTCTATCACCAGGAACACATCATAGTCTGTAATCAATTCTATCATCTGGAACCTACCATAGTCTGTAATCAATTCTATCATCAGGAACATATCATAGTCTGTAATCGATTCTATCATCAGGAACATATCATAGTCTGTAATCAATTATATAATATGGAACATACCATAGTCTGTAATCAATTATATCATCAGGAACATATCATAGTCTGTAATCAATTATATAATCTGGAACATACCATAGTCTGTAATCAATTCTAACAACAGGAATGTATCATAGTCTGTAATCAATTCTATCATCTGGAACATATCATAGTTTGTAATCATTTCTATCATCAGGAACATACCGTAGTCTGTAATCAATTCTATCATCAGGAACATATAGTCTGTAATCAATTCTCTCGTGAGGAACATACCATAGTCTGTAATCAATTCTATCATCAGGAACATATCATAGTCTGTAATCAATTCTATCATCACGAACATACCATAGTTTGTAATCAATTCTATCACCAGGAACATATCATAGTTTGTAATCAATTCTATCATCAGGAACATATATTCTGTAATCAATTCTCTCGTGAGGAACATACCATAGTCTGTAATCAATTCTATCACCATAAACATATCATAGTCTGTAATCAATTTTTTTCCATCATCAGGAACATATCATAGTCTGTAATCAATTTTTTTCCATCATCAAGAACATATCATAGTCTGTAATCAATTATATCAATTATATCATCAGGAACATATCATAGCCTATAATCAATTCTACTATCAAGAACATACCATAGTCTGTAATCAATTCTAATTACACCTTAGTAGTTTTCAAACTCGCAGCATGAGATGGTTCCTGTGCAATGTAATAATGTATCGGATCGAGTTTGTCATTATTCACGCAGAAATTCCTAAGCTACTCAGAAATGTCACACAACATTAAAGTATCTTTCTTCACGTAATAGTAATATAGGTCACCATGAAATTTTATTTTGAAATGTTTTATGACCTCTTTTACATACTTGTAATTGTCATCTATTATCTCTGATCATCAGAGATTGGAATACAATAACTCGGTTGGTGGTAATTTAGCTTCCTTAAATCTTCTAAAATCATCCGTGTACTCGTAGGGGTACTGTCTTTTCTTTAATATTTGAGTTCCATGTTTTTAAAATGTTTCATGGTTTGAGCAAATTTGTCATTATTGACAATTTTAACACAGAAACCTGAAACTATATATGAATCTGATTGTTCTCTTAACAATAACTCCCTTGCCATCCTTTTCAAATCAATACATTATGAAATCCTACCGAAAAGAAATGTATTTTTCATCATTATTTGGTATTATTGTCACTTCTTGAACCATGTCGTTTTTACCAATGTCTTGATAAACAAATTAGAATTATAGCCAGACAAATCATGCTTTTTAGTGGTATATAACTTTGGCTGTATGTACTTTAAATAACACTCATTGCACTTACAAGTTAAATGGCAGTGATCTCTTACTTTTTTGGTTTAATTTCCTTCTCACAAATATGACATATATTTGTGGAATTAAAATGTTTCTTATCTTCCTTTGTGATTATCATTTTACCATAGTGTATAGGTGTCAGTTCCTTGTTCACAGTTTCTGCAACTTTCAGCAAATACTTGTAAAACTTTTAATGCAATATGTTGCTCTGTACACATTAGGCTCATAGTCTTTGAAAACATATTTGATGTGAAGACAAAATCCGGACGTATATTTTTAGATGTTTGTATTTTCCATGATTTATTATAGTTTTCTTTGCAAGTGATTATTGGCTTCATGATACGTTTGAAATCACAATAAAGAGCACGTGAAGCTCTTAATTGATGAAGAGTGTTGTATTTCAGAACAGAACGTTCTTCGTGCATTATGTCTGTCGAGTTATTTGCTTGATTACATAACCTTTTTATTCATGAAATTTTAATTTGGTGCTATAATGATTTAAGTACTTCTTGCAAAAGTTCTTTAATTCTGGTGTTTGATTACCTTAGATGACGCCAATCTTGACAAATCTTTAACTCCACTATAATTATATTTGTTTCCATCAAATACAGTTAGCATGTTCATATAATTGGCTTTTTCTCTTTCTGTCACTCTAACTGGTTTTTAGACTGCTTACTATTTTGAAAACATTTAAAGATACGTTTAATTCATTTTCGAATTCATTAAAGTCGTCTATTTTTCTCGGGCATCTATGAAACCAATGTTTATACCTGTCAAGGTTACATTTGATGGTCTGTACGAATGACGTCTTGTTGGGTTTTAGTATAGATACTACGGCACAGAATAAACAACTGTCATTTTTATTGTGAACGTTAATACAATAACTTTTTTCTTTCGTCCATTTTGGTACTTCTTTGTATTGATCTTCCTCTCATTGGCTTGTATCTTTCTACATGTAACATTAAGCAGTCTATTCTTCCGAAACATCAATTTGTATCTTGACTTATTTCCATTTACTACAAATTGTAGCATTTCGAATAACATTTCAGTTACCTATCGCATTCAATTTATGTTTATGATGCTTGAAGCCTGTTTTTTCATATAGTAATCCCTAAAACGTAATGTGTCTTCTGTCCTCATTACGAGTGAAATCCTTTTCAGGTTCGATATCTTGGAAAAAAATACAAATCCAGATCGTTTAACATAGCTTTAAGCGATAATTCAGCGGCAAAAAGCAATTACTTTGAAAAGGATTTCTTCAGCCTCATTAATAATTCTTTGTTTAAAAAAAAGAAAGAAAAAAAACCACATAGAAAATTTATGTTTGAGAACAAGGGTAAAATTCTCATTTAAACGATATTTAAATAATTCTATTTCTATTTTGTCTTTTCATTATATTAATTTTCCTTCTAGTTCAAAGACGAATTAAATAGGATTGTAGTTTTATTCCTTCCGTTTTTTTAATTTTTTTTATTTATTGGATGCATTTAATAATAGTACTATTTGCTTAATATAACATATGCATGAAATGTACTTTTCTTGATATTGTACATATATCCTCTTGTTATAATTTATCCACACTCAATGGTTTTCCATCACCTTTATATTTCCTCCACACGATACCATTTTAATTTTATCATATTAACGCATTGCTCGCACATTTGGTATTTGGTATTTTGTTTTTCTGTCTGTTCGATGGGTTTATATTTCCAGCATTTATAACATCTAAACATACTCATTTATTAACTACTTGTACTTTATTTTACAGATGAATTGGGTGTTGTTCTCGGTATCTGCAATCATTGTACCATACCACTGTTTAAAGTTTTTAAGTCGTCAATGATTCTGGGGGTTGGGGGTTGGGGGTTAAGGGTGTTGTTCAGACTCGTTAAAGAAATAACGTTCTTTCACAAACCTACCATGAACTGCAAATGTCTAAGCAAAAATATCCAATCTTTCCATTATTGGTGATGACGGAAATTTTGTTCTCATCAAAATTCTGTTCCAAGCATCTAGATGTTATTTCAATGGAATAATTTTATCAAACAAAGTGTCGCAATATACGTCCTTCATTATGATTGGTTTGAGTGTATTCTTGCTGTTCTTTAAATCTTGAAGTGACAAGTTTTATGTCTTCAATTTATTTTAGCGAAAGAATCATCATACTTTTATTCATTAATTTATTATTAGTATCATTATCATGATCATTATTAAAACTAAGTGAAAAAGAATATCTTGGTACTGTAAATAAATCTCTATAAAGTGTGGATCATCAGTGAAAAAATCGTAGGAAAACACTTTTAGATTATATCTGGAAAGAATATAAAAGTCCCAAGATAGGTACAACTTAAAGTATGTTTCTGAAAGTCAAATATGACCACTTGAAAAGAGAAACACACAATACACCTTGACCGAATACCGTTTTAATTTTCATAGCGCCCGTATAATTATTGACATAGATGAAGTAACATGAAATGCTTGGTAATTAATTAATTAGGGTTAATCGGTTTTAGCATATTGAAATAGCAGCAATAACAGCAACAGCAAAATCGATGATGGCGACGACGACGATGATGATGGAAACGATAATGATAATGATGAGATTGAAATCATGACTATAAAACAGTAATCAAGATATATCCTTAAGTATATGGAATAAAGAGAACATCAAGAGGTTTTAACTCATAAGACCTGTTGTTATCAAATCTAAAATCAGAGTTCCATATTAACATCAAATTTGACAATCAAATTGTCTGTTATCATTGGCACCCTAAAGGCGTATTTTGGTGCATTTACTTATGTAGTAAAACTGGAGAAATAAAACTTGCGGCTTACCTCTGCTATCGGTTTTCCAGAGCTTGGATAATATGTGCCCAGAAAAATAAACTTATTCAGGGCCTGCGTAGTTGAAATAAAAGAGTTATAGCCGAAAGGATTAAAATCAGAAGAGGAGAGAGGAGGAATCAAAGATAAGACAGTAATATGCAAATAAAGAAATACAAATCGAGTAGGCCATTTATTCCATTTACAGACACTATACAGTTCCTTTCTTTCTGAAGGCGTAACTGTTTATTATGACATCTCTTTGTCGTAATGTTTTGTTTCTTTCAAACGGGTTATGGTCATGCCCATAAATAGCCTTGTTATTGAAGGAAGATCGCGTCCATGTCCTAAAACAGGTTGCAAATAATTTGGAATGGTACTTGTGGTCTACATTCCTCTATAAAGACTTATAAACCAAACTCAAGCTGACATAACTTGCTTTAATTAATAATAATTGACGCAATTGAATATTTAAATGGCGGAAAAAAATCCGTACCTGATTTCCAGCCCTTTTAACTGTGAAATCTCTCTCTCTCTCTCTGTTAAAGACGACGTTTTTATTTCAAAAATGGAGCTTTCTAGAATAGAAAATCAAAGAAAAGAAGCTCGATATATTTTAGATACATTTTGCTTGCTGCAACGTATCGTAATCCGAAACAATCGGATATCGCAATGGAGCTGAATTTATTACCATGAAGCCGTGTTCCTACTTTTAGTCATTGACTACCAAGTAAATCTATAAGTCATTTAATTTTGGCATTTTTAGCTTTTAAGCTTTTTCGATAATTTGGAATCAAGTGTTGCACATATCAGTTGGAAATATTGCTTTCACTCTGTTTGCCATTAGTTTGTACCGATATCATCATCAATTATACCTGTGTGTTTTAATATTTCAGGCAAGCATTATCCGTCCATCTATAATTCTGTTTGAAACCTTTATCCCCATTGGAAATTGGAAAATGGCAAGCAGCTACATAATAGGCGGAGAAAATTAGCGAGCTGCCATTCTTTGAGTATCTATCCAAACAGACGATCAGATGGATAAATATGACAAAGTATGTAAGAAGCATCCACGGGTCCAAACTTCTGTAGTAGGGCTTCAAATTGTCACAAGCAGACGTTTGCTTTTATGGTATATTTGAGAAACTGAATAAATCACGAGTCTGTTGGCGTACAATGCACGCATGCTGTTAAATAATGTAATTATGACAAGCCTGTACAAATACAATACAAGTAGACTGTCTAATGATGTAAGTATGACAAGCCTGTGTACAATACAAGTAGGCTGTAAAGTGATATAATTATGATAAGCCTGTTGGAGTACAATACAGTACAAGTAGGTTGTCAAGTGATGTAATTATGACAAACCTGTTGGAATACAATACAGTACAAGTAGGCTGTCTAGTGATGGAAGGATGACAAGCCTGTTGGAGTACAATATAAGTAGGCTGTCAAGTGATGTAATTATGACAAGCCTGTTGGAGTACAATACAGTACAAGTAGGTTGTCAAGTGATGTAATTGTGACAAGCATGTTGGAGTAAAATACAGTACAAGTAGGCTGTCAAGTGATGGAAGGATGACAAGCCTGTTGGAGTACAATACAGTACAAGTAGGTTGTCAAGTGATGTAATTATGACAAACCTGTTGGAATACATTACAGTACAAGTAGGCTGTCTAGTGATGGAAGGATGACAAGCCTGTTGGAGTACAATATAAGTAGGCTGTCAAGTGATGTAATTATGACAAGCCTGTTAGAGTACAATACAGTACAAGTAGGTTGTCAAGTGATGTAATTGTGACAAGCCTGTTGGAGTACAATATAGTACAAGTAGGCTGTCAAGTGATGGAAAGATGACAAGCCTGTTGGAGTACAATACAGTACAAGTAGGCTGTCAAATGATGGAAGGATGACAAGCCTGTTGGAGTACAATACAGTACAAGTAGGCTGTCAAGTGATGGAAGGATGACAAGCCTGTTGGAGTACAATACAGTAAAAGTAGGCTGTCAAATGATGTAAGTACGACAAGCAAAGCAACGATAATCTCGGCACAGACAAAACAACTATTAGCTCCTCTAATATTCATGCCATTGCTGAGACGGAAGGGAGATTCAATATCTTGTATTGCAAGAATTAGATCATACTTGCAGAGAAAACCCACTGCTGTTTCACTTGCTGGAATGATCCATCTTCTTAGTTAAGCAGAGAATGGAACCATTCGTGAACGCAGGTGTCTGAGCTGTCATTAGTGCCCTGATTAGAGGACGCTACAGCGTCTGCTTTATTATATTTGGTTTTGACAACCGGGTGTTTTGGGGCTGTTTTTATTCTTTACGTAGAAGAGTATTTGTTTTGATGGACTGTCTTTCTTATACTTACACAAAAAGATATACTATAATAAAAGAATACTGTACCCGTCACACACCCCGTAAATTGAATAGAGCGCCTACATATATATAATAGCACATCCCCCAGGGTGTGAAACAACCAGATTCCTTTCAGCTTTCTTCGCTGAATGCTAACTGCTGAGCATGGAGAGCACTGCATCTAGTGAGCTGAGGTGTTTCGTTCATAGTGAAGGTAAAACTATACCCGCCAACGAAACGGTGTAGGTAGATAACACCTTCTTCTTATTTATTGGTAGAATGTATATAAAGATATAGAGACATACCGTTTCATTTCCCTTTAAAAGAAGATGTATAATTGATTAAATATTATGAATTTATCAATAAACGTCTATGGAATTTGAGGCAGTTTGGTCTAAAGCCAGATTTGATGACAATTTTTATGTAAGCGATTGATACAATGCACGCAGACGCAATCATATTCGCTTACGAACAAGCTCCCCGTGGTTACTTTGCACCTGAACCCAAAGTTTATGATCTCAGAAAGCCAATGACAGTCAACTAAGCCTACGGATTTGAAAGCGATGCCCTTGATATCACTTGGAATCTGAAAGAAAAAATAAAGATTGACTGCGTTGCAAAAATAGTCATAGATCTGAAGCGAGCTTTGATTTATCTAAAGAATGAATACGACAGGCCTGGTGGCGAGGCGTTGTTGACGTTAATTAAACTTTAAGACGTACCCACACAAGCGTGTAATTACTTTGTCCTTTGATATGTTTTGCATGCATTTTTTCGTATTACTAACACATATTGGACTCAGATCTATTACGATGTTGTCTACGATGCGACATTCTTTGACTAAATCAGCCATGTTAAATGAAGCACCATGGAGGCAAGTCTTGGTTTGGTTCAGAATTTTTGTGTGGGTGATGTAAGCATATTTTCACATCTCCCTTTTGATTTGAAATTTTGGCTCCAGTATTCTTAAAGCGGTCTGTGCTGCAATTCCGACACCATAAATAATCAACAGAAATGGATTTAAAAAAGGCGCCAGTGCCAGCAACACCTGCGACACTTAATGCCAACGGAATCACATGCAACAAAAACAACAAGCGCTTGTAATATCTCTAGGACCGCTTGAAAAAGTAAGCCCACTTGTAATAACTAGTAATACGCGATAAGTTCCTCGAGCTTTTCGAGATGGCTGCTAATGTGATTGAAGTCCTATAACAATACATTGCTATTTTTTAAATCTCGACATCTAGTTTGCCAACAATATTAAAATAAAGCCCGGCTGCTTTTTGCTGCAAGAGATCTTTGTACTGTAACGGATTCATTGTGCTGCGTTTTTCGACTCTTTCTCGCATGAGTTTTGGTGCCTCTGGAGCGCCTGCAATGTTATCACTTGATATTTTTCTTTCTGCCGTTGTGAGCATTCTAATCATGTCTATTCTACCATCATATTTTACTTCAAGATAAGCAATTGCCGCCTCAAAGCTCATTAGCATCATACTCGCGCGTTTGGTGGTATTATAAGATAATAATCTTCAATGGCCTTTTGCAGCACAGGCGACAACTTATCGTTTAATTTGTCTTTTATCAGCTTTAGAACATTTTTTTTGACAGTTTTCTCAAGATTATTCTCGCGTGGCATCATGTGAAATGTGCGAGTGAAAACGTAGTCTGTCATCTCCATACCTGGATTCGGCGCGTTGTCAAAGTGTCCGCTTGGTATCTCCATCATTTTACCATCAAACGCAGCAAGAACCAGTTTTTCTTATGGTGTTAGTCTTCCTACGTGCTCAAGAGCTGCATCAAGAACATTAGCTTCGTATTCGTCATAATCTTTGTGTTTTATGATGTGGTAATAAGCCTCTGCGGTCTTCTTACGACCTCTGAAATATCATCTTGCTTTGGTTGCTCAGGATGAGGCACACCTAGTTTTTCATAGATGAGATTGTGCGGGGTGGAATTTAATCTGACAAACTCCATAAAATTACTACCAATTGACCTGTCTTCAAACATTTTTCTTAATTCTGCGCTGGCCGATGCCGGATTTACAAAGTAAACGTCGTCTGGAAACTCAGTGCATGCTCCTCCCTCTGAGTGAAGTTCGTCGTAATTTAAAGCTGCAGCAAGTTAATGTTAACTTCTTGCCACAAGAAATATTTGATGATCAGATAATACACATCAGCTAATTTTGAATTGTTTACTAGCTTGGGCTTATTAGTGTATGGCGCAGGAGCAATTTTCTTAAGTATTATTTTGTACATTTTGTTTTACACTTTTTATCGTGCCATGATAAATGTCACACATTCTAAGAACTCTATGCTGTCTAAAGATGTTTCTTCTTTCTGAGGTGGCCGGTGATGGATTTACATAGTTTCCATCGGTTATTTCTTCCCTTTTTAAGTAGGCTTTTTGCAGACTTTCTAATTTATCATAATTTAAGTAGATTGTGTCAAGATAATCTATGTCTGAAGAAAGTACATTTACATGATAGTCGTGTTTTGCAATGTATCTGACAGGATGATAGTATGCCTTTGCCATCTTTTTAATATCTTGTGAGATATCATCTTGCTCTGGCTGCACAGGAAGTGAGGCATCAGGCTGTGGCTGCTGTTCTGGTTGTGGCTGCAGATCATCAGGAACATCGTTTTCATCGTCTTTTTTATCAGGCAACGTCAACACTTCCAGAATCGTTTCTGCGTCATCATAATCTAAACCAAGTTCTCTGTAAAAATAGCAGTTGTTGATTTTTTCATGAAGTCTTTCTCGTTTATTTAAAGTTTTTTTGCGAAGACTTGTTCGTACATGCATGCATAGTCATCATCTTGATCTTTTGTTTCTTTTTCTCTAAGTTTTTTGCGGTTTTTTTCTGGTTAGAATCACTGATTGTAAGTTATCAATACTTAACTCGTTTAGTAAGTTTTTAAAGAGCACTCTTATGTTTGTAGCGATGCTGGCCAATTCCTTGTCATTGTAGAACTTGTTTAGCTTGTCATATTTGTCCAGCTCGTCCCCCAACTGTGACACTCTCATATGGATTACCGAAAAAAAAATTGCGCATGTGATCATCTATTTTTATGCCTTCACGGATCCGCCAAAAACTTTTTATACAGTTACTTGTTTTCACCAATTTTATTATAATACGTCCTAGTTCTCGCGTCATAAAATATCATGCCATCGTGTTTTTTTTTCTAACAACAGCGTGTTGAATTCGAGCGCAATTCTTCGAATTCTGACATCTTATACGTATACCGTCGAAAAAAAAAGAAACTCGACAAGATCATCAAGAGTAAAAAGTTGAAAGAAGGTCATACCAGGATTTAGTGGCTCAGCACAAAGGCAATTAAGACGAAATATGTTATATTTTGTCGTGCGAGGACTGCTGATAAAAAAGTCAAGCAAAGTAGATCCAGTCGTAGTTCTACTCAAGTACAAAGTAGTCCATGTTGGTCCGCTAACCGTATGCGACCTCGTAACTAAAAATCCCAAATGCTAACCTCAACAGGACATGGTATCTGAATTCAAAGTTTGAGTAGTAAACGCGTAAAATGATTGGTAACCTGTGCTTACAGTTTTCTTTTGTGGTCGCTTCTGTGAGATCCACTGCGGACGACATTTCAGGTTTTTAAAGGTATTATTTTGGGCGTTTATCAGCCCATAACCAATATTTACATCTACAGAATATATGGCTTAACAGTCACCATTAACACAATAAAAGCCGCCAGAAAATTGAACTGTGACAGGAACATAAGTTCCATTGGCTTTTTATAACATTATATTTCGGCTGCGGAAGAAAATCTAAAAGTGGTTGCACTGCCATCATCGATTTACTCGTTGACACCAGCAATTCTTAGCGCTCTGCCCTCAGTTGGTTTTGCCACGATAAGATTTCCATTTCCATTTCTGGCTTCAAGCATGGAGGTGTTGGTGTTGGTAATTCTAAAACATTCAAGCGCCTTAACGCTAATGGAAGTGTAAGAAACCCCAGATGATCTTTGAACAAAACTTTGTCCAGCCTACGAATAAAAAAACGACGCACAGTGATTTGCTCACAGGAATATCTGTACTCATACCAATGTTTCTATTGGCGGCAGAAGTTGGCGCGTTAGAACAATGTCGCTATCTACTCCAGCTTTTGTATCTGCGTACGCTTTGTTAGCTGCGTCTGTAGCTTGGTTTGGTGCTGCTAAATTTTTTATTTTGTTGGAATTCGCATTGAGGTTTCCAGTCATGCTGCTGGTGGCATTTTTCAGAAAAACACGGTCAGCATCATTTGGTTGCCAATAATTTGAGATAACAATCCAGTTCAATGTCATGGCATAGACGCTGCCAAGTTTAAACAATGTTATCACGAAGCAACAAGCGGCAGCAAGCACGATTTTATGAAATTTATTTGAGATGCAGAAACCGTTACTGAAATTTTTTGCAAAAGCTTTAAGAATTGTCTCTGCCAGATTAATTTGCTGATAACTGCGACATATTAGCTGCAGCAATATTTTATGCAAATACTTTGTATACAATGCCATTTTTACGAGTGAATACGCAAGAAGATGAAGCTGAAATTATGCGCAGATATGCAGAGCAGCAACAGAGATTGCGTGGTCACGTTCTCGCAGAACAAATAGGCGAACAGGAAAATTCAGCGCAATAAAGCACAACAGCCATTTAAGCAAGTAACATAAAAAATAGAAGAAAAAAAGCGACAGCGCACTATCTTAAGCAAGATGAGCTCATCAAAACTCTGAAAGAACAACAAACAAAGGTAATCGAAGGGCAAGAAAACGTGCTGAATCGGATTACTGGAGGACTATCTCCAGCTCTTTTGGAGTTGGAAGAAATAGCTGTGGAAAAACTAAGATATTCAGAATGACGTGACGCTAATGAACTAGTAGATGATTATGACTATCTGAAACTGGCGGAGGTGTAAAATGAATTTGTCCTTAAAAAGATAAGCAAAGCAAGAAAAGAAATAGCACAGTTTCATAGAAAACGGGGAAACAGATTAAGGGACAATCCTAATATTGAACCTTTTTTGGATAAAACAAAAGAGCTAGGTTTTCATCTGCGAAATAAATGCAAAAAGGTTTGAAAATAGAAGGCAGCTGATAGTAGCAGTAAAAGGTGATCCTGTATATATCGATCGTAATACATACGCTTTTACTTCCCGGGCAAAACATGAGACGCCAGATGTTTATCCTGTAGAAGTGCTACCTGCCTCATCACCACAATGAACATCATCCACATCGCCACAACCGATGTCATTTTCATCGTTGGATTTTCTTGCATCGCAACAACCTGCTTTGACATCGCAATCTGCTGCATTGCCACAACCTGCTGCAGAGCCAAGGTCGATGATTCCAGTTAGATCACCTCCTGCGAATCAACAACAAAAAAGCAAACAAAAAGCTGATACGGGAATAAAATACTACAAAAATTCAGCGGAGCTTGCCACGAGTCTAAAGCTACTTGCTAGCAGCAGACAGGCAGGCAATGTTGGCGCTGAAATAGTTAATGAGATCACAGAAATACTAGATCACTTGTTCCAGAAAAAAAGCGGAATACAAAATTGTGTACAAAGACTTAATACAGGCAAGATGTCGCAAACACTTCTCTTTGACTCTAAGTTAGCATCAGAAAGCAGCAGTCATTTTACTGACAGGTACAGCACACCAATAGAGTTGTTACAGGATACTCGTTATGAAATTTCTCTAATATCTGCAGAGATAATTCATTTCACAATATTGCAACCAGCAATAATAAGTTTATGTATTTTATCTCCGCTAATGACGCTGGAACAATGCTAACCCTAATTTCAGGAGCGTAAAACATTGTTGACATTGCTGTTGATCACAGAAAAAGGTCATGCGAGTGACAAGATAGAAATCGCTCCACATTATTTTACGCTTAAAACGCGGATAACGCTCAAAGGCGGCTACTGAGTTGACTTCACCATTGATAACAGCTTAAGACACTGTTTAGGCTTTAGTTCACGAGTTCTGCAAGGCGATACTACTTACGATGGCGATTTTCTTGTCAACATTAGCGATGTAAGCAGCTACTAATAAGTCGTAAATAGCAGAAGGATCATACGATGCGCTAGCCGGCCATAGCTATGTCATTTACAGCTTTAGTCCAAATGAGCCACCAGGATCACTCATGACAGTAAAGCCATCGCCCCTCATTTATTATCCGATCAATAATGTCTATAGCATACCAGAGATTACGATGTTACAACGGACCAATAAGGAAACAACGTGAACCTAAACAACAAGCGAGTGACATTTAACTGCACCTGAGAGCGCTAGTCATAACCATGTAATCGGGTTGTATAAATGTAGCCAAGACGAATTAAGCGCAGAAAGATCGTAGGAGGATTCTTGTAAACGGTGTTCTCGAAGATTGCTAGCGCAGCACCTGGCATAATCAAGGAAGTTGTTCCACTTGCCATTGATGCAGCAAAAGGCGCTGCTTTAGAAGTAATAACAGCAGTTGAACAAAAGGTTGCTGACAAAATTAGGGGAACACCAGCGCCTGTACCTGTGTTGCAACAACCTGTTGTGCTACAGTCGCCTGTTGAATTAGAGCCTGTGAACGAAGTCATCAAGGAAATTGCTCCAACAAAAGAAGCAGAACGTGTAATGACTAGCACTGCAAAAAAAAAATATTATCTAAGCGCGGTGAAGAAATTGTGAGTACTCTTGATGCGAGCACAAAAAAGGGCCAACACTAGATCGGCAGTATCAAATACTATGGCAGGATCCGGTCTAAAAAGAATTTTTGTGTAACAAGGATGTATCAATATGCTGTCACGGTTTACTCCAGAATACTTGAAGCTTTTTGAAGAAGCACCAGTCGATGAGTCCACTACAGAATACAACTATATTGAGTACTTGGACAAGGACTCGCATCAAATGAATAAGCCAGGCACAAGAATCATTGATACGCGTGATTATGTTTATTTGCTGCAGCACAAAACATTTTTTGAAGTCAGAGGATTTCGCCAATTTTGCTGCTGGTGCACAGATAGCTCTAACAAATAATGGCTGGAGCTTGTTTAAATGAATTTAATGATCAGACAGTTGGGGACACTAACAACTATCTGCCTGCTGCCAGCACAATCATGAACTTAATTTCGATGAGTGATGACCACAGCAGAAGCTCAGCAGCAAACATTTTCTGCTACAAGGACACTATCAATCATGGAGTGAGCAACAAGTATAAGCAAGGACTTTGCTTGATTGACGATGATGCTACTGCTGCTGCTAATTATGGTGAGGTCCAGGCTGTAGCACACATTCGTAAAGCCTTTGTTGACGCAGAAAAAGGAAATTATAATCTCGGTTTTGCTGCAAGGCGCCAGATCATTGATGATCGTCATGAAGTCTGAATGCTTTTACCACTAAGCTCCATTTTTGGTTTTTGCCGCGACAATGATACGGTTTTTAGAGGCGTCAAGCACAAACTGGTCCCGGAAAGAGCTGATCTAATACATACATGCATCACGCAGATGGTGATCATGACGGCCAATTCATTTTTACCAAGCTATCCCTTTGGATGCCTAAGATAACGCCCTCTATTTATCACGTGCAAGAATTGGATAACCTTGTGTCCAGGTTTAGCAAAATAGTTTATTTTGAGCAAATGCTCGTCTACAAGAGTGTCACGTACTTTGCAGCGCAGTTATCTGTGACAGGGATAATAGCTACCTTGCCTGGCTGCGTGTTAGACACATATTTGTAGCCTTTCAACGCGCCTCACGAGATGAAGACCAAGAAGAAAGCAGCCAGATATATGACAACATGGGCCTGACTCGTATTGCTGTCAGAGTCAATAGCAGACAATATCCTGAACGCGAACTCGAATGCGACTTTAAAGAAGCCAGCAAAAAATTATTCTTGCGCGTACTTTATGCTTCAGATAGCTATGCAGAAATACCAAGATGTTGATACGGGAACACATATATCTCTGGAAGACTTTGCAAACATGTACACTATTATCATTTTGACGTTTCCAAACATAGAGAACGTACAAAAGATTATATGGCAGATGTCGAAGCCAAGTGGACTATTCATCCTGCAGCGGCGGGAATTATCATGTTAACGCTATGATCACCGCAGACAGGTTTCTGACACTTGCTGCTCTTAGTGGCAAGTTGACAGTTATTGTATCAAACAATTATTATAATGAGTTATACTTTAATCAAAGTTGTTTTCTACGCCATCACAACAGTAGGCAGCGCACAGAAAAAGCGGGCGTATCCATCAGACTTGGAAACAGTCAGCTGAATCAAGGACAACACATTATTCAAAAAACATTATTCAAATTTTAATGCAGCAAAACGTTCTAATACAGGTTTAACCATACGATTATCTGCCAAACAAATATCTCGCATGGGTGGCGCTTTACCAACGATATTACCATTTCTTACAGCATTGGCACCAAAAATATTAACTGTTTTTGTATTGCTAGGAACAGCAGCAGCAAGTGGAGCGATATCTGGCGCGACAGAAAATGCAACCAGCGGCAGAGGACTGTGACGCAGAAAACGTTTTGTCTAAACAGTCTACATATAAATGTCACATCAAGAAGTTGAACTCTTTCTCTCTGAAGCACAACGTAAAACAACTGCGCTGGCTGCATCCCGTGTTTGCTTGCTGTTGATAAGGTTGGCATCAAAACAGTTATCTTCTGGTGGCAACAAGCTCAGGTTGACAAAACGGCAGCATGACAAGGTGCTAAAACAAAAAGCGGCAGAAAAAGGTATTGTACTTGATTTGCTGCTGGTGCTGCTGGTGCGTTTTTGCCTGGACTTATTGACAAGATTTTGGGACGCGGTATAGGTAAAAACAAGAGAGCGCAAAGATTACAATATCCTGGAACAACGCGCCGCTAAGCAATTTTGACATCGAAAAAACTCTCAAGAATATAAAGTCATTACGCAGCGTTTCTTCTAAGGATAGGCTGCCCAAAAAAAGTGAGGAATAAGGAATGCTTCGTCATAAACATCGAAAACTGTTTTGATGGTTCAGGAACAAATTGGGTTGCGATTGTCAACAACCAAGATAGTGATGGTGTCGAATATTTTGATTCGTTTGGTCTGCCACCATGCGATGCCATAAAAAAAATATATTTCTTGTGCAGGACGCGGCTGTGTTTATAATTCTACTCAGATTCAACATATGGATAGTTCAGCTTGTGGTCTCTATTGTATTTATTGTATCAGATCATGATACAAAGGAAAACAAGCATTAGACATCTTACTAAATGTTAACGCTTATCCGACTGTAGAGAATGATAATCTGGTTTCTAAGTACGTTTTGTCTAGGCGACAGTAGCAATCCGTTTTCAAAGCATGATGCCAATAATAAGCCGGTTTCGTAGCATGACGCCAATGACAAGCTGTTTTCTAAGAACGTTTTGTCTAAACTCCAGATATAATGACTGCTTCGTGGTGCTTATCATGCAGAAAGAATACTGATAGCCTTGAAGAAACACAATCTCAAACCCAAAACGGACGTCATGTAATATAGTCGCTGTGTGCCGTTTACAGCAAAAGAAAATCCATGTTTGTTAAGACCATCTTAGGCAGTTGCAATGAAACCTGTAATAAACAGCCCATCGTTGTCTTAGACACATAATTTTGTGTTTTGCTAGATATATATTAATGCTTGTTCTGACGATATTTCTATTCAAGGCAATACAATTGTTGGCCATTGTACTGTCTGCAAACGTTGTAGAATATATTGTGGTGCCTTTGACCTACACAAGCTGATTGGAAAACTTTATAAACCAAATGGCGGCTGGTCTCTTCCAGGACACATGTATACCGGTCCTTATAATCCTCTGCATGAGCAACTCGTTGCCAATGATCAACTGCTGCCCGATCAAGAACCTTATAATCAAGTAGATGCTACAGCTATGCGGCATGACATTTGCTACAGAGACTTTCCAGAGGAAACAAACCGATGCGACTAGATTATGCTAGATTAGTTAGCAGCGATAAAGCCAAAAATTTAGAGAACGCTTAAACAGAGCTTTTTTTTACAGGCACTATGGGCTTAAAATACAAGCTTGGTGTTGGTGCCATAACCTCTGTTGACCACAATAATACGTTTGTAAACTGGCTGGATCAAAATACAATTCATAAATATTGAACTTTCAATTAAAGCAAAGCCGTTGTCGATGACGGATTCAATCGCACGCTAAAAATTGTGATGTGGAAACACTTTTAAAAAATTAGACGAGTAAGTACGTAGACGTGTTGCAGTCGCTAGTATACAGGTACAACAATACCAAGCACTTGAGTATTGGAGTGACACCAGCGCAGGGTAGCTACAAGCAAACTCGTGATAGCGTTACGAACAAAATATGTTTCAGAAAAATGTTCAATGCGGGCGACAAGGTCAGAATTTCTAGGATCAAAAAAAAAAAAAAAAAAACCTTGAAAAGGGTTATACGCCAAGTTGGACCGAAGAAATGTTTACTGTGTCAGAGGTGTTGAAAACAATTCCTGTAACATACCGAATCGCAGACCTTCGTGGAGACCCTGTTTCAGGGTCTTTTTACGAGCAGGAGTTACAAAAACAGAGCAAAATGTTTTCAGAATAGAGCGTGTTATCAAGACGTGCGGAAACAAGTCATTTGTAAAATGGAGCGGCTACTCTGATCGTTTGAATTCCTGGGTTACAACGGCAAGTATTGAGAAATAATTATGTCGTACTCTGCTGATATTTTATTTGCTGGATACGGGTTTGCACATGGCAGCTATCTTAGGCAGACCTAAGAGCAGAAATATTTTCTTGAATACGTGACTTGATGAACTTTGTATTCCTGGCCCGTCTAGCTTGATAAATCTGTCAAAGATTTCGTTATATCCCGCGTTTTCCACTTGGTTGTAGTCATCGTCATCGCGGACAACAGCGTCTTCATTTGGATCGGAGTCGCACATACTTATACAAAGTTCTTAACAAATCATTTTGTCCAATAAGTTTGATATGTCAGATACATTTGTCTATATTACAAACGTCTACTTTGAGCAGTCCGATACCCTGCTTGACGCCATTGTGACCCTCTACAGAAATCCTTGTGCGAATTTTGAGTTAAATCTCACTGCGACGAAACCGTTAAATAATCATAAGACGCAGATTTTGCTGACGGACAAGCAGCGAAAGCTATTGAATGAACTTGGTTGAATTAATATCTGCTACAAAAATGACATGTTATTTCGCCACAGTGTCTCTTGTATCAAACGGCATGTTCTTTTGGCAGCAGTAGGCGACATTACATACCACACTGCCAGCAGCTTTTGAACAAGCAATTAAACAATACCTAATTATATACTATGACCACAATCACGAGATTCACTCAACGCAAGCAAGCTTTTGCTGGCATGACAAAACATTTATGGCGAACTTTGGCATGTCGTCAACGCTTGACAATTAGGCTGACTGAGCCTGCGATAAAAGATATTTTGTCGACTGAGCTGCGTTTACATCGCGGCATAAAGTTTTCCATTGGTATTAGCTTGTTTTTCAGGAAGATCGATGGCACTGAAGATGAAGCGTATTTTGTTAGCAAACCAGTCCGCGCTTTTGGCGTAAAAGATATTGATATCAAACACGTTTTTGAAGAATTCGGAGACAAAATAGATTCATCTTCGCGCGAATGCTCTGGTTGGACTGTGCTTGGCGTTTCAAGATGCGTCATAAGAACCTCTATGTATAATCCGCGTCGTGGACGGTCTTTCTTGGAAATTGCCAGCCAGAATTAAAAGCAAAGTTTGTTTAAAATAAAAAATAATGAAAACAAATGTTTTATGTGACAGTGCTGTCTGCCATGTTTCCAGCGCCAAATAAAAATCTTAATCGAGTGAGCAATTACACAAAACAAATTTAATTTTACTGGCATCAGTTTTCCTGTTCAGATTAGCGATATTCCAAAGTTTGAACATCAAAATAATATTTCAGTCAACGTTTTTGGCGTTGACGATGGCAAAATCTATCCGTTGCATTTATCATCAGTCGCCGGCGAAAAAAAAATGTGGACCTGCTTTATATTCAGATTAGAACGACTAATGGCCACTATAGTCGGATCAAAAACTTTAGCCTACTCATGAGTGGGCAATATACCAAGCATAAATGAAAAACGTTTTACGGCAGAAAATGTCTTCATGGATTCAGCAGCGAGGATTTACTAGCGCAACATGGACAAGATTGCATTAATACTACAAGAGCCGTGATGACAAAAAGACACAATATTATCGCGTTCAATAATCTAAATCACAAGATGTGAGCGCCTTTTATCATTCATGCCGATTTTGAAGCACTTACCATCCCCATTGTGACAAAAATCCAGAAGGTTCATTTACAAGAGAATACCAATAACATGTTCCCCGCGGCTATTCGTACAAGTTGGTCTGCGTTAACGAAAGCCTTAGCAAGCCCATAAAATATGACCATGACATTAGTTGCAAACGCCCACTAAGCAGTAACCATTATTATTTGGCCGCTTGGCAAGAATTGTCTGTCTCAAAATATGTCGCACGTCACCGTTTTCGTTTATTATTATTATTATTATTATTATTATTATTATATATATATATATATATATATATATATATATATATATATATATATATATATATATATATATATATATATATATATATAAATATATATATGATCATATCTGTAATTGCAACTGTTGTATGCCATTGTATGCCAAGTGTTCTTCTGGCAATGTTCCGAATGGGCAGTAGCCACCAATAGTAGTCGATATTATTTGATACCATTCCGCTGCCTTCTGCTTGACTTCTTTCCAAAACCGTTGTCAGATCCATTATTATATAATAAGCTAGCATTCAATTAGAGTTTGTATCTGAAACATAATATATAGATATCGAAAAATGGCTCACATTTCCCATTAGAGGTTTAATACAATCTGATATATAGGATGACGAAAAATGGTTGACCTCCATTTAAAGTTTTTGTGTAATCTAATATTATATAGGATGACCAAATAAAGTTGACTTCCAATTTCAGCTTTGTGTAATCTGATATATAGAAAGTGTTACGGAATCATATCTTTTTACCTTTTTATAATGATTTAATTTACTAATTTATGATTTCTGTTTTAGTCTGAATAGGGGTTAGCATATCAGTATAGATACGACTATTGCTCGATCAATAAGTGGTCACATGATCAATTGCGCGGGAAATGAAGTCGACCTGGCTTTGTACTTTTTAGAAATCAACATTGAAAGGTCACATTCCATACTACACAATAACATTATGTTTACTCTTTAAGATTTTTAGTACACTAGACCTTTGGGTAAATGACGCGTAACCTAGTTCCTGATTGGTTCTTAGAGGGTTGTGTTATTTTGAAATACCATAGTATTAAAGACGGAGAAAGGATATTCCCTTTTTATTTTACGCACTTAGTAAAGATATATAGGGAATAATATTTGGAATTATCATTCTTTACAGTTGCTTGATCGAGGAGAGGTTATTGAAATTATTCAGTTCAGTGTGGAATTTATTTAATTAGTAATTCATCTGAATTACTATACAGCTCCGTGGAATTATCGGACATTATTCTAAAACTTGTGAGATTCCAGACTTGCAAGGATTATTTTGGATTACATCAGAACTTTATCAGTTTCAGCATATTACAGGCTTTTTCATTCGGAATACCACATCCGGATTATTCTGATTAACAACAGGAAGTGAACTTTAAAACATTTTAGGACTTTTTAGGATATTCTATACTGTAAGTTATTTTAATTCTTTCACTTTGATTGTTTGTTGAATTATTTTAATTCTTTAATATTTTAGGAAATTAAAGTTTTGCATTTTAATCTTGAAAGCTTGTTTGTGTCTTTTATTCTGTTACATTACCCCTAGAGTCGTAACAATAGCAAAAATGGAAAGCAGTTTTGTATAATCTGATATACAGGATAACAAAATAGGGTTGACTTCCAATTAGAGATTTATGTAATCTGATATGTAGGATGACACAAAATGGTTGTCCTCTAAGTGAAGTAGGGTAATGCGGGTCTATTGCAAAACGGTGGGCATGGTCTTCCAGAACCTACAGAGCTTTTTCGTAGTCTCAGTTTTGTAGACAGCTTGAGGTAGAGCTGGTGGACCTATGTGGTTGCCAGATCTAGGTATCATGCTCCCTTCTGCCTCAACTATGTCTGCAAGTATGACTACTCCAAAAAGCGAGATTTCAAGTGCTGACAAATGGCGTCAAACCCCACAATAACAAACAAACAGAACCAACACGCCCTATTCTCCAATTCTATTTTTCATACTTAAAAGACATACTTATATATCATCTTCGCCTCCTATTATTATTTACGCTTAATTACATATGTTAAGTTCTTCCATTCAGCTTTATTTAATCACTGTGTTCCTTATGGTATATGTATACACTTACGAGGCAACGTAGGTACTAGTTACCTACCCCTTCTGCAATTACATTTTTCCTTTTACTTCTGCTTCTATCATACTCCTTTTTATGTGATTATAAAACTTTCTCGTATGTGCTACCAAATATAAGACATTTTTTGTCCTATACCAAACAGCGCCATCACTTTATATACAAAATAATGTGTTCAAAAATGCCCTTCAAAACAAACCATGCAACAAAAAATTTTATGCAACAAACAAACTAAATTCCTTCCTTTTCACACATTTCATGCATATTAACCTCAGTTACAACTTTGTTACATGCCATTACTCTTGCGTCCTCTATTCGTACTTTTCTAAAGTACCAACCTTATTCTTGTCTGATAAAAATGTTTGGCTCGAAATAACGGTTACATCCGTGTATTCATAAATATGGTGGCCTTAAACTCCTACTGTAGCCATCTCCTGTCACATTGTCTGACTAAAATTCTTGCTACTCTAGTGTTATTGGTATAGAGTTACACACATATATAGCCTGACAGGTTCTCTCTGTCTTGGACATATACTTATGAATACTCTAATGCCAAATTTGGGGACGTCCCATTTTCAATTGTATATATTGAAGTCCAGCTAGCCTTAGTACAAACATATCTCTCTCTCTCTCTCTCTCTCTCTCTCTCTCTCTCTCTCTCTCTCTCTCTCTCTCTCTCTCTCTCTCTCTCTCTCTCTCTCTCTCTCTCTCTCTCTCTCAGTAATCATTTATTATCATGTCTTCCATCAATTGTGTTAAGCATGTGCATATTAAATAAAAATGAAATTGTTTTAAAATATGCCTGTTACACCTTTATATCGTAAATCCTGCTATCCTGTAAGAAGGATAGTGGAACCAATATTAAATAAGCAAAGATGCTTCAATTCGTTGCCATATCATGTACTCGTCATTACAACCATAATTATTCTTGTATGAGGAATACATTATAAACATAAATTAAATAATTTGTTAAAATCCGTCCTGATGATTATTGACTATCACGTTCTGTGTCGGTAAAATAACTCCTCCAGAGATAGTGTTTTATATTATCCAGACTATAGACGTTGAATAAAGTTTCTTGTATTTTGTATCTTGTATAAATATCACTGAAGACACCTCAAAAAGATCAAAAACAGTAGAACACAATATATGTTAAAAAATTCGCTGTAAACATTTACGAAAACGAAAATCGATGATGATGGGGACGGGGGAAGAATCAGCGACCTTTGGCATCATAATTCGTTTCGTTATTACTTGTGCAACTGAGCCAATTTTTCAGTGGACACAGTTAATAAACATGACTCGCACATTTACTAACTAGGTCAACTATGTTCCGCTCGGGGTTACCGATCCGAGATTTGACATCATGTTCTTGAGAAATGTTTGAAACACACATACAAGTTCGTAAACTTCATTTCCTGGTTTGTTTAGGCACCAAATTGCCAAACAATGCACCAATAACTACTCTGCACCATAGCTTTATCTGCGAATCATGGCTGTAAAGTAATGGCGACTATGTGTATTACTCTTTTCCTCCCTGACCTATTTATCAGTAAAGCACTGACAAGAACACAACCTCCAATCTTCTGCCAGTAATTAGAAATGTCATTATTAACAAGAAATTCTCATAAAATTTGTCCCGATCTCAATCAACGTTAGGCTTTAAGATATATTTCAAATATACCAAATTTGTTTGTACAGACTACCTTTTGTTTCTGTTTTTTATTCTTGGTATGATATCAGTCCTGTAGAATTAAAAGGAACATATATATATATATATATATATATATATATATATATATATATATATATATATATATATATATATATATATATAAAGAAAGTGAAACCAACAATGTAAGTAAAATCAACAAGCAATTTATTTTTAGACAATTAAAGTGAAACTTTAAAAAGACACTTACAATAACGTGAATTAAAGTCCAAATAATCAAATAACCCTAAGTGTCCAAATCACAAGTCCTAAATATAGAATGTTCCGAATGAATTCCAGTAGCATTGAATGTCCTGGTGTGCTAGTAATCTTGAATGTCCTGATATGCCTGAATGATGTAATCCAGAATATCTTTGAATGAATTCACATAAATCCCAAAGTCAAGTAATAATCCAATATGAGAATGAGTACTTTTAGTAATTCCAATTAATATTTCAAATAAATAATTCCTCTCTCTGAATTTGCTCTGATTTTCACAACAGTAACATCTGATTACTAAAATAAATTTCTGTATAGATTGACCTCAATGACATGAAGTTCAGCATAGGAATGAAATCTTGTTTACCAAATCTGTATAAATATAAGGATAAGTCACCTGACAGAATATTCTAGAATATGAGTAACTCCAATGGAAATTTCCTCTGCGTACCTGACTTTTCTCACATCAAGAAATGGAAAATTCCAATCTAATTGTTAAATGCTATGTAAATAAGACTGACCTTGAACTCAAATAAAGTAAATATGTTGTTTACAAAATGATCACTTAAGTACAACTTACCTCATGGACACATACTATAAATTCAATATACATAACAATATACATATGTGTGTGTAAGTCAAGTTTATTAGCGGCCAAAATTAATATTAATATCAATAATAATAATCCGAGTGAGTGTTGTTCTTCGGTCAATTTTACCTTTTGTCATGCTCATAAATGACATATGATTTATGAACTGATTGAAAACAAAGAAACAAACTACGAATGGAAGAATGTCATCGTGTGTTTAAGTTACCTTAAATCACTGCCTCCAAGATTCTTGTTAGTCATCAACATTCTCAAATACAACTAAGTCCCAAAACCTTTGTGGTAACGTTATACTGTAAAATGCTAAAAACATTTCTGTTAAATAATGGTACTGTCTTCAATCACAATTATCAAATAAGTTATCGATAATAAAGACAAACTAAGCTGAAAATTGATGTGATTCAACTTTGATGTGATAAAGAAATTGCAAGTTTAATATTTATCCTTTGAACACTTGGACTTTGCCCTTTTAATGTTATGTCACTAGATTGGAAGATAAAGCGAGAGAGAAAATACGCTCCTTCGCATCGATTAGGCACAAATCCAGCTATCATATTGACCTTCTAGAGCCCTACTACATTATCTCTCTACAGATTATGTCTAACTGATTATTATCTCATAATGAGCTATTATGATTTCAGCAGCCGAAATTACGGCCTTTTTTTCTTTTTCACAATATTTCTGGATGTAAAAAAAATTTCGTCTAAAGAAATTGGATTGTCTCTATTTTCACCAGAAGGTCGTGGTTTGACTTTTCAGGTAAATCCGTTTTTTGAATAAATGATTTACCTCACGAAATTTGAAAGCATTGCTCCAAATTCGTCGGAAATTTATAAGCTGAAATCATTTCTTTCAAACCTGGAAATCCATATTCAATTACTGACTTTAATACTCTGTCAATTGATTTGCAAAAATGTAAAGGAATTTCTCTCTCTCTCTAACTATATTAACCAAATCGATTAGGCTGCCATAGCTAAGCATCTTGATCTTTTATGACAAGTCCCCGAGAAATGTCTTTGAATCCGGAAAATTGAATTAATTTACTCGTGTACAATAAACTTTAGATTAGAAAAAAAAATTGATTTAATTACTCTTTTCACAGCTGTCGAATATTGGAAAAATCCTACCTGTCGATATACATTTCTAAACGTTTAAACTGTTTAAATACTTTACCTGCAGCTATTAAATGCGCAAATTTATGTCTCATTTCGAAATTGTATTTCTAAGCACGTCTTTAAAGGAGAATTGGTGCATTCTGTAGTAGTTATTTCCTGTTTACAGTTATTCGGTTAACATTTTCAGATGAGTATCATGCAAGTATCCCAAGATCCTATCGAAAAAATAAAAAGAAGAATTAAAATTGCAGAGTTATTTCTACACCAGTATTTCTACACCAGTATTTCTACACCAGTATTTCTACACCAGTATTTCTACACATTTCTACACCAGTATTTCTACACCAGTATTTCTACACCAGTATTTCTACACCAGTATTTCTACACCAGTATTTCTACACATTTCTACACCAGTATTTCTACACATTTCTACACCAGTATTTCTACACCAGTATTTCTACACCAGTATTTCTACACACTACAACATTTTATGGACAATGTGGAACAAACGTATGGGAAAGCGACCCAACTTTTTTGTTTCTCTACAGTCTGGTAGGATTCATCGATGCCATTATATGATGCCATCAAGGAATTCGTTAATTGTTCAGCTGTAATGTCTCTAGGCAGAAATTACTGAATAGTCACATGATAAACCCAATATATAAATACGATAAGAATTCTACTTTTGATACCACGAAAACCTAGTTACTAAGGCATTTCCTCATAAAGAAGAATACATGACAAAGCAGTGCTAACGCCATTTATTTTATAGGTCTTGGGACTGGTATCTTCAGCCTTCACATCTTACGTTGATTGTAAGTAAATGCTATCCATGGAAAATATATACAAGAAAAGATAAATCTGATTGTATGAAGCTATTTAATTTTGTTTCAGTGACAATAGGTCTAAGTTTAAATTTGTATTTTTATTTCAATATAGAAACATACTAAACATATGGAAGGTCCATCTACTTATAAAAAACTAGAGAGCTCATTTGTTTGATCAGGATAAATCACGAATTGTAACACAAGGTTTTGTGCATTACTGATGCACCCTATCAAGTCCTGTATTTCTCGGTTGAGGTCATCGTAACACTTTTAAACAAAACTCTGACTATAATTAAATCATTAATTAAATATTTACGATGAAATTCACGTAAGCTCATTTTTTTATTACTGAAGGCAATACGTTTAAAATATTTATAAGGGAAGCATCATCAAGGAATTAGACCAAATGTATTGCCAATAACTTGCATCATTAATTTATATTTTTAATTGCAGAATCTGCATGGATTCTATTTAATCGTGTTATCTGTATGAAATAATGATTGACACGTAATGGATTTTCATTTCCCTGAGTTTATGCAGGATCAATTCAATTGTTTTTTCTGTCGCATAATGTCACATTATACTTATTTTTCGATTCTTTGGACGCCTGATAATATAATTAAGATAAAAGATATGAATATATATTTTTTCTTAAAAATGTCATAGGGGGCTCGATTGCACTCTCAAAAACTAAGTTGTTATAATGAGGCTGTAGGAGTAGGTTATAAACTGCATCACAAGAAGAAAAAAACAACAAAAAAAACACGAAAAAAATGTACACAATATAAAGTAGAAATATTTAGTAAAACTAAGCAGCATTTATTGCCAAGAAAGTCACATAAAATTTATTTTTAATGCATATAAAGAAGAGTGAAATATATAAATTAGGCATTCATTCTAAGCTAGATCAATAATATTGCATTAGCAATCTTGCAGATCTGACAAATGTAACATCATTAAAGGTTGCGGTGATAACAAATAGTTGATACGAGAACTACTAATGACCAATAGTTGAGCCTACAAAATCAATTCGAAACTGCCCAGACCTTCAGATGCTGTGACTGGTAACAACGGTCTTTTGTTTAAATACTTCTGTCACAAGAAATTGATTGAAATCAAAATACATTTTAACAATAACCATTTATATTAGCTATGTACCTAAGAAATGTAGAGAACATTATTGACATTTGCATTTGGCGTTGTGTACTTTACTGTTTGTTATCTTGACAGGGATAAAAACAACACAGGTCGGAAAATTAAAATGACTGAGATGGCCTCAAAAGGCAACGTAACAAAAACATCTTTGCAGTAGGTGTGAGTTAGGTCTTAAACATTTAATCAATGATCTTTTTTATTTGGTAAATAATAATAATACTAATAATAATAACGACGACGATGATGATGATGATGATGATGAACAGGAAGAGCTGAGGAAGCCTGTTTCTCTCCCTCATCATTTCCAATAAATTGGTCAATCTCTGTCACTTTTCCATCTCTTTTCTTCCGTTTTTTCTGTCAAATGTTTGATCTTAATGAATACAGTTTTCGATTTACAGCTACTTTTACGGAATAGATCAATACACTGGTAGGGGCATTCCATTATCATCTGCCCTGAGATTTTAATGACCACATTGGATTTAAATAGCTGGATACAATCGATAATAGTAAAAATCTGTCTTAAATAATTGGATAACATTCACCAGTGATTTTACAAAGAGTGCATGTATGATTTCTTCCCTTTAAAAGAAATAGCAAGTTTCCTCGATAAATCATTTCCAGTTCGCTTCCCTTTTATTAGTACTTATTTCCGACTAAAATATGACAAACATATTCGCAGTCCTGGGTGTCCGCGGGATGTGTGGGGGGAGACACGGGGGAGGCATTTACACCCCCTGGATTTTTGAAAAATCCTATGTGCAGTAATTAAATTTATTCTTTTCATTTTAGCTCTGCCCCCCCCCCCCGGGGAGGCATTTACACCCCCTGGATTTTTGAAAAATCCTATGTGCAGTAATTAAATTTATTCTTTTCATTTTAGCTCTGCCCCCCCCCCCCCCCCCCCCCGGATTATGGCTTGCCCCCGCCCCTTGAATAATTCCAGCGGACACCCATGTTCGCAGTTGCTGCTTAGTTTTCGTCTCAACTGATACATTGTCAATGATACAGCTCTTAACTTATGCATATATCAATCTATCATTGTCAATGATACAGCTCTTAACTTATGCATATATCAATCTATCATTGTCAACGATACAGCTCTTAACTTATGCATATATCAATCTATCAATGTCAATGATACAGCTCTTAACTTATGCACATATCAATCTATCTGGTTCATTCTTACAATCTGGCGCTTTGCATGATACCATCACCTTTCAAGCGGATCCGTGTACTCTATTCTCCCACACGGGCTGCATTTTTAATTTCCTTTTTCTTCAAAAAAAAAAAAATGTCGGTACTAATTTGTGTGTACAAAATCGGATGGCAGTCAGAAAAGTTTAAGGACGAATTTCTTCAGAGATTATATGTTCTTTAGATTAAGTTACCAGAATCATCAATGACATATTATCGTTTGAACTTAAGCCCTTATTTAAAATAAAAGAAATGTTACTTGTCAATCATAGAAACAACACTCCTACCCAGCCCTACTTGTATCGGTATTTTCTTGTGGGATCAACATTTAGGATTAACACGCATATCTTTAAATTTTCGAGGTACATTTTTTTCTTTCTTACTGTAACTTCGATAAATATTCCTAGTATAACTGTGACCACCTTTTTCTAACACTCATAAGAAATAAAATACTATGCATGTATTAGAAATAGTAAATGTGAAACTCTCTTTGCCTGCCATCTGACTCTTTTTCAGCACAAAATCAATTTATTTCTAATGCATGACATTTTGAATAGCAAAATGGTGTCTTTCAAAATGATAAAAATAACTGTTAACACATTATCCATAATGCATTCAGCACCGTAGTTCAGATAATAAGATGCCTTTAAGAGGAGGCATGGTTGTGTGCCTCGTGCGCTTTTGCTAACCAGTTAAATCTGCCTAGTATCCAATTAACTTTTGTATTTGTTTTCATTTGCATAGATACTTCAACAACACTGTTGAGTATAGTCTGAATGTTTCATCAAAACTGACGAAATTGTTTATTTATAGCAATATAAACACACGAAACTACGTACGTAATAAAAACAAAACCGCATTCGTGTTTTGTTCTGAGTCGGGGGATAGAACTTATTTAATATGGCTTATGAATACGTCTCGGCCTGACGAACTTGACATATCCCTACGCCATATCAAACTCGTTCTTTCCGCCAACTCAGAACAAAACACGTATGCAGTGTGTATTTATTACATACCCCCTCTTTTACGCTTTCTAAATATTGTTAGCTTTACTGTATAAATGAAGTTCAACACGAATTGGGACTTATAAAAGTTCGATTCACTGTGTCTAAAAATATCAGCACCCGGACGTCAAAGAAGACACCTAAGCAGTTCGAATCTGGGTGTTTGATACAGAAATACGGATTGAACTACTGTCTATAACGCCAGATCAAGCATGTAAGATTAAATGGGTATGCAATAAATGAGGATACTGTATAGCATTAACCTCGCATATATCCAAATTCCCTTTGTCAAAGCTCTACACCCAAACGCTGAAAGTAATACTTCTAAATGAGCCACATGCGGCTTGCAATATAACTGGAGCGTTATACACTGAGATCATAGCTTAGCAGTAATTGGTGTCGACGGGGATAGATTAAGTACTGTTGGGAATTTTGTTTCTTCCCCAGACGGTATCAGATATTTCTTATTTCCTAATGGAATAAAAACGGTTGTTCGCAATGGAAAAGGCCGCATATTCCCGATTTATTATAAATTTCACAGTTCAGATCAAAGTGGCTGCGTTCCTGCTAATTTCCTAATAAAAACTTGAAAAATTAGGAAAAATCTATGCTATCTGAAATATGTGAATTGTCATCATTTCACAATGCTTTATTTAATTCCATGCTTTTATTTATTTATTTATTTATTTTGCATGCATTATGTGTGCAACACGAAATGCGATTTCAAAATGTCAAACCGCTATACAATACAGTATGCTGGGAAAATTGGTGCAGTACTATGTTGTGCACCATTCAGGCACACATGGATCAGCAACTCTGCAGATCTCGGATTAAACACTTAGCAGTTGAGTTTCAATTTCTCAAGCGCCGACTCTTGCTTTGAGGGCAGTCGCGGTAGCTCAGTTGGTTTTCTATTCGTAACTCGTAATCCATGTGTCGCGGGTTCGATTCCAGCCCTCGGCGTGTCCTTGTGCGAGGAAGTTAACTCCCATTCCCTCGATATAGTGAAATAAGGGGCTTAATGTGCCTTTAAAGGCCAACCAACCAATCAACTTTCTTGAGTTTAGGAAACCTAACAAATTGCAAGCATACAAGGGACCAAAATGAATTTGCCTGCAAATCATGTAATTCTGATAGGCGAAGACATACAAGAAATTATTAACGAGACGAGAGACAGACTGAAATATTTTCAGAAAAAAGTCAATAGTGTCTCGTCAAAGAAAGTAATCCGTCCATTAAATGCGGTAGAAAATGGGACCAGTGACAACGCAGGTGTTCAGGTTGTAATAGTGCTTTTTTCTGATATTTTGTTATTTAGTCGTAATTATGGAGGCTTAACACAGCTTCTGTCACAGTCTCCTGTAATCTTTACTGACTCAGTTCCTTGCTACTCTTGTTACAGAGTCATACACCCATCATTGGCTTTGGTTTTTTATATTTTTATTTTTGTTTTGTTTTGTCTAATCCTTGGAAGGTTTTTAAAAACTATTCTTAACTAGGAAAAAGGAAAGGGTACTTTCCCTCTTTATTCTAGTTAACAATTCATTATCGTTAGTTCAGTGTAAGCTTAGTGACATTCAAAACTGATCTTGTTAGAGGGAATGATGTAGTGGTCTGCAGGTGACATTTTGATTTCTTTCTTTTGTTACTGATATGTTTGAAAATTAATATAAAATAGAAGTCTAAAATGTACTATATGTTAGATGAACTTCCACATAATTTGCTTACTTCTTTGATAGATGTTTAATAATGAAGCATGTAACAGGGCATTATCATATGACCTTCAGTAGTCATGGTAGCGAAACGTAGGTAAGTAGGAAGTTGACCGCGTCATTTTCCTATGTTGTTCTATGTTTTCTTGTCTCCTGAGCATGATATATAATTTCGCCTCTAAAACAAGATAAAGTACTTTTTGCGGCGATACTGTAAATCAGAGAAGTGTTTGAAGAAGTGACAATATTTTCTGAATTCTGAGATATTATACATCTTTGATACTTTGGAAGTTCTTCATTAATGAAATGTAACAAAGTCCTGGAATTCTCGATGTATTGCTGTACAACAAAAGTAAATATGGGTCATTATTCCCATGCAATCATAGCTAATAATAGTATTGTCAGGAATCCTTATGGTAACAATTTACTAGTAATAAAACATTATATATATATATGGCAGCATGATACTCCACTGGAAGCAGAGAATATGTTTTTTCTTTCTTTCTGTTCAGTGTCTGTTTTTTGTCTACTACGTTTCTCTACCTATCCTTACTATAAATCCATCAGAATGACTGCAGATTCGCCAGTGTTGGGAGGAAATGATTAAATGGGAAAACCTATTGAATACTGTATAATGAATCTTGGGCGCATACATTTCATTTTCTGTCGGAGTATTTGACATTTATTCAATGACAAGAGATCTTATGAAGTTACCATGGCGTCAGAACCCCAATGAATTATGACAAGATTCTGAGAAATTCGTTTGTAGTTTGAAAATTAAATCTTTTATTATATGAAAAATCATGTTAAATTACATGCCACATATACAGGAATAGTGCAAATTATACAAATTGCCGCAGCAATCATAAAATTTTAACGTGTTATTGTTTTTCGTGCAGCTCATAAATATTGCATATTGTTCATCATCGCTATATCATTCCTTAAGGTGTCTTTCATTTTAAAGAATGACTTTGTTATATATGTATTTTTATTTCTCACCATCTATTTTGTATTGCCAGAGCTTTAAACAAAAGTTGCAGCTGATCAACTCATGCCAGTATTTGTTCTGGATGAAGAAGGACAGGGTTAATTCAATAAAACTGTAGAATTTGAACAAAGAGAGTTTGTGGCATCACTAAACTTATTAGGTTCTTTACAGTATGCATTCATTTTTATGTTGTTGTTTTTGTTTATTAAAAAAACCTCAGTGCATTAGTCATCAGTTCAAATATCCTAGGACTATCACAATTATGTTAGATATTAACTTCAACATATAAAAAAAATCAGGTTATTGTGCATTATCTGGAAATACTTGCATTTTAAAGAAATGACTGACGTTTCTAGTGCAAGCGACCTTTTTGGAACCGGCTGAAGGCTCAACTCTTCGCTTTGTCTGCCGACGAAAAAAAGAAGGCTGAATTCAATAAGATTTTGTTTCTTCTGATTAGATTTCAAAGTTACTTCCAACTGAATACAAGTAATGGTCAGCAGATCTCGAGGAAAGATCAGAAAGAAAAAAAATTATGAATAATTTTCTTAAGGACTACAATAGGAAGCAAGAGTTCATTGGTTTATTAGTATAATGATACCTTTGAGTGATTAAAGCCATCGAGTAGATAGCATCCTACAGTAGTGGTCGTGAGACCTTCAATCTGGCTTACAGCCCTAAGTCCACTACAAGACTGTACTGTCCCATATCATAAAAAGATTTGTCTTCATCCTGACATAGTGCCTAAAATTGTTACTAAATTTGGATTAATCGATTGGTGTTTAACAGCACATCGGCACATGCAAAGCTATTTAGTGGCATAAGGATAGGAGTAAAGTGCCGTGTGCATAGACTTACCTCACCAGCCGACTCGGGCTGGTCTGGGCCGGATTGGAACCCGTAGCACACTGCTTTTGAGTCTTGCAAGCTAACAACTGAGCTGTCACTGAACCACTGAAAAATCTATTTGCGAAGGGTATTTAAAAAGTTCTGAATATTAGTGCGCTGTACAACAACATTCTTTATTAGTGAGCAGTACGTCAGTGCATCCCCTAAAAGTACTCCCCATGCACCTCTACACACTTTCTTAGTCTGATTATCCAATTAATTAATACCATTTTGCATTTACCTTTTAATATGTTGTTCAAACACTGGAAAACTGCACTTCCAACCGCATGGCGGCTTTCAAATATCGTCTGCTCGCCTCAAAGAATCTTTGATAACAGGATTCAGCCAAAAATCACTTGGACCTAAATCAGGGCTGTATGGAAGATGTGGCAAAGTTTGGATGCTGTGATCCTTTGGGAAGTCTGTCAAGAGGACGGATTTATGCGCCGGTGCGTTCTTACTGAGTAGATGGATACCTCGGGTACCAATCCGCGGACGGGTGGTTGGTGAGTGTTCCACAACTTTGACAGCACTTTAGAGACATAGAAATTTCAAGTGACACTAACAGAGTCAGGCACAAGTATCTGGACGATTGGGCCTTTTGAGTCAAAGAAAATGCGTATAAAACTATTTTAATAGTCCGACTACGTCAGGCGATTTGAGGTCTCTACTCTTTTTATCCGATAAAAACTCTATTATTTTCTCTTGAGTCTGGTTCAAAAAAGGAAATCAATGTGTCATCACCTGTGACATTCTCAAATACAAACGTCTTTTGTATTTCCTTTCGTATTTGCGAATAGCTGTTTCGCGATTTGAACCCTATTCTGGTCTTCTTTTGATCAGGAGTCAACAAATGCAGCACCCATTTTGCACAAACCTTTCTGAGGTTCAAGTGATTCTTCAATATATTGAAAACAGCTGACGAATTAATGCCCGGGATAATAGAAATATCTTCAACTGTGTATCGAGCATCTTCATCAATTGCCCTATTCACTTCCCGCTCATCAATCGCAGACAGCGGTCTTCCAGAACGTGGGTCAGTTTCCATCGATTCTCGGCCATCTTTAAAACGATGAAACCACATACAATTTGCAGGAGATGACAGAGAATTGCATTTGAGAACTTTATCCACGTCGGCCTTGATATCAGTCGAAGAGTACCCTAAAAGAACCGGATTTTACAGTATACTCTTTGCTCAGTAGCAGAATTATTTCTCCTTCTATGACATTTTTAGGTAACTGTCATTTAAATATGTTACGTCACACGCATATATCTGCAGTCGTCCAGCGTGCTGCACGTACAGCTGCAGATCATTTTACAGAACGTTGTTTTGTATATCGATCAGCATTAAATTTGTTGACAGATTCAAGGAACAAAAAAAGAAGGTTATAACAAAATATTCAGAATGTTTAAAAAATCCATCGTTTTCAAGGTTGAATCGCTGGGTTCTAAATAGGTTTCGTTTTTCAGCAATATTGGAGGTTACTTCCACGGTGTCTATCAAATATTGCCATAGAATATTGATAGTCAATTCCGTTAATATAAGATAGCTATTTCAGTCACTGTGGTGGGAGGGCTCCCTGCTCAAACGCTCTTAATGTTTTTTTTTTTATTGTTTCTCAGCAACTATATGGAAAATTAACTCAACTGGAAGAGTACTCACACGCTTATGTATACATATCTATCCAGCAGTCAAGTCTCAGAGGACTAAAAAAATAGAAATTCTGTACAACGTAAGTAAAAGACAAGTGCCAATTTCAAGATGGCTGCGATCAGTTGATTGCACTTCAAGGTACCATAGATTTACCCGTGTCATACGTCAGTCTCTTTTACTCTGTGGTAACAAACATTCGAACAACGACTCAACCAAATATCTCTGCTCGGAGGGTTCAAAACCCGTTAAATTCCACCAATAAGCACTACAGCGTTATTTTTGCAAGCGGTGGACATATTGTAAATGCACGTATATAACTCCTACCTATTATGTCGAACCAGAAACTTCTGATCAACCATACTGTTGCTTAATATGCCCAGAGCGACTACCAAAGTTTACTGACCCATTTTGTACCAACACCAGCGCGTCCATCCCGACCAGTTACACTTTAAGCAACTACATCAGCTTTGATAATGACCATATAGCCCTGAATAACAACATTCTTAATGCAAACTCCAAGGAAGTAGACGAGTTCTGTTGGAACTGCTCACCCCTACCCTTCTCTGACTCAGCTATGACCCTCAAGGTACTACATACTCTTGTAACTCATTATTACTGACTGAACCTGTCCAGGTGACAACATGTGAAGATTGTGACAAACACACCCATCAATCAGAAGCAGACATTCGGAAAAAATTCTTCAAAAAATATAATTATTGCTCACCTCAGTATAAACATCTTTAAAAAACAAATACGTACAATAGGAATTCGAATAATACAGACTTTTGGATATGTTAGCAGTAAATGAAACAAAGTTAGATGATTCTTTCCCAAATAACCAGTTCTTTGTGCCAGGATATAAAATCTTCGATCCAGGTAGAGGACTGATCTACAATTCAAAGATATAGCCACTCTGCAAATTGTTATTATTGTTTGTAATGACTATTCACTAATAGCTGGGGTCTATAAACCCCTAAATGTCACAAACAGATCTTTCACAAAAGACTTTACTACAACCTTGGACAAAGTCTATACAAAATTTGAAAATATTATTGTATTAGAGTTCCGAATTTTGATATGCTAAACATTAGCAAGGGTACACAAGGGTACACAATTGCAATTTAGATCTTCATAATTTGGTTAAAACTCCAACTTGTTTTTTGAAAGACTGTAAACCATATCTTGTTAATGTAACTCTCACTAATAAACCAGACAGAATATATAATACCATGTATTATTTGTTTGTTTGGTGCTTTAAGGCACAGCAACACAAGTAGGTTATTTAGTGCCGAGGCAATTGGAGTAAAGTGCCTTGCCCAAGGACACACCAGGGTAGCTGACCCAGGCTGGTCCGATAGTACGATTCGAACCCGCACCCTTTCCGTCGTGAGTCCGGCACGCTAACCACTGAGCCACCGCGGCTCCCCAATACCATGACACTGGCCTAAGTGACTGGCATCATATAATTGTCACAGTGTTTAAAAGTCACGCAGTATCAAATATGAAATCAAAAAGAAAATCTCGCAGTTTTAAATATCGTGATGAGCGGGCTGTCATGAAGGATCTTTGTCAAGTTCATAAATACATCTCTTTCAAGTGTCCCATATATCTGATGCCATAGATGATGTGTATTGGGGGCATAGTAGGGTACTGGATGATGTGTATTGGGGGCATAGTAGGATACTGGATGATGTGTATTGGGGGCATAGTAGGGTACTGGATGATGTGTATTGGGGGCATAGTAGGGTACTGGATGATGTGTATTGGGGGCATAGTAGGGTACTGGATGATGTGCTCGGTGAACACCTCCCTACGATGGAGAAATACAAAAGAGTACACAATACATATTTATAAATGGAGACTTGAGAAAAGCAATTAATCACAAAAAGGGCGTTATTCTTGAATTTTAACTGCTGTGAAACAAATAAAAACTGAAACAAATATAGAATTAAAAGAAATTATGTCACAAAATTAAAAAGACAAGCTCTTAAGTTATACTCGAACGATGTGCAGGTGGAAAAAATCAAAGCATTTCTTTCAAACAATTCGTCCATTTTTGACAAATAAAGGTACAAATAATGATAATACTATCCTCCTAAGGGAGAAAGTTACATTTGTGTAAAATCAGGAAGAAGTATACAATATTTGTAATATTTGTTTTTTTGATGTTGCTAAGGATATTATAAGTGAAACTAGCTGCCTTCATCTACAAATTCACCCCAGTATCCAAGCAATTCATGACAAATGTACAATCCTTGGGGTTAAGTTCCAATTACATATATTGTTAATATGGAGTAATCGAGAACTACATCAGCCGGTCACGCGACTGGTCATTTAGATGTTCAAGTGGTGGGCAGAACACACGTGAACGGTGCTGACCACATAGATATATACTGAATTACTGTTATTTGTCGGAAATAATTAATCACGTGTGGCTTTACGTGACGTTAATAATGGTAAAACGTTTTTTAATTTTATTTTTTCTTAAAAGGTCAGTCAGGAAGATCGAATATTTTCATTATTTGCATGTTCCATGTGATGTCATCTGTTTGCAAGTATCATTACTCCCGTTGATCTATTTTTGCAAAGTATTCTCAAAATAATTAAAACTAGCAATTGTGGCCTCACTAAATAAGAAAAATGATCCTTTAGATGAAGAGATTTATCGACAGTGAGCATTTTGCCAACTGCCAAATATTTTTGCGAGAGTAATTTTTGAACAGCTGAATGCATATTTCAGCATTATCTTTGACCTATTACTGTCGGCTTTCAGAATTAGATTTGACTGCCCATCTATGGTGATTGCTTTCACTGACGAATGGCGGAGGGCATTGGGTAAGGGCTATTATGTAGGTGTGGTTTTAATGTCCAGTGCTTTGACTGCCTTCATTACGACCGTATTAGGGAGAAGCTGGTAGTCTGTGGGTTGGACGGTGGGCTGTTGATTTACTTACTAATTATCTGAATAATAGACAAATGTGTGTTCAGGTGGGTAGCTTCAACAGTGAATACCTAAATATCACTAAGGATGTACCACAGGGTTCTATACTAGATCCCAATATATTTAACATTTTTATTAATGACATCTTTTCTTTCACAAAGAAAAAACACGCTATAGTTATGCCTATGATAATATCTTCATTTACACGAGAATCCTGAAATTCTTATATCAATTCTTGAAAGTGAAAGAATGCTGTTGATCAAATGGTTTTCGGGTAACCCAGTGAAGGTTAATCTTGATAAATTCCAAGGCTTAGAAATAGAACCGAAAACATTTGATCAGAAGTTGACTTTTCCTTTTGGGGACACAGTGATTACCTGTGAAGAATCTGCAAAACATTCTAGTGGTCGAAATTGACTACATATGAAATTTTGACAAACAGTTATCAGTAATCTGTATGAAAGCTTTTATACAAATAAATATACTGAAACGGATTTGACATTATCTGACACTAGAGGTTACAAAACCATATACCATGCATGTATCATGTCAAACTTAAAAAGCTGCATTTCAAAGCACCCAGATTTGTTTATGAAGTATAGTAATTGTACATACAAGGAACTGCTAACAAAATCAAAACTGCCACAATCTGCATGCAAACAAGTTTAGGCCTATGACTCTCGAGACCTACACGATTTTAAATGGAATTAGCCCTCCATACTTTCATGATCTTTAAAATACATATCACTTGAACTTGAGGTGAAAGACTTGAGTACGCAGATCAATCATCGCTAGGGCACGGTTTCGTACAACATGAATACGCTTTACCTCCACATGTGATCATCAGTTGATGTCATCATATAATTTGTGGTACAATCGCTGATTAACACTATGTCTAATGGTCAATCGTTACGTAAGTCAAACAAATGATTTCTCTCAGATAACGTGAACGAAAGTTACGGGTTCCTCTGTATTCTGTATATTGTTGTTTTGGGGGTTTTTTTGTTGTTTTTTTGGTGATCTTTTAGGTTTTTTCCCGTTAAAACAGAGACATGAACATTAACCATTTAGCATAAAATACCATCAAACTACCAAAATATTTATATAAAAAAAACCAAAACCAAACTAGTATATTCAGATAAATTCCATCACTGACTTTGGCAAATGTGTCTCCCATCCTTTCCTTGCACATTTGTCTAATATAAATTTGCTTAATATTTCACTAAAATACAAATTAATTTCCGGCACACAAAATCGTTGTCGCTTCATTTTGCATCATATCTGCATTCACTAAGGCATATGGAAAAATATTTCTTTGGTACATTAGATGCAAGAAAATGGACATGAAAGTAAGTCACGACATAAATTCATGTCATTTCAAAGCAACTTTCTCTTGATTATTCTTGCAAGGTGATGACATTTAAAGATGCCTTCGAGGCCTCAGTTTCGGTCACTAAAACGCACCTTTTACTTCGTATTACTTAAGGAATGTTCCAATTACTGTATTTAAAATTATTATTGAACTGCAAAAGGAAAATTGTGTGTACATCATAAAGAAACTAGGTAATTTGCGTAACATAATGTGGGAGTGGCAAGCAGCTTTCAATTTCTGTTCTTATGAAAGCTCACTAATTTCTTTGTGAGCGAAGGATATGAAGATGCCTCCGAGTCCTCAGTTTCGATCACTAAAATGCACCTTTTACCTCGAAGTACGGAGGGAATGTTCAAATTACTGTATTTAAAATTATTTTCGAATTGAAAAAAGGCAGATTATAAAAACAACATACAGATGCTAGGTAATTTACGCAGCATACTACTGGAGTGGGTGACAAGCACCTTTCAATGTAGATTCTTATGAAAGCTCAGTAATTTCTTTGTAAGTGAAGGATATGGAAATAAACACCTTATGTTAGACCCTGTGATCATTTCAAGCTTTCTTAAACTTGCACCAGATGCCTAGAGATACCACAATTCAAGTGTTCACAAAGGTCCCCACGGTAAGGCTTATTTCCAAGTAGACCAATAAATACAAGTCGTTAAGCTGTTCGTAAGATGCATCCACATAGAATCTATAATACTAAAGTTCGCAACAGCTTAAATATTAATTTCTCTATCAAACATGCTACCATATATTATAATTAAATACGTAGAGGTTAATACATAACTTTGGCCTTATCATCTGCTAAAACAACCCGAGACTCCAATATCGGACCGAGGATGGTAAGGTCAAAGTCATGTATTAACCTTTTTGTCATGTATTTTACAGAAAAAGGACAATTAGAGTCCTTTACATAGATATACACAAAAAAGAACAATTAAAAGTTAACATGTTTAGCTTTGTTATCGTTATCAGTTCTACCTCACACTTTCATCCAGTCACTATGGACAGATGATGTTAAGCAATGTAGGATCATATTTAAATTTTAAACAATTCATATTTTTACACGGTGTATTTTTTATATATGCTTAGATCATACAAAAGAGACGTAAATAATCAGCAAATGTTAAATAGACTTCTGCAAACAAGTGCAATTTATTTTGTGACCTACTGTTTGGAATTTATTAGGACAGATATAGGGGCATTGAATGTATAACCTGAAAATATTGTTTGTGGTTTAAACGTTTTTCCAACGTTTTAGTTGATAGTTGCAATGTGCCACCCGGACTACTGATCAATGGAAGATTTATAACATTGCCTGATCTTTCAAATTGTTTGGCTGTATGCAAGGCATCTTAATTCTCTTCTGAAGCCAGGGCTAACTCATCAGAATCTGTATGATTGTGACATTCACTAACAGAATTAGTAACTGCTACAGTGGAACGAATATTCGACATTACTTGCTGTTTCTTGATGCTAACACTGCTATAGCTGTTGATAGATTAAATATTTTTGTGACCCGTCAGCTGCGAAGTTTCATTCGGTGGAACGCAGCGATCGACAAGTTTTGTAATGGTTGTCTTCTTTGCACTATGATTGACATGCCATCCCTGTAATCCAGCTTTCTCGCTCATCACCCTTGTCAAACTGCCAATATTATTCTTTTCCACGGCAACTTTGATTTACCAGCTTACACCTTGACTGTTCATGCCTTTCCTGTTAATTCAAATATAAAAGGGTGCATCAGGAACCATAATTTCAACTCGTCTGCGTGTGGCATATTCCTTATAAATGGAAACTGGTGAGTAGATGTCACCTTATAAGAAATTTATGTAAAGCAGTGTTCAGTAATCAATACAAAAAGTATGCTTATATATATATATTTTTTTTATTTGCTTATTTTGTGAAATCATACTTTTCTTTCATTTTCATCTAGATTTAAGCGTTTCGTACGAATTTATCATCTACTAATATACCTTAAATTACTTAATTATTAATTGAGCTTAATTTATTTATTTCATACAAATTATAAATTAATTCATTTATTTGGCCTACATACTCACGTACTCATTCAGACAAACAGTAATCAAGTTACAGAGTGTACTTTTTAAATAAATAAATAAATAAATAAATAAAAATTAACCAGGTTTACCAAACATTTTTGGTGCAAATCTTCGTACATCACTCTATGGCTGCAGTCCTTGTCTTTGTTGCCCTTCCATTGTAGTCGACATACTCTATCCTGTCAGAGATTGTTTTCAATTCTAGGTTCCCCCCTCCCCCCATAGCATGTTTATGTGTTCCTGGCGTCCACGAAACCCGAAATGTATTGTATTCTTTAGTTACATTGAATTTATAAGTGCCTCGGAATTTTCCGAAATAATAAATAAATAATACCAGTAACCATCATCATCATTATCAATGCACCCATTTATACATACACCTGATTATATTTCAACCTCAAACCACATGTTTAATTTTAGGAAATGTGCTTATATATATATATCGCCACTCTTTTCACCTTTTAGAACCTCTTTCAAAGTGACAATGAGGATAGAGTTTCTTGTGAGTGAATAATGAATCTAGTGAGTTAAAAACTTATTATGTTCTAACGTGTTGACTAACTAAAATATATAACAGATTTATGTTTTTTGTACATGTGCAGAGAAAATATGTATAGTAACATAATAGTTTTTTATAATTCTAGGTAGAAACCCACTAACTTGGAAAACAAAACTGAAGAAAAAACGTATGTTTCTGGTGGGATTCTAACCTGAGTCTTCAGCCTAACATGCCACGAATACACCAAGCGATTCTTAACTTAGAACATGAAATTCTTTGCTCATAATGTTATCGATATCTATTGAAAAAATAATTAATTAGTCCAAAAATAGTGAGTTATCAAAATTATTTCTCTTCGAAAATCCACTAATTCACGAAATAAGATTTATTTCTCTCTTCTCCTATAATCCACAGGTTCACTACTAACCCAAATCTCGACGGCAACGTAGAGAGAGAGTGGAGGAAGCAGTTTTATTCCAATAAACTTAGCCCTACGTAGAAGACCCTTTATGTCGAGGAATGTTATTTCATTATCTGTCAAAGTATCTGCTCTCTTCTTTTTATTGCCTTTGCTGTTATAACCTTCCTTTTCGAAGTGATTACATCCGTGGAGTGTTGGAACTCATGGGTTGTAACTATGTTAAAGGGATACTTCTTTTCCAGCAAGTGCAGACTAATACTACATTTTATAGTGTCAGGTTCGTACTCCTCTCCATTAATTGTTTCGACGGACAAGAAAGATTTGGCCAAGTGTCCGTCCAGCTCATGTGCTTGAATATACTCTACTGTTCTACTGACTCCCATTCTTGTCAGCCACTCCCTCAGCAGTCTCATGTCGCCTTCTGTTTTCCTTCTTGTGTTGCCATTTTTCCATACAGTCCATAAAATTTGTCTGTGTTGCCCTCATTAACACATACAAACCTGTTTTCTTTTTCGATAATATAGTTCAGCCATGAGATTCTATTTGCTAGCGATTATAACATTTTCTCACCTGAATCCGCCGCGTCTGCCATATTCCCCCTTAGAGAAGCATCACGCGACATGTTGACATTGGTAACAAACTAACTTATGATTATGTATATAATTATAAACAGAAATAAATAAGGTCCAATACGCAAACAAATTCAAAATAAAAGGATCCAGGCTGATCAAGTTTATCAGTATGGATAATGTGCTTATCAGACTGGGCAGAAAGGTTTGTGCACGATGGATCCAGCATTTGTTAACGGCTGATCAAACAGAGACTCGGGTTGAAATCGCCAAACAGCTAACCGCCCAATATGAAAAGAGTGACCACAGATGTTTGAATGAGATTGTCACAGCTAATGAAACATCAATTTACTGTTCTGAATCCGACTCAAGAGAAAATAATAAAGACTGGATCGGAGAAAATGAGCAGATACCACAAATCGTCCGACGTAGTCCGACTGTGAAGTGAATTTTATACGTATTGTTTTATGCCTCCCAAAGTGTTGCCAAAACTTGTGGAACACTACCGAACCACTCGTCCGAGAACCGGTACCCGAGGTATCCATCTACTTCATGACAACACAAAAAAGCATAAATCCGCGGTTATGGCAGACTTCCTGAAGGAGCACAGCATCCAAACTTTGCCACATCCTCCATACAACCCTGACTTAGCTCCAAGTGATTTTTGGATGAATCCCTTTATCAAAGATTCGTTAAAGGGCAGACTATTTTTGAAAGCCGTCATGCAGTTGAAAGTGCAAGTTTTCCGATGTATGAACAACATACCAAAAATTGAATATGAGTTTATGGCTGACACGATTGTTAGCTTATAGTGAAACCTCATGTGAGGTACCGTCTTTACTCGCTTATAGGTCGAGTCCAACTGCAAACTGCACAGACGCAAATCTGCCGCCGAATAATTGTCCGGCAGATCTGGATCTATGCAGTTTGTTAGGAGTACTCAGTAGAACATGTTAAATAACAACATTTGTATTAATTAGGTATTTCCACACGTAAAGAGGCCAATATAATGCGAACAGTAAAATCTGACCTTGGCAAGAAATGATTAATATTAGGTCACAGCACTAACTCAGTGGATAACAGAAGATAAAGAAACTGTGAAGGGCATTTGGGACTAAATCAAAATGATTAAAAAATTGCAGTTTCAAATGTCTTTTAACTTTAAGTCAGAAAAGAAAGTTTTAGCATCATTTGCAGCCATTACAGAAATGATAGACTTAATTTGTTTCGATAAAAATAAACAAATGTCTCCCAGTTCAATGTCTGTGTTATTCTACCATCCAGGTAATGAACCAAATGACCGGTCACATGGCCATATTACGGAGTGCGTGCAGTAGCTAATAGCAAATCTTCGCTTATTTAAGATACACATTATTATTATAAGTCTATTATTATAAATTTATATAATTGAGATGATGTGACATTCCTACTATTCCTTTCCACCAATCCCCCCTCCTTTAATGAAAATATTTAGTCTCCCAATCACATATAAATTGTTTTCTCTCACTTATTAGCCTTTGATAAATAGTGTGTTCCCTGTTTTCTAGGTTTTTATTCATATTTCGGAATAGATCAAATACAAATAAGCATAATCCATTACAGTTTCCTCTGGATTGTATAATATTAAAAACATACACGATTTCTTTTGTATGTGACGATTGATCATGATAAAACGCTTTCTTGTGTGACCATTTAGCTTTCTCATTTGCCTTTGATGCACAAATGTCTTGCAATTAAGATGCAAATGATACACGAATGTCTTGCTATTAAGATGCAAATGATACACAAATGTCTTGCTATTAAGATGCAAATGATAAACGAATGTCTTGCTATTAAGATACAAATGATACACTAATGGCTGCTATTAAGATGCAAATGATACACTAATGGCTGCTATTAAGATGCATATGATACACGAATGTCTGCTATTAGGATGCAAATGATACATGAATGTCTTGCTATTAAGATGCAAATGATACACGAATGTCTTGCTATTAAGATACAAATGATACACGAATGTATAGCTATTAAGATGCAAATGATACAAGAATGTCTTGCTATTACGATACAAATGATACACAAAAAATTGCTATTAAGATGCAAATGATACACAAATGTCTTGCTATTAAGATGCAAATGCTACACACGTCTTGCTATTAAGATGCAAATGATACACGAATGTCTTGCTATTAAGATGCAAATTCGATATATAGTTTTAGTATTTAAATTCGTTTTGATTTTTATTTAGTCGTGAAAATATTTGATTGCATATCAGCTGAAATCTAAACTTTTTAAGAGCTTTCAAGTTTCAAATGCTTACGAGGTCTATTGACTTTTCTGTGTGATGACGTTGACTGTACGTATGATGTGCAAACCATACGGATTTGTGTACACGTCACAGGCAAATAAATATGGCTGCATGCATGAAACGGAGGAAAATTATCAAATATGAAAACATAGAAAGTGTCAGTATTAATAAAGTGATGTTGGCTGGTTAGTTGGTTTTAAAGGCACTTTAAGCAGATGCCCAGGAAACGGAACCTAAAGTGCCTTTCCCAAGGAAATACTGAGGTAGCCGACCCGTGCTGGCATGGATGGTTATCGAACCCGTGTCCCTTGGATTACTAGTCCGACGAGTTTCCCCTTGTTAATGTGAAGCATAAAGGTAATATTGTTGGTGGTGTTAACGGATCTTTAAACACATATTTGGCAATATCATGCCGAGGAAATGTGAGATAAGGTCCTTTCCAAAGGACACACTGAGGCAGCTGACCCGAGCTGGCCTGGGCGGGTATCGAATCCGCGAACCTTGGATTACGAGTCCACGTATAAAACCACATAAAGTCCATGGGAAAAAGCGGCCCAACACACATTAATCTCAGCCTGATCAGTGGTCACATTAAGATTTTGTTGTATGAAACTATTATAGCCATATATAGCTTGTCCCATTTTATTCCTTGATACGTAAGCATGAAAAAAATAAAAATTTAAAAAAAATAAATACGATGGGAAATTGGTTACCATGCCCGTCCCCCCCCCCTCCCAATTTAAATTAAAAAAGAAGACGAATACAGTACCCTTCAGTTCTGAGTTTGGGAAAATAGTTTCTTTCCATTCTTATAGCTATTGCAGTGGAAAGAAGTGCTTTATCTATTGTATTCTTGTCTAATTTCATGATACTATCCATTATCGTGTAAGAACTTTCAATTTTTAAATAATATGATGATAAAACATTTACTCTTAAAACAACCAATTCCTTGTTCTGTGTGCATAACTTAATATTTCTGTATGCATAACTTAATCTTAATATTTTTGTATGCATAACTTAATATTTTTGTATGCATAACTTAATATTTCTGAATGCATAACTTAATATTTGTGTATGCATAACTTAATATTTCTGTATGCATAACTTAATATTTCTGTATGCATAACTTAATTGTTCTGTATGCATAACTTAATATTTCTGTATGCATAATATTTTTGTATGCATAACTTAATATTACATGTGATATAGATAATACGTTTTATTCGAACCTGTTTGGTTTTGTTTGGTTTTATGGGTTTAACGCCATTTTTCAGCACATGATAGGCTATACAGTATATCTGGTGGAGGAAGAACCCGGGAAAATCCCGGGAAGAACCACGACCCACGGGAAGCTACTGGCAAGCTTTCTCACATAACCACATTGGCCGAGCCCAAGGATCGAACCCACGCGGACAGAGGTGAGATGGCAGTGATCGGTAAAGGCGAGCGCCTTAGACCACTCGGCCACACGGTGCCCCGATTCGAGCCTGTCGTCTGAGTATATATTTGACTCACGTTTTTTATTTGTACATCCCCAATTCAACCCAGATGTTTTACTAATAAATGCAGGCGTTTCCCTATTTTAGAAAAAAAAATAAGCTTAAAAGCTATCAGCAATACACGTTGTTAGATTATACTTACTTTTCTATCTTCTTGCCAACAAAAATGTAGCTTTTGCACACTATTACCATATTTCTGGTACAACATCGCACTCTATGCAACTACTCAGCTACATATGTAATTGCCTCATTATAGTTCCATATGGAAAAACAAGCCAGTGATCTCATAGTTGGCACATCCAGATGCTAATCGTTAAAAAAGTGAATGGTGGATGTGTATCGCGGTAAAACACGTTCAGTTTAGGTGAAGCTATTACAAACATATAAATACCTACAATTTTAGAACTATTTAAAATAAGTATAATTTGGGCTAGAGTGTACTCATAAATTGACGACCAATTTACCGCAGATTTTATAACGTGAATAAAAACATTATTTGTTTCGTTAACAAAAATAACTACGTAGGTCAAACAAAAACAAAAAAAAATCATTTATCAAGGATTTAACTTATTTAAAAGTATTTTCATTTTATACATATCTGTACTGTAAAATTATCTAAGGTGAGCGTGGCTTTCGGATTATATATGTCGTTGTGACCAAAAAGTTGCTACTACATGTACATGCAATTAGTTTAAGACAAGCTGTATATTTGTTTACTTATCTGGTTTATTTCCAAAATAAAATTACTTATCAGGTCACCAGTACCTGGCGAAATTAGGAAAATATTTCAATCTGCTCCCTGGTCTTTCCGTTACTTTCATATACCTTTAAAAACGTTCTCCGTAATAAAATGTTGTATCTTTATTTCAAGCACCATGACCTATGAATTTGATTTAGTTTCTCAAAAGCTCGTATCATTTAACGTATCTCAGCAAACGATTTGAGAAAGCTGGATGTAAGAAACAGATAAAATGTTGTTGAAATATCTCTTCGTTGGCAAATTCCATGCATTGAATCAAGTGTAAAATTCAGTCAAGAGCATCATTTCACAATGATGTACATATGAAACTAGTTGGAAGACCCAGGAGTTGTTATATTTTGACCTACTTACTACTATCCAGTCTTCAATTATTTGAATTTGAACAATCCTGGATTTAAACAATTTGAGTAGTGTTCTTCCTTAATTGCGAGTCTTAGAATAAAATTACCCACCCCCTTTAAAATCAAATTCATTGTGATAAGTTTTTAGACACAATTTTGGTTATCTTACCAGCTACTACGCAAACTGCCGTCCATGACTCCGATCCTGGTGTAAGCAACGTGATCTCTTCATTTAGAGAAGGGTGAACAGGGTGTAATTCCAAATGTTTTTATTGCTTCATTCCTTCATATGATCATTCCTGTATTAAACGTAGATGCTCTACTGAATTAAATGTATATAAAAGTAAATGTATATCTGTCTTTAACTTTGTTCGCTATAAATTTGAATGTAGTGGGAATAAACATGGGCAAATCGTAACATCCAAACGAAAGGAGATAAAATGTTGAAACCATAAGTATATATTACATCCTGCTATGGTAGTTTTGAAACCATTCAGTGATAGAAAATTGCAATTCCACAACTTGTGTGCACGGTATCCTATCATAAGGAGAAAATAAGTAGGAGAAAGTGAGGTAGAGCAGAATTACATCTAGGACACAAACTATATATCAAACAACAAACAAGACAATCTCCGGCTGGATGCCTTGAAATCAGTCATTCAGCACGCACCACTACAATAGATGCCCGAATCAAAATTGTTTGGTGTACATGTTTTTTTCTCTTTATTTGACTTATCCAAGAATGTGTTCACTCTGCACACAAAAGTACAAGTTCTTCCTCTGTAGATGATATTTGCAAATGAGATTTGTTTTACCGCGTACCAATGTTGAAGTTGAAGCCCAGACACACTTACATGCAATCAACATGGTAAAAGGAGAATAACAAACCAATATGAAGGGTAACTGCCTTTAAATAGTCTACGATATAGTTCATGATGGAAAGAAATAGTTTTACGATCCCAATTCTTCTGATTTGCCATAAACATAATTTCTTTAGTCACAGACCCTATCTGAGAGAACAAAATCTTTACAAAGAAGCAAATTCTGTGACCCTTGTGACAGAATTGTAAAGTTGCTAGGCAGATATGAAAAGTAACCAAGTTTCATGTCTCATTCTCAACAGGCATTGGATTCAAAATGTAGATAGGGGGAAGAAATTGTCGGTGTCCTTGACCTCGAAGATAAAACTTTGACTGTGACAGATCAGGTGCCATTAAATAGAGAAACATACGTGTACTTTGGTTCATCCCCAAATCTCAAACAACTTTTAAGATAAAAGGCAGAAAGAAAGACAACCATAAATATATACCTGTGACCATGTCATAGAAGACAGGACCCCAAATGTGGAATGCACCACATTATCTAGTGACAATACACAAGTATACCAAATTTCACTCATGTATCTATAACAGCTAATAAGCTGCAGAACCAAAGGGATAATGTTACAGAAACCTAAAATATTGGCCTGTGACCTTGACCATGAAGATAGGGCCTAAACTTGTTACGCGAAAAATATATAAATTGTTATCCCTTAATCTAAGTTGGCTCTAATGTTATACAATGGAAATGAAAATATGAAGGAAAACATAAAATATTGACCCGTGACCTTGACCTTGAAAAAAGGAACCCCAATATGGTATGCGACACACTTGCTAATGACGATAACTATACCATTGTTTCATCTCTAATCTCAAGCGGTTTGTCATATACGGTGAGGAAAAAAGTGTGATGGAACACTTAAAACTATTGACCCATGATCTTGACATTGAAGATACCACTGCAATGTTGTACACAATACAATTTCTAATGATAATATATAAGTATACCAAGTTTCATTGATAAACCTGAAAGGGCTCTAAAGTTATAAAGAGCAAAGGAAAATGTGACGGAAAGCTAAAATATTGACATGCGACCCTGACCTTGAAGATATGGCCACCAATGTGGTACACAACACAGCTAATGATGATATATAAATATACCATGTTTCATCCCTGAATCTCTAACAGCTCTGAAGTTATAGACCGGAAAGGAAAGTGTGACAGAAAACATAAAATATTAAGCTGTGGCCTTGACATTGAAGATGTGATCCTCAATGTGGTACGTGACACACCTTACAATGATGATTTAAAAGTGAGTTTCATTATTTAATCTCAAACAATTCTAACATTATAGAGCTGGATGGAAAGTGTGATGAAAAACTTAAAATATTTAGCCACGACCTTGACCTTTGAAAATATGACCCTAATGTGTTACACGATACACATTCTAATGATGATGTATAAATATTTAAAGTTTCGCTTCTTAATCTCCAACAGCTATATACTTATAAGTGCAAAATTAAGTGTGAGGTAAGACTTAAAATATTGACCTGTGACTTTGGCCTTGAAGCTAGGACTACCAATGTCGTACCAGACACACATCTTCTTACGATGATATATATAAGTATACCAAGATTTGTAGGTTAATCTCAGATGGCTTGAAAGTTATAGTGCGGAAAGGAAAGTGTGACAGAAAACTTAAAATACTGAGCCGTACCTTGACTTTGGAGATAAGACCACTAAAGTGGAACACGACATACCTTCTGACGATGATGTATGAGTATAACAAATTTCCGGGATTCATTCAAAGTGCAAGGTACGTCAAATGCTGTGGCGCCTATGATTCCACACTAGTACCGCTATGGAAGTTGGAGTGTCTTGTTCCAGATGGTTGAAAAAGCAGTTAAGTGTACCAGCTTCCTTATAACTTTGTTCTCTTCGTTTTTCTTCTATAAACACACTGTATTTATTTTTCTTGTTTCCTTAAATGCCTCATTATGTATGTATTGATATCTCTTGTCTTATTATCAATCCTTATATTTTTTTTTCTCCGTGCCAATCGTTTTGAATTTGTTGAGTAGTTGTCAAAGTTGAAATTTTAATGGATGAATATTAATGTAAATGTAGAAGGGTCCCTGATATGACTTTAAATTAAAATCACGTCTCGTAAAAGCTTTCTTTGCCCATCTTCCACATTTAAAATCCCGGTTACAGCACCATCCAAAAATAAAGTGTTAAAGTTTCTTCGAAAAAATGTATCTCGAATAAAACATTTTTATCAGCAGCTATATTAATTGAATACTACCGACAACTTTAACAACACCACAAGCAACAACAACAACAACAACAACAACAACAACAACAACAATAATAATAATAATAATAATAATAATAATAATAATAATAATAATAATAATAAGGTCAGAGTGTCCAGGGATAGTATTGCAGAATGAATTGTCTTAGGTTCATAAAGAATCATGACAAGCATAAACGAAATCCATCCAAGCCAATTAAAAAATAACCTTTACCAAAATTTTCTATGACAGTGACCTTTACCCAAAGGTCAAAGAATCGTTCACACATCGAATCGACTCTCATACATAACGACTCATACCAGATATGAATAAAATCGATAAAGCGGTTTAGAAAATATGAGCAAATAAAGACACTTTAATCAAAACCTTAATACAAATTTTCTATGACTGAGACCTTGACCCAAAGGTCTTAGCTTCATAATGATTCATCCCAAGTATGAACAAAACCCATCATGAGGTTTAGGAAATATAAGCAAAGAACAGAAGGTCATAGGAGCGAGTGAGGATGCCGTGGAATGAATTGTCTTAGCTTCATAATGATTCATGCCCGGTATCATGAGGATATATCACAAGGTTTAGGACATATTAGCAAATAAAGAAATTTTAACCAGAACCATAACAAAAATGTTGACGCCTCCGCCAAAGTCGAAGAAAAAAAAATGACAGCTGTAGCTTGGGTTAGACAAAAATTACAATGGCCTAGGCATTTCTTTTCTAGCATTGATGTCAACGCAAAGTCACACAGATGGAAAACAACAGAACACATAGACAGGACAGGACTCTCGATGGCTACACGAATGGGTAGGCTTCCTACAGCCTGTGGCCAGGAGGAGAGATACATTTTAAAACGTACTAGTGGTTAATAAGATCGTTGGTCATCATTTTGCGTATATATGTACGATTTATACACAATACATTGTTCCGTAATAACATAAATGTTATGTTCATATTATCTGCAGTAGGATAGGCGCTTGATAGTAAGTCTTTTATGGACAGATTTTACTGTTCTTCATAATGTGCCCACGCTGACAATCATCCCTTAATAAGGACAAATTATGATCGTACCGTGTTACATAGCATATAATTATCCATAACTTTGATATGTCCGTTAGAAACCTAGTACACAAGAATTGGGAGGATTTAATTATTAATGGCAAAGGAAATATTTAAGTCAAGGAACATTATTGCACGTAAAAAAAGAGTCCGGCAACGTTAAGATAATAGTAAAGGTGACTTATACATCAACTTTACCATACGATTCAACTTTACCAACTTTACCATACGATTCAAATCAAGGTGACTTATACGTCAAGTTTACCATATGATTCAAATCAAGGTGACTTATACGTCAACTTCACCATACGATTCAAATCAAGGTGACTTATACGTCAGCTTTACCATATGATTCAAATCAAGGTGACTTATACGTCAACTTCACCATACGATTCAAATCAAGGTGACTTATACGTCAACTTCACCATACGATTCAAATCAAGGTGACTTATACGTCAACTTTACCATATGATTCAAATCATGACACATCTAGTTGTAATATCCTTAAAATAGATGAAAGCGATGTGAACTTCTTGGACTATTTAAATTTATTTTTCGTTGTCGTAGTTCTTATTAAGAAGTGTAGGAGAAAATGGATTAGTGTTACAAGGTAAAGAAATTGATTACTTTTGTGTCTATCTGTATCAGAACAATATTTTTTCTCATGCTGATTTTGAGATAACAATAATAATAATAATAATAATAACCCCTAGTGAGCCTAAGATCTCTCACCAGACTGAAATCGTCCAAAAATACCAATATAATACAAATAGGTCATATACAAATGGTTGAAAGATCTCGACACCATGAAGATTCATATTCAATTCAATTAAAGCAGGTCAGGCGTTTTTCTTTTCTTTTCTTTTATTGGAGCCATTTTAAAAATGAGAGTTATTGGTGCCAGTAAGCTCTCTATCGAATTTGACGAAATTCGGATTGTTGGTGTTTAAGGAAACAAAATTAAAGCTATTTGTAGGAACAATGACCATATTTGATAGAATGACACCATTCGTATAATTTGAAAGTCTTTTAATGTTATCTAATTTTGAGAGTTTTTTCATTTGAAGAAGTTGTTTCAAATTATTATTTATTTTATGTTAGTGTGGCTATTGTTGATTGCGGTTCCGCGTCGTTAGCACAGATTTTATGCTCTCTAGCAAATTTGGTCTAACTCTGTTGAGCAGTGACTGAGATGTCGTTAAAGAATTTACTTGATTTTATTGGTCATATTTAATAACCGATTAGCATTGTTTGTATAAAGTTGAAAGGCTTGATACGCTTTGTACCAAATTTGATAACATTCTCTTTGGCAGTTACGTAAAGGTTGTTTCCTTTTTTAAGTGACAATGGTCACATCTGATGCCATATTAATAGATTTGATGCGTTTTCATGCAGGGATACTCCGTTATAATGTTTATAAAATTTTTGTTTTTAAAAGACATTTAAATATTTTTTTCAATTTTAGTTACCATGGTCATCTTTTATTGTGGATCGGCATCATGTGCACCAACATGCAAGTACTTGATGCCATTATGCTTTTTGATACATTTGGTCTGAATTGGAAAGCGACTTTAAAATAGCAAATGGTGACGTGGGACGCACGGCGAGCGATACTCAATGGAGGATGGAAGCAGACCATGGCAATATACTACTACTACCACTACTAATGATAACGTATCACGATCGAACAAGACCCTCATTTGCTTGTTTTGCCACTTAATGCATTAGGATTTATGTATCAGTGTTACTATTGAAGTAAAGAAGAGAAACAATACAAACGTTAGTCAGAGTGATAATTATTTTTGATCTTATCATTCCTCTAGTTATAATTCGTAAATTACTCTGAAATATAAAGACTACACCAAGTTAAAAGAACAACGAGAGCCAAATAAATAAACTACGATTCTTATATAACCAATTATACTTTTTACCATTCTCTTTACGCATCTGAACGGTTCCAAAACTTGTTTACATAACAAGCAATAGACAAAACACATCTCAAGACGTTTGTTACAAAGTTAATCAAACTCCAGGATAAGGTAAAATGTTTATTCATGGACTGACGATCATTTTCATAATTTCACCTCTTGCAGCATCTGTTGTTTTTAGGAGCTTGAGAACTGAGTTTGCATCCCCCCCCCCTGCCCAACCGATCAGATTAGAATTCCACTTTCAATCCCCCTCTTCCGTACAATCTATAGTAATGTAGACACACAAGACAAATGCACAGAACACATTGTTGTCTTTTAACAGTTGAATGAGAATCTTCTTATCATAAATGGATGGTGATGGGGTAATGTTATGTACAAGGCATATATTTAGAGAAATTTATTCGGCGCGAAAGGGGGGGGGGTAGTTTCAGGCAGGTCTACTCAGGTACTGTCTTTCAACAGCTTGGTATCTTTTGGTAGTCATTATTTTAAGCAATAGATTTTAATGAAAACTCATATGTGCAAAGACTTAATCTCTTTCAAGAAATGTCAGATTAATCGCCTTACCTACAACATCCTAAAGTGAATTAGTGACTGAATTTATATTGTGCCCATGTCAAACTAAATGTTTAATAAGCCTCTAGTTCCGATTGATCGATCGTATTCCTCGAGCGACAACAGCCTTCTGAAATAGAAGTCCCATGTAAAACCTTGCAGCGTTGTGATATGGACGGATTCGCATGGACTCGGTGAAGCATTTGTAAGCATTCCGAAGCTGGTTTTCCTGCATTAGGCAATAACCAAGGAGATTAAGCGACGTATCTCTGTGCTGGATGCGTGGCTCTGTCCTGATCAAGTGCATCATATTGTCCATGGCAGCCTTTTTGTGTCTGTCCTTCCCTTGTCTGCTAAAATTCAAGTATTGCAAGAAGTACGCACAAAAAAGAGAATCCACCACGGCCCATTCATACCACAAATGTTGAAATTCAAACCCGATCCTTGCTCCAATTGACCTGAACATCTCCATTCTCAGAACTGTGGGAGTGATGGAAATCTCTGACTTTAGGTAAACAACGCTGGCCGATACCTGGCTTTGCATAAGTTCGTCAGTGCTGTATCTCTCATAGGTTAGTTCGTCTAATATTGATGGAATATTACAATCTAGCACCGTAAAAAAATTATCGTCATCCACAGTGAACGAGTACATGAATCGCATTCGATTATCAAGGATGTTTTGTAGGCAAACTGTCGTCAGATCAAAACTCCCTAGCGCTAATCCTAGACCGCACATTTTCAGTCTCACTGAGGTCACGTCACTGTTTATACCGAGTGACAGACATACCGACGCAAGTTTCAAAAGACGACCTCTTTCTTGCTCTGATAAAGCAACTGCACTCTTCATGCAGACAGATGCAATATAGAACCACAGTGTTGAACAAATAATGTTCAAGATATGATTTAGGGGAGCTCGCATGACGTTTGATGTATGCTTGATAGCATGCAAAATTCTCTTGAGATATTTAGTCAATAGGTTATTATCCTGCGCTATATTTCTCACAATTTCAGATCTACATAAATATGCTGATGAAGCAAGTAATTTGTAATCCCAATTTAACTCAAGAACCAATTCTTCTTTTACGGTTCTTAATCGCCTGTCGTCCATTCTAGTGAGCCCATTCGTCAGGAGCTGTCCAATATCACAAGTTTCTATGCCTAATAAAAATTCGAAACTCCCGGCGAGAAGATTTCCAATTATCATACATAGCTTTACTCGAGACTCTCCAACAATATTTCTGTCATAAATATTGTTCTCGATGATAAAATAATCAGGACAATATCCTGAACTCGCCCACTCAAACAGTTGTCTGATGCAACGACTGAGACAGTATAGTAAATTATCGGTGCGCCAGAACTCACAAGGTATTCTTTCTCTCATCCACAACATACAAACTTTGCAATGGTAACTTGAAAATGCATCTCCAAGAGAAGGTTCAATATATGTTTTCTTTACCATCTTAAGCAATAAATACACTTTCATCACAGTGTCCTCAAAAGACTTCACGAGCTCTCTTTCTGTGATTGAAAATGATAATCTCCACTCCAAATCTTGTTCATCACTGTTTGGATGTCCAATCGGTGTGGCAAAAAATCCATACTTTCGGGCACTCTCTACATGATGTACTGTTGGCCATCCGTATGGTCGGTTATGCAAGAACCAATGATTGCCCTCATTAGGCCATGTAAAGGATCGAAAAGCATGTACAATGTCAGTAGAATTAATTTTGTGTGTATTAAGATTACGAAGCGCTGGACCAACATTAACATAATCTGGCGAACGTCCTGTTTTATCATCCATTCGTATTCTTCTGTATATGCTGGTAAATGAACTGTTTAAAAGTACAGTTCTTCCGTATGAATCCAGCCTATCTCCAAACGTTTGATGGCAGTATTTTGGAACGACTTTATGGTCCAAAATGTCAACCAACTTTAACTTAATATATCCAGGATGTGTATGGTCATCCTGAACCATGAGAAGATTGTGCTCGGCTTCCTGACATTCAGATAAGTCTGTTCTTATCTTGACACAATCGTGCTGGAACAAAGCGTCTCTGTCCGAATGAAATCCAGGCCCCGTAGAACCCTCAGCTCTACTGCCGAACATGTAATAACTTATTTTACTTTTTGAGAATGCATAAGTCATATTCAAGAACACCACACTTTCATCAGCAATCCTGGCCTTCCTATCTCGATCCTTGTGTGAATACCTGATCTTATCCAGGAGGCTGGAAAGGCATTCGGATATTGAACTGTAATAATCAGGAGTTGGATTATCCATGTCCTATGCGGTCAGACGCAGAATTGTAGTAATTTGTTCAGACACATAGCTGCGGCAGTCCGAACTTGTCTATCCATGTTACATGTGTTCAAACACAGAAATGTAGTAGTCTGGAAATTGTATATCCATATTATATCTGCTCAGACACAGAAGTGTGTTAGTCTGGAACTTGTGTATGCATATTAAATTTTTCAGACACATACGTGTGGTAGTCTGGAACTTGTCTATCCATATTACATATGTTCATACACAGAAGTGTGGTGGTCTGAATTTGTCTATCCATATTACATGCGTTCTGACACATACTTATAACAATCAAAAATTAGTTAAGATATGAAAATGTAGTGGTCGATCCGATACATGATTTAAAACACAGAACGGTAGTAGTTAGAAACTCGAATATCCGTGCTCAAGATGTCCAAACACAGAACTATATTATTAGAAAGCAGGCGTTTCATTGTTCCCTGAAATTGAATGATAAAGTTTGAGTTACACATAAAACTCTAGACTTTGCTATGAGAGGGATTTTGTAAAAAGACTGACACAAATGTAATAAAACATATTAACTAAACGGTTTAACGTGGCATTTTTATTGTGATATTTAAATTGAATGAAAGTATTTTTTTAAAACTTCTCGTAACTAAGAAAATGACTGACTTAGAAAGCTAAGAAAATATGTTCTAAAATCGTGCAAATAGTTTCGACTTTCCCTGAAATATGCATTCATTTCTTTCTTATTTTCTTGTTTATTAAAATTAAGTGGACTGGGAATTCTTCTCATTTTTAATATTTTCTATTTCCTTTCTCGATCACACGCACTGATATATATATATATATATATATATATATATATATATATATATATATATATATATATATATATATATATATATATATATTGATGCCATAGGGATATGAAAGCGCTTATCCTTGGATCGCACATTGTGTGTGTATGGATACATAATTATATAAAATAAATGTACATAGAATGATACCAATATAATTAAACAGATAAGATAGTTAAATAAATCCCAAGCAGTAATCAAACACATGTCCTTGCGTTCTAACTTGTTCCATCTTTGTTGCGCGGAATGGGGGTATGGGGGTAGGGGTGAGAGCATGACGGAGCGGGTAAGGGCAATTATTAGCATTATTCACAAATTTGTCTATTCCAAGAGCTGCATCAATCCGATACCTCTACGGCGACTTCTTCTTTTTCTTACCACTACTACGATTAGTACTATTACCACTACCACAACCACTACTCTACTACTACTAGAGGTGGTAGTAGTAGTAGTAGTAGAAATAGTAGTAAGAGTTCGGCTTAAGGAAGACATGATGATGCACCTATTGGTTTCGGCAGCAACGTATATTCTGTCTTACTTGTAAATTATCTATAAGACAATCTGATTAAAACCGAGATCTACTTATAATAAGTAGATTTGACAGTCACCAATAAAAGTTCACGTTCTGCTGGCCTTTGGAATTCCCGGTCCATGTATTTTTAGTAACCTATCAGAATAATCGTTGCATTTGGTGTTAGTGAGAGTAATAGTTTGAAACGATATGTTCCGAATTAAATTTGTTCACTTTCATAAATGCGAAAGCTATAATTTGATTAGTGAATTTAAAGGTCAACAGAGCATGGCCGTGTATTGGTGCCTGTCAGATCTCCGTTATGTCAGAGATCTCGATTTTAATCAGACTGCGGATAAAGATTTGTCATTCTTAATTCTTTTGTATTAAATATAAATAAACAAATTACAAAGCTACAAAATGCCAAGCTATTCTCAATTCTGTGGTATACATTGTCATTGTTCAAATTTACATACAAATCTTTCCTAAGCATCATCTGCTATAATTTACACAAAGTTTTTTTATATGTATTTTCTAATCACAATTGTAGAACATTTAGACTTTTTATTTTTTTTAATAATTTTTTTTAGGGTAAATTTTCTGTATTACCAACATAAATAATACTTAGTATCAGACATCGAAATCGGGGAAATAGTTTCTGAAGATTTCTAGGTGAACAGTTTTAATTTCTAATTAAAATGAATATAACATTATAAGATTTTATGTTGTTATATTTAGCTCGCCAAACTCATACATTAATACATAGATAGGTATACAAAACGACAGACAAATAAAACAAGTACATGAAAAAAAAGAGGTGGTTGAACTTACTCTTACAAAATATTATGAGTCCAAGATATTGAGGATGTAACTTACGTAAATCTGAAATTCAAAAGTCACTCAAGCTTGAAAATTAGGTACCAGTGACCTATTTCTGATATGACTGAGTTACTGCAATGAGATGCATCTACATACCAATTTTCTTGAGTTTGGGTGATATAGGATCCAAATTTCGTAAGAAATGAACGAACAATTCTCGTAGAAAAATATCTTTACATCGTTGTTTAAATATAGTGAAAAAGAGGTTCTGACCACCGACCCCTTGATTAACCCAAACTTCTCACATTCCGTATAAAACAGTAGATTCCTAACTTTATTTACCCAACAGTCACAGTGTTTGCCCCACGTCAGTTGTAGGTTATAGCTTTGTTTTGGAAATCTATCATCAATTATCTTTAATAATTTGAACCAGTACTTAAGAATTTTACTAGATCTTACTACTTGCATTGGCATTCTACCTAATTGATTGTAGATAAAAGCATTTGGAGTGTGTTTTGTAATACCAATAATATATTTAAAAAATGACGTATGTACAGCTTCAATGTCATTTGCTTTGTAAAGACCCCAAACTTTTGACCCATAATTCAAAATTGGTGCTATTTTAGTATCAAGTATTTGGAATAGAGTTTTTGTAGACAGTTTACCAAACCTTTTTAGTCTAGTCTTGAAACTATAAAGTACCTTTGCTGTTTGTGCTGCTAGCGTTTTTTTGATACATATACCATGAGTTTAGATGAGAATATACATGCAAGATATTTATAAGATACCGTCTCTATCAGGCAATCACCAAAATACCAAGTTTCATATCCTCTCAAATATCTCCCCCCCCCTTTCGAAAAACCACAATTTTAGTGTTTTCCAGGTTTATCTTTAGTTTGCAGATGTTGCAGTATTATTTTAGTTTATTTAAAATTCTTTGAAGCCGAATAACAGTTTCGGCAAAGGCAACCAAGTCATCTGCATACAACAGCGCAAATAACTTAGCAAATTCTAATGTTACACCGTTATGCTGGTCAGAAATGTCTCTCTTCGTATCATTTAGAAATAATGAAAATAAAATAGGTGATAAAACACAACCTTGCCTTACCCCAGCCGTGCAGTTAAATGTTTCTGTCAAACCATTTTGGCTTTTTCACACAAGCTCTGACATTTACATGTATGGTTTTCAGTATCAGAAGCATTTTACTGCTAATATTTTCATTTACTAATGTATGATACAGTTAGATCCTATCAATACAGTCAAACGATTTTTAATAATCAAGAAAAAGAGTATAAAACCTACTTCTTTGTTTCCTCAAAAAATTACATATCAATGTGCTTAGGGAAATAAATTATCTACAATGGAATATCCACTTCTAAAACCAGCTTGTTCCTCACCTAGAATATAATTTACTTTGAGCCAGTTAACTAGTCTTTCATTTAAAATAGAGGTAAATATTTTACTGAGGAATGGTAAAAGGCTAATCACTCTATAATTTTCAGGCATATTTATAATCCCTTTTTGTGTGAATGGATGTAATAACAGCAGTTATACAACACTTCAGGAAATATCCGAGATCATACTTTTTATTGACAATAGACACTAAAATAGGTACCGGGATATTTCCAGTTGCCTTAAAAAAAATCACTCGAAAGGTCATCAATACTACCTGATTTTTCCAACTTTTTATAGCATGTTGCACTTCTTCTTCATTTATTTTACCATCCAGATTTTCATGGAGATTATTGGTTGTTTCGTTTAATCTAAAATTTTGGTCCATCTCATAACGTGTAATCTTAAATAATGCTGAAAAGTCCTGGTACCATCCGGTAAGTTTATTTTTCCATTCAACGTGGTATTTGGACATTTTAAAAGTCTCCAGAAGCGTTTCGAATATTTCTCTGAAAGTGCTTTTTCAAGATTTGCGTTTTCCTTTGTTCTGTGTAGGTTGCGTTTAGGCCTAGTTATGTTATTGTACATAGTTCTATGATGATGACATAAAGTCAAGTTATATGTCATATTATTATTTCTATGTCATATTATTATTTCTGACGTTTCTAGGTGCATCAAGTGTGCGATGCTTTGTTGCTCTACGGTCTGCATGATACCAAGGTTGTTTGTTGACCGAAACCCGATCACTTCTTTTACTGATATCATTATGATCGACGTTCATCGTCTGTGCTGTATCACAAATACTCTCCATAAAAGAATTTAAAGCAGTAGCAGTTATTGTGATATAGTCTGTTATTTTTCTGACAGCTCCACCATTACGCTTTCAAAATAACGAACCTAGCGGAAAGGCACATGTCGCCGTAACATATGCAGAAGCCACTGCTAGACATTTGAGTCCGCAACCTGTACCAGGCGGGTATAGAGACTCGAACATACAACACCAAACTGTGAGTACTATTACACCAACAAAACAATACGCACAAGAAAGAAAAGTGTCAGCTGGAGACCAACCAAAATTCACTCATACTGATGAAATACAACGAAAACATGACCAGCAACAACAATCGTATACAGATAGAAATTCCAAAACCAGTCAAGTAACATACAGTCCTAACCACACACAGTACAATTCTTCTATTACGAGCAACGGTGGACCAATTGATTCTGGAAGATATGATCATCGACAAGATAAAAAAGGCCCAGACTTCGATACAAACGAAGTAAAGACTGATGATTCTGGCGAAGTCTTTATAGGAGTATCGCGCAGAAAAACGTACAGGTATTACCTAGGAAATATCGATAATCGAACTACAAGATCAGGGATAATTTCCTATTTGGAAGAAAGAGGACTACATCCGACGGTGATTCGTATTTTCCAAAGTAGGAATGGACGAAACTTAATAGTGAGGGTAAATATTCCTGCAGAAGAAGCAAACTTAATAGAAAGCAAAAACTTTGTTTGGCCGAATGGTGTAGCATGTAAGCGCTGGCTCACTAGAAACCAGTTGCGTGCAAAATACGACCAACAGAAAATACATAGAGGAAATCACGAACGCGACGACAATGAATTCAGGGGAAATAATTTGGGATTTAACTTAAAACGTGATAGAAGGAACAAATATATGGAACATGATCGCGATGATAACTATGATGATCGTGACCAAGACTGCGACCATGATGATTATGATTACGATCATAGGCATGACAGCTTTGACGCCTATGACTCGAGAAGAAATCACAGAGAGTGGTAATCTGCTTTGATTATTGTACATATATTGTTTACCGTATAGAAAATATGTTAGTTCAAATGTCACTAATGACTACTGCAATATTATTGGTGTATATGTCTGCTTGCTTACTGATGCATAACAACAGTCTTAACATTCTTACTTGGAACGTCAGAGGAATTATGTCTTCTGCATTATGTGTCAGTAATTTACTTGACCTATTAGAATGTGATATCGCCGTGATATGTGAACACAAACTAACAAAACAAACCAGCAAATTTATAGATACTCTTCATGGGGATTACATGTGTTATACAAAAATTGATAATACTGAAAACCGCTTAATCTCGAAAGGTCGAAGAGGTGGAGTATCAATTATGATTAAAAACAACTTGGCCTACTCAGTAAAAGAAATACATTGCAATAATGATCGAATTGTTGGCATTGAATTACGATCGATAAAAGATGTCACAGTCTTTATATTTGGTGTGTATCTACCCTCTGACGAAAATCTTAATTTATATCAAGAATGTATTAACTCAATTGAATCCCTCTATGAGTATTACTCGTGTTACGGTGAAGTAATAATTATGGGGGATTTTAATGCCAGATACCTAGAATCACCATCATCATGGTGTACATGATATAAATGTAACGTGTTCACGGCTTTTGTTGAAAACAATGATTTGATACCATTGAACAAGTCAAATTTAAATAAAGGACTGAATTATACGTTCGAGCCATGCAGATCAACTCTTGACTATATAATTGTTAACAGAAGAATGCTAGATAGGGTCGTTGATTGTGAGGTTTTTACAAATCACGATACGTGCATAGCCTCAGACCATCATGTTGTATGCAGCACCCTTACGTTTGCAGCAGCAAGGTATTGTAACTCTCGTGTTCCTATATTTCCATCTCCATCTTGGTCTAAATGCGGAGATGAGAAACTAATAGCTTACCAACTGGAAGTAGATAGACTATTAAAGGCAGATTGTGAATCGACCCCGCAATCACCCCAATCAACCCAAGAAATAGAAAACATTAATAGTAAATTAATTTCTGTAATGAGGGATGTAGCTTTTCAGGTCGTACCGTCGAAAAAGTTTAATCCTCACACAAAGCCTTATTGGTCGCCAGAAGTTAAGAAAGCTCATAGCAAAGCTCGTTACTTTCGGAAAAAGTGGATAGAAAATGGAAGGCCACGAGGGCTTGTCCATGAATCTTACAAGCAATATAAAACTGCTAAAGGGAATTTAGAAATACCCAAGAATATGCGATACAGGCTCATGAAGAAGATATTTTTAAAGACTTAGATGAAGCAGCCGAATTAGACGTGAGGCTTTTTTGGAAGTTGTACAACAGACAACGTAACAAGAGCAAATATTCCAAATGTTGTTTTGAATTAAAATATGACGGTGAATTAGCGACTGCGCCGGATGAAATATCTCGACTGTTTGCTAAATATTTTACTAAATTGTACACTCAATCTAGAGACATATTTGTAAATCATGAACTAACGGACGAGTTCTGTATTGATGAACCTATCTTTAAAGTAAAATTTAGCTTTCAAGAAATAGCCTCTGTCATAAAACAGCTCAAACTTAGGAAAGCCCCGGGCATTGATGGTATTCAAAATGAGCATTTACGCTACGGGGGAAGAAGACTGACAGAATTCATTACAATGCTTTTCAACGGGGTAATAGAAAAGTGTTACATACCGTGTGACTGGAAAGTAGGGTTAATTGTGCCCATATTTAAAGGAGGAGGGAAATCTAAAACGGACCCTGACAATTACAGAGCTATTTCCCTGCTGCCTGTATTATATAAACTATTTGAAAAGTGCTTATTCAATAGATTAACTGCATGGTGTAATAGCACTATATCTAATTTCCCTAATACTGAACAACAGGGGTTTCAAAAGGGACTGAGTAGTATAACAGCATCTTTCAATCTACACGAAGCTGTTTTTTCCACTTTAGAACTAGGATCAAGAGTGTTTGCTGCTTTCTTAGATATTAAAAAGGCGTTTGACACTGTGAATCACGACGGACTTTTTCTAAAACTCAGAAATCTGGGCATTCAAGGAAAGATTTTACATGTATTAAAGGAATCATACACAAATATTCAAAGCATTGTCCTGATGAACGAGTCAAAATCCGAACCTTTTCCAATAGAACGGGTTTATTCGACAGGGAGGTGTTTTATTAACTTTTTTATATCTTGTTTATATTAATAACCTTTTACAAGAATTACATCAGTCAAAATTAGGGCTACTTGTTGGGTCAACTCCGTCTGGAAATCCAGCATTAGCCGATGATATAACTCTGCTCGCAAACACACCAATCCATTTGCAAAAAATGCTTGATATATGTAACAGATACTCACTAACATGGAACTTCACCTTCAACGTTAGTAAAAGCTGTGTATTAGTTTTTAATCAGAATAAGCAAACAACATGTGAGAAGTTTAACTGGAAAATAGGCAATCATACTATACCTATTTTAAGTGAAACCGAGCATGTTGGAATTCCTGCGTGTTCCAATATGAAATGCTTGACTAAAGTAGACAGGTCTTGTACTAAAGGCAGAAAATCATTTTATTCTCTTGTAGGGGTTGACACAAATGAAGCTAGACCCAATCCTCTTACCTACGTCAGCTTGTACCAAAAAATTGTGATACCATCAGCCCTTTATGGTTGTGAAGTTTGGTCGAATATCAGACTCAAAGACTTGAGAAAGCTCGATGTATTTCAGCATCATTGTACCAAAATTCTGCAAGGCTTTCCTCAAAACACGCGGTCAGGAATGAGCGAAAGTTTACTGGGGATAAAGAGAATTATATCAGAAATTGATAAAAGGAAACTGAACTTTCTTGGTAAATTATGCCATCTTCCAGAAAATGTAACAACTAAAAGAATATTTTTATTCAGACTATATCTATATCTTTCTAGAAAAGATGTTACAGAACAAAAAGGCTTTATTCCAGATATATGTAGCATTTTGCAGAAATATAATATTTATGAATTTATTGAAATTTTTGTCAGAGACAAAATATTTCCAGGAAGAATACAGTGGAAACAAATTATAAAACATGCTACTCACAAATATGAAAACGAGCGCTTTACAAACTTGTGCCATACTGACATTTCCTACAAAAGATTCAAAAATGTTCATACTTCTATAAAACCCTCAATTCTATGGCAAACTCCAAAAACAACAAGAGAGTTACAGTTAATTACATCCCTTGCAAATGTTCTGATAACTGTTCCAAATAATACTATGCAAGTTTGTAAACACTACACTTACTCTTACACAGATGTGATAATCCATGCATTTATTTCCTGTCAGAGCACTGTGCGACAACGAGACATATTTTGGACACATATTATAAATAACTTTGACATTCGTCTTGGCGTGTACCTTCATAATATATCAGATGAAGAATTTATTCAACATCTCCTTGGTAGAGAATTTCCCAACGGTATCGGCCTAGACGAGCCTGAAATACTGAGAAATTTTATAATGTCTGCCTCAGTATTCTCTGCAACTGTAATTCATGGATTCTTTTCATGGTAATAAGATCGATTTTCAGATTATCAAGATTTGGAATTATGTGATCGTTGAAATCTTGATAATCATGTCTTCATGCATGCTTATATATATATATATATATATATATATATATATATATATATATATATATATATATATATATTACATATACAATATTATTTTCTGTAAAATAATGATGATGTGTACGATAATTAAGCATTGAAGGATTGCGCAAGAGTGCACCATACTTTTGATAAGTATAGTGTCCTCATATAAGAATCCTCATAGGGAAAATCCACAGATTTCTCTCATGTATACCTCTGTTAATTGTATATAACTAATTCAATTAATTTCAATATTGTTTCATTGTTTTCTTTTTCATTTGTATGCATCCTTATCTCTGAAAAGAGGAAATAAAGATTGATGATGACAGTCACCAATAAAAGTTCACGTTCTGCCGGCCTTTGGAATTCCCGGTCCATGTATTTTTAGTAACCTATCAGAATAATCGTTGCATTTGGTGTTAGTGAGAGTAATAGTTTGAAACGATATGTTCCGAATTAAATTTGTTCACTTTCATAAATGCGAAAGCTATAATTTGATTAGTGAATTTAAAGGTCAACAGAGCATGGCCGTGTATTGGTGCCTGTCAGATCTCCGTTATGTCAGAGATCTCGATTTTAATCAGACTGCGGATAAAGATTTGTCATTCTTAATTCTTTTGTATTAAATATAAATAAACAAATTACAAAGCTACAAAATGCCAAGCTATTCTCAATTCTGTGGTATACATTGTCATTGTTCAAATTTACATACAAATCTTTCCTAAGCATCATCTGCTATAATTTACACAAAGTTTTTTATATGTATTTTCTAATCACAATTGTAGAACATTTAGACTTTTTATTTTTTTTAATAATTTTTTTTAGGGTAAATTTTCTGTATTACCAACATAAATAATACTTAGTATCAGACATCGAAATCGGGGAAATAGTTTCTGAAGATTTCTAGGTGAACAGTTTTAATTTCTAATTAAAATGAATATAACATTATAAGATTTTATGTTGTTATATTTAGCTCGCCAAACTCATACATTAATACATAGATAGGTATACAAAACGACAGACAAATAAAACAAGTACATGAAAAAAAAGAGGTGGTTGAACTTACTCTTACAAAATATTATGAGTCCAAGATATTGAGGATGTAACTTACGTAAATCTGAAATTCAAAAGTCACTCAAGCTTGAAAATTAGGTACCAGTGACCTATTTCTGATATGACTGAGTTACTGCAATGAGATGCATCTACATACCAATTTTCTTGAGTTTGGGTGATATAGGATCCAAATTTCGTAAGAAATGAACGAACAATTCTCGTAGAAAAATATCTTTACATCGTTGTTTAAATATAGTGAAAAAGAGGTTCTGACCACCGACCCCTTGATTAACCCAAACTTCTCACATTCCGTATAAAACAGTAGATTCCTAACTTTATTTACCCAACAGTCACAGTGTTTGCCCCACGTCAGTTGTAGGTTATAGCTTTGTTTTGGAAATCTATCATCAATTATCTTTAATAATTTGAACCAGTACTTAAGAATTTTACTAGATCTTACTACTTGCATTGGCATTCTACCTAATTGATTGTAGATAAAAGCATTTGGAGTGTGTTTTGTAATACCAATAATATATTTAAAAAATGACGTATGTACAGCTTCAATGTCATTTGCTTTGTAAAGACCCCAAACTTTTGACCCATAATTCAAAATTTGTGCTATTTTAGTATCAAGTATTTGGAATAGAGTTTTTGTAGACAGTTTACCAAACCTTTTTAGTCTAGTCTTGAAACTATAAAGTACCTTTGCTGTTTGTGCTGCTAGCGTTTTTTTGATACATATACCATGAGTTTAGATGAGAATATACATGCAAGATATTTATAAGATACCGTCTCTATCAGGCAATCACCAAAATACCAAGTTTCATATCCTCTCAAATATCTCCCCCCCCCTTTCGAAAAACCACAATTTTAGTGTTTTCCAGGTTTATCTTTAGTTTGCAGATGTTGCAGTATTATTTTAGTTTATTTAAAATTCTTTGAAGCCGAATAACAGTTTCGGCAAAGGCAACCAAGTCATCTGCATACAACAGCGCAAATAACTTAGCAAATTCTAATGTTACACCGTTATGCTGGTCAGAAATGTCTCTCTTCGTATCATTTAGAAATAATGAAAATAAAATAGGTGATAAAACACAACCTTGCCTTACCCCAGCCGTGCAGTTAAATGTTTCTGTCAAACCATTTTGGCTTTTTCACACAAGCTCTGACATTTACATGTATGGTTTTCAGTATCAGAAGCATTTTACTGCTAATATTTTCATTTACTAATGTATGATACAGTTAGATCCTATCAATACAGTCAAACGATTTTTAATAATCAAGAAAAAGAGTATAAAACCTACTTCTTTGTTTCCTCAAAAAATTACATATCAATGTGCTTAGGGAAATAAATTATCTACAATGGAATATCCACTTCTAAAACCAGCTTGTTCCTCACCTAGAATATAATTTACTTTGAGCCAGTTAACTAGTCTTTCATTTAAAATAGAGGTAAATATTTTACTGAGGAATGGTAAAAGGCTAATCACTCTATAATTTTCAGGCATATTTATAATCCCTTTTTGTGTGAATGGATGTAATAACAGCAGTTATACAACACTTCAGGAAATATCCGAGATCATACTTTTTATTGACAATAGACACTAAAATAGGTACCGGGATATTTCCAGTTGCCTTAAAAAAAATCACTCGAAAGGTCATCAATACTACCTGATTTTTCCAACTTTTTATAGCATGTTGCACTTCTTCTTCATTTATTTTACCATCCAGATTTTCATGGAGATTATTGGTTGTTTCGTTTAATCTAAAATTTTGGTCCATCTCATAACGTGTAATCTTAAATAATGCTGAAAAGTCCTGGTACCATCCGGTAAGTTTATTTTTCCATTCAACGTGGTATTTGGACATTTTAAAAGTCTCCAGAAGCGTTTCGAATATTTCTCTGAAAGTGCTTTTTCAAGATTTGCGTTTTCCTTTGTTCTGTGTAGGTTGCGTTTAGGCCTAGTTATGTTATTGTACATAGTTCTATGATGATGACATAAAGTCAAGTTATATGTCATATTATTATTTCTATGTCATATTATTATTTCTGACGTTTCTAGGTGCATCAAGTGTGCGATGCTTTGTTGCTCTACGGTCTGCATGATACCAAGGTTGTTTGTTGACCGAAACCCGATCACTTCTTTTACTGATATCATTATGATCGACGTTCATCGTCTGTGCTGTATCACAAATACTCTCCATAAAAGAATTTAAAGCAGTAGCAGTTATTGTGATATAGTCTGTTATTTTTCTGATAGCGAAGAGCTGACGTTTTGGGCAAATATATTTCATATATATATATATATATATATATATATATATATATATATATATATATATATATATATATATATATATATATATATATATATATTGGAGAAATACTTTCATTATTTTCAGCCGTGAGGGTAATGGGATCAGCTAGATCCAAGTGAAATATTATTGGTTGATGAATAGATTCAATCCTATTACTAACCCTGAAGGTAGTTATACATGCAAAAAATGATCGATGTAAAAGTCAGTAGTCTATGGTTGTAGCAGAGTTATCTTGTATCCATGTAAAGTTTCCAATACCGTTATCATCCCAACATCTACCATTTGCAATCCTCATTCCAGATAGCTGACAAATTTAATAATAATAATAATAATAATAATAATAATAATAATAATAATATACATTGTATTACCATTAAATAGGACTTATGAACTATTTATTTACTTTGTTTTCTTATGAATGTTCGCTTATTTATTTATTGAATTCTGCCCGAATAACCTTCTTAATGTTGTCTAAATGTTATTGGAATATTTTATACGTTCCGAAAAAGCTCTAATGTATGAAGTTTTCAGTAATTTCAGGCTAAATTTTGACACTTCTGAGAAATCCAATAAAAAATAATCATGTATTTTCTTTAAATATATGGGTCAATATTTAGTCAAAATTAAGAGTTATTGATTCACATTTAGACAAAACTAAGACATTACTAAGAATGAATTCGGACTAAAAATAGAAAATATCGATAGAAAGAAAGAAAAAAAGTAGACACTTTTCAGAAACTATTCATAAGGGTTTATACAGGATGCAAAAAACAGAAAAAAAAATGGAGACTTTAGTTTTCAAAATTCAGACATTATTCAGTAAAACGTTTAAGCCATTATTCTGACATCATTAGAAATTATTCAAACTGATTTTAAGACAACTTTAACATTATTCAGACAGAATTCAAAAATTCAGACACATTTGGACAGATTGAAGAAATGAGTGCAGTTCTGTTTTTAGATTACTGCAAAGAAAATATAGGTATTAATTTGACCTATATTACCTTAAGTATCTTAGAAAATAATAGAGACATAAAGTTTTGTAAAAGATAATATTAATTTTGAGTAAAATTGAGAGAAAATGGCATTTGAAATTCAAATGTGACTGTGCACATTTAAAGGAAGGGTTGTTAGCAGTTTTTTTGTGTGGAAAACCTGTTATTGTCACCTTACGACAATACTGTCTAAAGAGCAAATAGCTTCTTGTGAATCCTCTGTCTGGAGCACTTTAGTTTTCTATCGCTAATCTGTTTCGTGTTTCACATGATAAGTCTGGGGGCAGGGTGGGAGGGGTGGCGGAACTTAAACGCTGCTCCCCACAAACCTTGTTTGCAGTTGTTATGCAAAATATCACCTAATGGGTCAACTAAAGCTCATTTTTCGCTTCTTTAATCCTAAATACATTGGTAATGGTTGTCTTCTTTACAAAAGATATTATCTAAGCTCATGTCTCGTGATTACTGCAGCCTATTTTCGACAGGTATGCATGCGTGACAAGCTCTTATATATATATATATATATATATATATATATATATATATATATATATATATATATATATATATATATATCCTTGCTTGCAATTTTTATACACAAAGTTTGGACTTATAAGTCAACCAATCCTCATTTTTCTGGCGACCAAATAATCAAATGCGTAAAGTGACAACAGCAAGCAAATATGACCCGAGGCCCGATGATATGTTTTCAAGTTTACAGAGTTTTCCAAATTATAAACGAAAGTCGAAGGTAATTGACCTATCACGTGAGATGACGATCTGTTAACCTCCGACAAACATTCAGTATTGGGCAGAGAAATTTGTTTCAATTTCAGTGACAGGTTTATTAAAAATGAATCTTATTATTCTTAAAAATGCCAAATTACCAAGTTGCATAAATTATACTGCAGTAGAAAATATTTATATTTGTATTTCAAGTTCGTATTGTAATAACCTTTGTGTTTTATTTCAGTAAATCATTAAAAAAAACATTTTTAAAGCTACTTGAAAACATATTCATGTAAAAGGAAATTAACTTCAAAAGATGTTATTGTATTTAGTATGCAGTCATATCTTTATTAATTTTATCTGACTTATATTTAGGTTGCCTTTGAGTTAATGAATTAAAAAAGCGTAAATAGGTACACTGTTTAGAAGCTTACTCTTGAGATTGAATTTCGATCAGTAATTTATGTTGATGTAAACATGTAAATACATGCTTAACATATGGGAGGATAAATATCTGAAACCATTGTGTTTTGTATTTCTTTATGATTAATTACAATTTTCATCCCCCACCCTTCTCCAGCTCAGTGCCTGGAAGTAAAGAGTCACTCAAGTGTCTGAAAGATCGAGAGGATGATGCATTTTTAAAACTTTTTTTCGGGAGTGGCGGCGGGTGAAGAAACGAACATTAAAATGTAAATGTTCAACCTTTAAAATTATGCAATCTCGGGCCCAGTGCTTGCTAAAAAGAAATAAAAAAAAGAGGTTAAGGGGTTCTCCACCCATATTGTAGACACGTTCATTTTTACATATTTTTAAATTCTGTCCTCTTATTTTTTTTTTCTTCAAATTATCGACGGGACATGCTTTCCGCATACTTTTGTACAACAAACATGTTGTAATTACCATTAATTGTGTCCACGTTCAGCTGATAAGCTTGTCGGAGGAAAAAGGCGGACGTAAACAATGCCTGGAGGTGTGCCTAAATACACTCGCCGATTGGTTAACCGAGTGGCGTGATTGACAAGTGGCGATAGGTCAATTGCTGTTTACGAACTGCTTTTTAAACTTATGAGTAATATTCACGTGATTGAATATATATATATATATATATATATATATATATATATATATATATATATATATATATATATATATCTGACACGTCACAAGTCCATCTAATTTTCAATTTTCTAATATATATATATATATATATATATATATATATATATATATATCTATATATATATATATATATATATACATGTATGCATGCATCCGTCTATGCGCCCATCCATCAAGTCAGCGTACTTATATGCATATACATATCTACTCGTACATACGTTCATCCATGTTTACATACATCCAACCATCAATCCATCCGACCGTCAGTCAGTGGACCGATCCATCCATACCAACACATATGCCTACATACCACTTGCACTTGGAGAAAGTCTACCCCCAAATATACTTAGTATAACACTAACCTGAGAATAACATCGTCCAACGTTTCACAAAATCTTGTGCTTCATAAGCTTAATCGTTGCCATCTCACATACACTGTAAACTTTTGTTCGTCTGATCCTTCACGTCTGTAACAAAAAGAGGTTTAAGTAAAGTGAGATGCAATCAAACACATTCATCCGGACACAAAATAGAAAGCAATTGAGTGAGGTTATTTTGGTGTTACTATAAATAGAAAAGCAATTGAAGGGAGTTCATTCTAAAGTAACGAGGGAAAGTATCATTTTCCTTTTCATGATTTCGCCATGCCATGTAAATCACATTGTTTTAATTAATCAGCCGTGAGTAGGTTTAGGAAAATCAGGTTTAGTAGTTTCTTAATTTATGTTTTGGCTCAGTGAAATGTTAAATTCCGGTGTATGGATTTAGTCAGTATATTTGGCAATAAATTAGACACAACTACGATGTGTGGCAATAAAGAGTTCTCAAATCCAAAAGCCCAAGACATATAGTAAATGTCATATTTTTTCAATGAACTTCATCCGTCAGAAGTAGCCATTGATACATTTTTTATAATGCATAGACAAATAACAATATTTTAAGCAAATAATATATTTTTGGCCTTGTATAGGTTACCGTTGAGAATTAGCAATACCCCAAAACAATGTCGGCAAAATTCTTCGCGGGTATCATGTACATGTACATATTATTGTGGATACATTTTTTGTATTTTTTATCATGTAAATATGACAATAAAATTGTATGAAAAAAAAAAAAAAAAAAACAAGAAAAAAAAAACAAACCCGGCTGCGTTGTAGATCTATAGGTTACTGTTGAGAAGTAGAAATACCCCAAAACATTGTAGGTAAAATACTTTAAATTGGGTTCAGCCCGTCCAAACCAGTTATTGCGAATGTGTTTCTGACCCACACCAATAACAACAGAAGTGACCAATTACAATAAATTTATCGATCAATTTCATATATAATCTTAGAATTTAAATCTATTGGATATATGGTATCCAGACGGTGAATCCAATATGTTTCTTTTAACAGACGTTCCATTTCCGAATTAACAATATCAATTACCTTAAATGAAAAATCTTGTAAATTACCGAAGCCGTCATTAAAGTGTGTGGAGACATGAGATTAAAAAGATGGACCAATACAGTTATTTATGTAAAATCTATGTTTGTTCATGTGTTTATATACTTGCTGACGGGTTTGTCCAACATATTTCTTTTTACAAGTTATCAAATAAATGACATTAGATGTTTGCACAGTTAGTATTATAACGCATCTTAAGAGTTTCTTTGGTATTATTGCTACTGAAATAAGTATTTTGGCTCATGAAAAAACAGTGAAAAGATCTGGGTCTAGTATATTTAGTTGATGAACTGTGACGTTTAAACATTTTGCAACCTTAACTCGTTTAGTATTGAAATATGCTAAAATTGTGAAATCTGATGTCAGAACCGACATGCCCTACTCTTCAGTTATATTTTTCATAGACATACTTATATTTTATCTTCGCCTCTTATTATTATTTATGCTTATGTACATATGTTAAGTTCTTCCATTCAGCTTTATTCGGTCACTGTGTAACCTCACTTAAAACTTTGTTACATGCAATTACTCTTGCATCCTCTATTGGTACTTTTCTAAAGTACCAACGTTATTCTAGTTATATTCTCAAATTTACCTCTGATTGTTTTTGTTACTGAAGCTGTAAACACTACAATATTGAACGTTTGGTGAGTGACAGACAATGTGTAGAGCCCGAGTTTCCGGCTTGTGATAATTTCTTACCCACCAGGTGTTTAACAATATCGATTTCAGGGTTTTAGCTTCAGACACTCAAGAGATCTATGCCCTTGGGACAAGCTTTCATCATACAGTTTTCCCATCTGATCTTGGATCATTTGATAAAACATTTTAACCATTAGCGCGTAGCTAATTGCCCTGTGGAAGGGTAACTTCAAGGATCGACTACTGCCTAAGGTTGTTTTCTTGTGCAATCAAATTGACGCGTGAAAGAAATCCGGTTTATGTTTTGAAACCACATTTTTCTGTCGAAAACTTATGGTATCCATTGCTACCACATGTTTAATCAGGGAAATCACATTTTTCTCTCAGAAATTACGGTATCGATTGATACCCCATATGTCATCGGAGAAATCAGGGGTTCCTCTTATCTCACGAAACTTCGGATATCAAAAGAAAAACCCGTTTTTTTTCTCAGGCAAACCAAGTTTTTTCTGATAACTGTTCCTGATGCCTTTTATAATCATGGTTTATCGTTTGAAAAACTATTACATCAATAGCAAAACCTTGTTTGTCTATTTGTTGACCGTTTGGCTTGGTGAAAAAAAGTAGTTTTCATACCAGGTTTTTCAACAAAAAATTTCAATAGGGAAAGAAAAACATGGTATTTTTTCAGATATTCCAGGTTTTCAAGAGTGAAACCTTTCTCTTTTATAAATATCTGGGTTATTCACATGCATCATGTATTTCTCTTCATATCCCAAGTTTTCTACAAGACCTGGTATATCAAGAAGAAAAACCAGGTTTTGTTCTGCCAAATGCACAATAATTAAGAAAAGCACAGGATATCAATGCAAAAAAAACCTGGTGTACTGAAGAAAACCCGAGTTTTATTATGAGCAAATTCTGCTTTAACGATTAGAGAAACCATTTTTTTTCTTATTATTGTGCGCTTGGCTTGCCATAGGCTACTTTTGAATCGATTATCAGAGGACGTTATCGGGTGAATCATATTTTCTGCGATACTTGCCAGTTCTGGAAATAAAGTTACGCATGGCTATTTTTTGCAAGCCCCAATTCTCTTTTAATTGCTCAATCAGGTAAACACGGCTTCACAGACTGTTCAGTGAATGGTCCAGTTCACAAGGTGCTGTTCGTTGTCTTTTTCTTCTCAGAACTAGTGTATACCGCAATAGCAGGATTCCTTAACAACCCGCTCTCATATCATAAATTAAAATAAAGAAGTTCTCAATAACCAAGACTAAAGTTGTGCAGTCCATTAATCTTCGCCACTTAAGCCTTGTTTATCCTTTCGATTAAGCTCTTTCTCAAAGTCATTTGAATCTATTCCATATGAAAATATTTGAGATGCAAGGGACGCTATGCCAATACTAGCAACTAACGCATCATTAGTGGCACAGACTTCCCTAGTCATACGTCTTCCTCTTGTCTCTATGTGCAATGGTGGTTACCCATGCATAGTTGGTATTTCTCTTCTTGTTCTCCGATTTCATCAATTGCAAAGGTTACGCCAAAATGAGTAACGTTAACACTGTCTACGGCCGGTGTTTATTGAAACACTAAATCTAAAGTTAAAAACACAAAAAATATAATAAGATGAAACGAAATAAATGGTTCGGATAATTGACCCTTCGGAAAAACGTAGAATGCTCCGTGTACTCATTTGAATGTCTAATTCTTTCAATGATAATTTTCCGTTTGACATTAAACCGGATTTTTTTTGTCATTTTTGTGACAAAATTTTGACACTTTTGAAAATTTCAAATTTTCTGTTTGACATTAAAAGAAGACTCATAAGTACATTTTGAAAATTTTATGAAAATTGGATGAAAAATATTGAAAATGAAAATTGGATGAAAAATATTAAAAAATATCAATTTTTTTTATATTTTTGAAAATGTCCAATTTTCCGTTTGACATTAAAAGAAGCCTCATAAGTACATTCTGAAGATTTTATGAAAATTGGATGAAAAATATTGAAGTTCGCAAGAGTTAAGTTTGTTTAAGCTATATAGTAAGTCCATTAGCCCTGCATGTTTGGGCAATCTTTTGCCTGGCCACCTGAGTAGGTCACGATTAACACCTCGCTGGCATCAAATCGATTAGCGCTCCACTGGAATCTCTGTTAAGCAACAGTTGATTGACTGATGCCACACTCAGCCGACTGGTCAACTGGGTTAAGATAACTACATAAAGTGGCAGCTGTGTTCTGATTACGCATTGTGAGATGATCTCTGAGATGATGATCTTGATTTTCCTTGAGTGAAACTCTCGAACTGTATACATGGAAGGAACATGTTTAACTATCTATTACAATAATTTTATATGACGTCATTAGTGAAAATAAATTGATTTCACTCTATTGAGAGTGATTAATTTGTCCCACTTATATGCAAAGCAATCGATCTCTGTGTTATGTTTATACTAAAAAACATTATGAAATTATGCTTCTGCAAATAATAAGCGAAAATTTGGTTTTGTGGGGTTTAACGCTACTTTGGCGGCCAGTATTTTTCGTGGAGTAAGAACCCGGGAACACCCGGGAAGAACCACCGACCCACAGGAAGCTACTGGAAAGTTTTCACACATATCCACGTTGGTCGAGCTGAGACTCGAACTAGCGCGGACAGAGGTGAGATATGTGAATGATCTGTAAAGGCGAGCGCCTTAGACCACTAGGCCGCCCGGGGCCTCAATAAGCGAAGATAACGGACCATTTGCGTTCCAATGTATTGTGTAAAGTTTGAAATGGCATTGAAGAATGATGTAAAAGCCACGTGAAAAGTTTATCTTGATCAGTCACTTACGATGCACGTGTTATTGCTCGAGTTCTATATTTCGAGTTGCGTTCTTTAAAATGCACGCTAACTGAATCACTTATTCATCATCAATATAAATGCAATATACATTTAAATAAGATTTGTTTCTTCTATCAATATGAATTAAAAGTAAAGCAATCAAATCGAAGCTATCGAAAAAAGGACTGAAGGAATACTCTAGAAATCTTTTCCTGCTGTTTTAGTACGCCCCCATCCATCACGTATTGGACTTTGTCAGGAAGGGCATTAAACCTGATTTCTGGTATTCTTTTGAATGCTTTAGGTGGAATACTCTGAACGGAAGCACAATCTATTTAAACCATTCTTCTAGATTTAGTAATTTTTATTTTCAGCATTTAGAAAGTTCGCCTACAAAATAAATTTCCATTTATAAATTGGTTAAAACTGATTATTTGAAATTTAAAGCTTTTATTTATGATCTTGTTCCATTACGTTGAAGCTCTAAGAGGCGTTAAGTAAATGAAGTCTGTCAAGCAAAGTTTAGCTGATTGAGTTGACTAATGCAGAAGTTGATTGAGCTGGTTAATGCAGTAGTAGACTGAGTTGATTAATGCAGTAATTGACTGAGTTGATTAATGCAGTAATTGACTGAGTTGATTAATGCAGTAATTGACTGAGTTGATTAATGGATTAGTTGACTGAGTTGATTAATGCAGTAATTGACTGAGTTGATTAATGCAGTAGTAGACTGAGTTGATTAATGCAGTAATTGACTGAGTTGATTAATGCAGTAATTGACTGAGTTGATTAATGCAGTAATTGACTGAGTTGATTAATGCAGTAATTGACTGAGTTGATTAATGCAGTAATTGACTGAGTTGATTAATGCAGTAATTGACTGAGTTGATTAATGCAGTAATTGACTGAGTTGATTAATGCAGTAATTGACTGAGTTGATTAATGCAGTAATTGACTGAGTTGATTAATGCATGAGTTGAGACCTATATGCACTATTCTACGTCATCGCTGAAATAAATCACACGATATCACTAAACAACGTGTGATTATGGTTTCAATAAATGGCCTCTATTTCATTTATATGAGAGACATGGCGTCGTAGCTTACTTAAGTTAAAAAAAAGATTAGGATATACAGGAAATACGTCCAATATACCACTCACATCTATGCGTGCAAAAAAACTTCTAATTTTCTTTGTTATCTTTATATTGTAGCTGTTCATCACCGCCAACACATATCTAAGGCTGATGTGTGACGGGAAGTTGACCTGCTATTAACCTTCTTTTTTGTTTCGTTGATGCATATTCATTTAATGGTCCTGTGCAAATGGCCTTTTCAGTCCATAACATATTAAAGCTCTTTTTCTAGTTGTCCAAATCGACGAGGTCCTTGAGAAGAATCCAGTGTATCATCGATTATATATTTGCTTTTTTGCTGCTGGGGATTCAGCATGCAGAATACTTTTCAATGCTTTGTGGGTTTTCATTCCATTATCTTTTTATGTTCTCACTCATAAGGAAAGGTAACATGGTTGAAGACGTAAGTTTACAGTAACATCCATGTGTGAAATTTAGACGGCGCTGTCAGTACATGAAATTCAAGAATTAACATCTTGGTGTACACCCAACAATTCACCATAGATTTATGATTAAAAACTCATTATGTGAGATCATACGAAGCGAAAAATATTTATGTATACATTTTCGGTGTTGACTCGGTTTAGTTCATTTTCGAAGCTCGACATTGCTCTACTAAGTTTGCTGTTAATTATTACATCTGAATTTGAGGTTTGAAGATGATTTTGTTATTTGTTCTAGGAGTTTCAGGAACATGTCGATCTATTATCAAAATAGCACACTTAAATGAAGCTGAAATTCTTTTGATCATCAAGTCAAATCTTAGAGAGTAATTTTGTCATCACGTTGCCTCTCTGATTCAGTCTGAGGAAGGAACATCGGTCACGTGATCAATACACGACCCATACTAATTTGCATATTACGACTAACGTAAAGAAAGTCTAACTGTGAAAGTGTTTCTTGAGAGTCGTCCTGAAACTTAGTTCCATTTGACCTTGCCTGAGATAACAATGGAGTGGTAGATACATTCATATACTAGTATGTCTCACCATTTTCTTCAAAAATACACGTGTGTATTCAGGTTTCTTTTTCTAAGAAATAAACTCGTACAACTACAAAGAGCAAAAAAGCAACCACATAGCCTATAATTATATCTATGCAAAACTGTATAGCGATGGTTAGGAAGGTTTGTGTTATATTATAAAATATTAATATTAGTATAATACAAACCAAACAACAACTCGAATCATAAAGAACTCAAGGAAAGAAACTATATGAGGATAATAAATTCTGAAAATATGGTTCTTCAAATAGTACCTGCGTTTAGCTTGCTTCGATCAATCCAGGACCTAATCCAGAAAGCGATTTTGTTTTTTATGTGTTCCAAAAGGAGATTAACACGGATACAGAGGTAAATATCCACGCCAATAATTAGAAAGCAACATCCCTTTCTCACCTAAACACATCTTGGCAGGTAAATCAATAACCTTTTTCATGTCATACATTATTAATAAACTGGCGGTGATAGCTCTGTTCTGAGATTAATAACGTTTAAAATTGTTATGAGAAAACCTTAACACGACATTAACGAATCTAGACAGGATATTGAAGAAGATGACGGTGGCGGTGTGGTCTCGGCAAGTCAGTTCGACCGGGTCACCGTCTGGTAGCTCTATCTCACGGATAGCCTCATCGTTTCTATTGCAAAAAGGCTGGTTTTCATTGGTATGTAATGTTTACTAATGCCATGTTATTGAAAAAGTAATATATATTCATCTTCTGTAATAGTATTTGGTTGGAAGTTTCTGGACTTAAAATGGTAAATACAGATTTTTTGTTTTCTTATGAATACCTTTAAATTATCTTTATGCTGCATGTTCCAAAATTCATCCATCAACACATTTCATAACCCTGTCAACGAGCAAACTACCTACAGCTGTTACTATATTCCTAAAAATTGGTCCTTCAAGTAATAAAGAAGCCAATCAACCTTACACCTAACACTCAGAGATCTTGATTCTGCAAGGCGCAGGAAAATAAATTCCCGTAGAGGGTCGACCAGATGCGAAATCAGTTCGTGTATAATGAGCAATCGATTTTCTAACTTCATGACTCCGCGAATCATGTTAAATATGATGGTTCAATTCTTATATTTACAAATATTTATAAGATTAATAACGAATCTCAAGAAATAAATTACACAACTATAGTATAACCTTTGTTTACAAATATTATGAAAGCACACAAGAAGGGCGCATGAATACATAAGCAGTTCCTTTTTCCGGTGTGATGAGCTGATGACTCCTAGTATTTTGCGTCACGTGATAAGATTGTAACCCATCTAAATGCTTGCTACAAAGGTTTGGTAAAATGTGCAATTATATCGGGAAGAAAATCTGGTTCGCAGTTCTGTTTTGAAGCATAAAAGGATCACTTTGAATGTACCAACTGATAAAATGTGGTCAGGTGAAATGCACCTATTTACATCCACATTTGCGTATGAGACAGCAGGTTTAAGATTTCACCCCCATGTTGCCTAGAGATAGCTCACCGGATGTCATTTCAGAAAAACAGGAATTGAGATTAAGTAATTTTCAATAAATATAGAGGCTTTTTTTCCTTAAAAAGTGAATCCCCCCCCCCCCTCCGTTCCGTACCTCATAAAGCTAGACCAATAGTATTGAGAGATTGCTGGGAATTAACATAAAATAAAGAAATTTTGTTCTGAAATTAATCTTAAAAATACTCCAAAAGCCACTTTGTTCATGACGTAAACATTTATCTGCCGATTTAATCATGTCTATTGTACAAGATAACTTACAAAATTTGCCCATATTTCGCGTAAAGTCCTCCCCATTTAATATTGGTAACACATATATTAGAGCGTGTGAATCCATCGTATTTAGATTAGCATCACGCGTATATCATCGCCAAATATGCGAAGTTCTAACAGATTTTCCCTTGACATTTGGAATAAAAATGAAAATGTAAAGTTTTGTAGACTTCGTTGACCAGTCGCATTTTGCAGTAGACATATGTACTGAGATATTCAATAATTTCAGTTGAAAATTGCAACTAGCGATAAAAAGAAACAAAACCAACCCCCTCCTCACCACTCACTCCTCACCCCACCCCCTCCCGAAAAAAAAATCCGCTTCATGGAGAAAGGTTTGAAAAATGAAGGTATTGGCACTCTTTGTTGCATATAGTAATTGTGTCTTTGATGATTTTAAAGAAAAAAAGTAACTAATGGTAATAATAGAAAACTGCCGCTTCAGTTACATGATGATAGTAAAATCTTTGAACTCTTTCAGTTTTTCGATAAATTAATTCTTCCACGGTGTAGATCTTTGCACACTACCTCCCAGCCGGTAATTTAAAAAGCTTCAGAACCTTTGTGAGCATGAAACTTAGTTCAAGCTCAAAGTCTGAACACTTTAATGTTTTCTTACCTTATTGGAATAAACTTAGAGTCATAGATCTCTCGGGATCTTCTTAGCTTCGTTTTTTTCCCCTAGCTGGTTAAATTTCAATTATATGGGTGCACTCCATGTATTGCATCTGATGTTTTGAGTTTTTCAGTTTGGGCTTGCGTTCGTTGTTCAGAAAGTTTTGAGAATGCGGGACCAGGTATATTACATGAAATATAAATACATATTAATTTTTGCCATTGAAATTATTAGCGCCATACTTAAAAAGAGTCGAGACATAAAAGAAATAAAAATAAAGGACTCTGAAAGCTGATCATGTGACACTTATTATAGATGACTATAAAGTTATATTACTTGTTCTGGACATTATACTAGGGGAATTTCAAAAGTTCTGAATATTTTTTTATAACATTTTTTTGTTTCTTTGAATCTGTAAATAAAGCCGATCGATAGACAAATTAACGTTCTATACAATGATTTGCAGCTGCACGACGTACAGCGCCCCGGATACATGCAGGTATATGTATATGACGTAAGATAGGTCAGTCAGTTCAGGCTACGCCTGCTACCGTAAGTAACAGTAGACGGTACTACCTGTGACTGTTGACCCAGAGTGGACAGCTACATCTGGCTCCCTCGGGAAATTCCTTTCTGGTGGATCAGGCGGCCGAGTAGATATGCTCATCCCCCGGCTGCGAAGGCAGACGGCAAGAGCTGTGTGGACAGGGCATGGCATCAGGATAGGTGCAGTAGAAACTGATGGCCATCTATTGCATCTGGACTCGTCTCCAGACGTCTCGACATTGTCATGCCACTAGATACAGACAGGCCTGGACAAGAGAGTAAGGGGTGACTCTGCGCAACTTTCACTCACTTAAATCCAACTCACGCGCAAGTCATAACATATTTCTACTCCCCCCATCAGATACCTTCAAGCTGTAGCTGCAGACCTTCACACCGGCGGCACGTGGCACAGGGTCGCTTTTCACTGGACCGAAGCAGTAGTGGAACTCGGCAGCTCATGGGTGACTGAGCAGCCCTTTTTAAGATCACACTGCGCTCCTCCATAGCATGAGGAAGGGGCTAAAAAAGGTGCCTTAAAAATTGCCTGCTCCACTTTAAGCCCGGTCAGCATACCGCGGCTTACGGGGATCCCACTTTAGCTATCGAAAATTCAACAACAAGACAAAGGTGACGCAACTCACCATCGGTGCCTGGAACGTGGACAGTACATCAGCAGATAGACCCGATAGAAGAACAGCTCTAGTTGGTAGAAAACTGGCCAGATTCAACATCCAGATAGCAGCCCTTAGTGAAACACGCCTAGCTGAGGAAGAACAACTCACCGAAGTAGAAGCTACACCTTCTTCTGGAGTAACCGAAGTAAATTAGAGCGACGTGAAGCTGGTGTTTCGTTTCCCATCAAATCACAGATAGTCAGCAAGCTCACAAATCTCCCAAAGGGCGAGAATGACAGACTAATGCAAATAAGACTTCCACTGTCTGGAAAAAGAAAAACAACTATCATCAACGCCAATAAACCCATCATGACCAACCCAGATGAGACGAAGGGCAAATTTTATGAAGACAATGAGTCTCTTATCAAAGAAGCACCGAAGGCTGATAAGTTCATCATCCTTGGTGACTTCAATGCTAGAGTTGGCACAGATCACCAGACATGGCCAGGTGTCATTGGCAAAAATGGCTTTGGCAAATGCAACAACAATGGACTCCTCACAACGAGGAAATGCGCTGAACACGACCTCCTAATCACCAACACAGTCTTCCGCCTGCCAAACCTCAACAAGACGTCTTGGATGCACCCACGCTCCAAACACTGGCATCTCATTGATTACGTCACCGTCAGGAGAAGAGACACGCAGGATGTCCGAGTGACTAAGGCCATGAGAAGTGCAGTATGCTGGACTAACCACAGGCTCATAGTCTCCAAGCTCAATATCCATATTTAGCCTAGCAGACGACCACAAGGCAATGAAGGCAGCCTTCAACAACATCAAGCATACTGTCCAATGCAAACTCAGAGAGTTACAAGACTCATGACTGAACAATACGGCCGATGAGATTCAGTCCTACGCAGACCGGAATGACACGAACTTGCTATCAATAGCCTGCAAAATCATCGCCATAATTCTGCTGAATCGCCTTGTGCATCACATTGATCAAGGGCTCCTGCCTGAGAGTCAGCGTGACTTCAGGAAAGGACGAGGGACTACAGACATGATGATTGCAGCTCGTAAACTCTAGGAGAAATGCCAGGAATAAAACTCCAATCTGTACACGACATTCATCGACCTGACAAAAGCCTTTGACACAGTCCAGTTATGGGGTCTTTGAAAGATCATAGCCCAGAGAAATTCATCGTAATGCTTCGGAAATTCCATGATGGCATGCTCGCTCGTGTCGTGGACGACGGCGAGTCATCTGAACCATTTTCAGTCACCAATGGAATCAAGCAAGGCTATGTGTTGACCCCAACCATCTTCAGTATGATGTTCTCTGACATGCTTACTGATGCCTCCCGTGACTATGACACTGGGATCGACATCAGATACCGGACGGACGGCAAGCTCTTCAATCTGAGGAGAAAATAGGCGAAGACGAAATTACAGGAAGTGAGTGTTTGTGATCTCCTATTTGCTGAGGACTGCTCCCTGAATGCCAGATCTGAGTTAGACATGCAACAGAGTATGGACCATTTCTCTTCAGCTTGTGACAATTTCGGTCTCACAATCAGTATCAAGAAGACTGAGGGGATGCACCAACCTGCATCAGGAAAGCCTTACGTACAGCCTGCCATCATAGTAAATGTCCAAACCCTCCAGGACAAGTTCACCTATCACGGCAGCACATTGTTACGTGCAGTCCACATCGATGATGAAACCAACGTCAGAACTGCTTTTCAAGTGTGGGCTTTGGCAGACAATGTGCAAATGTGTGGGAGGGCAGAGGTATCAGACCACAAGCAAAACTTAAGGTCTACAAAGCCGTTGTGTATGCATGCGAAACCTAGACGGTGTACAGACGCCATGCAAAGAAGCTGAACCACTATCACACGGGCAGGCATTTCAAGCATCCACACACTGTTGATGAAATCACATATAAGATGGGTAGGACACGTCGCTAGGATGTGAGAAGAGCGACTACAAAATAAGATCTTCAACGGCGAGCTGGAGAAGGAAAAGCGATCTCAGGGTGATCAGAAGAAACACTTCAAAGATTCCATCAAGTCATCCTTGAAACACTTCAACACTGTCCCTGAGGCATGGGAAGATCTCGCACGGTATCGCTCCACCAGGCGCTATCTCATCCATACTGGAGCTACAGACTTTCAACTGAGGAGAATTGCAGAGGCAGTGCAGAAGCGAGAGCAGTGTAAATCTCAGAACTGCTCCACGTCCTCGATTGATCAAGCAACCCCAAGCGGCATCTCCTGTCAAGTGTGTCACAGACAGTTCAGATCACAAATTGGCCTGATCAACCACACACGTACTCACAGAAACCAAACCAGTCAGTGATGTCATAGTCATCTTCGAACTCAAAGAACGAGCAATAATATAGTTAAATGACAGTGAAGTAAATATGTCAGAGAAGGAGAAAGCACTCTGCTACTGACAAAAGAGTGATCTTAGGGTACTCTCTGACTGATATAAAAAGTTTACGGATGTAATTCTCTGTCATATCATACAATTTTGAGGAGGTTTCATCGTTTTAAAGATGGTCGCAAATCCATTGAATATGACCACGTTCTGGAAGACCGTTGTCAGCGGTTAGTGAGCTGGAAGTGGCTGATGTGAAGGGAGTATTTGATGAAGATGTTCAATATACAGAGGAATATATTTCTGTTATCACGGGAATTAATTCGTCAGCCCTGTTTTAATATATTGAAGTATCATTTGAAGTTCAGAACGGTTTGTGCATGATGGGTCCAGCATTTGTTAACGGATAATCAAAAACAGACTCGGATTGAAATCGCCAGACATCTATTAGGCAAATATGAAAAGAGTGACCAGAGACGTTTGAATGAAATTGTCACAGGTGATGAAACATGGATTTCCTTTTTTGCACCCGACTCAAGAGAAAATAATAAAGTCTGGATCCCGAAAACGATAAGAGATCATAGATCGCTCGACGTAGTCGGACTATCAAGAGAGTTTGTATGTATAAAACCCTTGAATTTCTCAATCTTGGACCTAATTTCATGAACTGGATTCGTCTTTTTTATAGTAATGCTAAAAGCTGTGTATTAAATAACATTTTTTAAAATCGGAATTATTTAATTTGGAACGTGGGGTAAAACAAGGTTGCTCACTATCCCCTTATTTATTTATATTATAAATCGAACTTCTATCTAATGCAATCAGAACAAAGGCAGACATTAAATGTTATAATCTTCATGGAAGATTAAATATCAGTAAATATCAGTATTAAATATCTCTGATGAGCTCAGAAATATTTCGAGACTTGCATTAAACTACAAAAATGTATCGTATTAAGCATAGGTTCTTTACGGAGAAATACATATTTCAACTATTATTCTTGTAAACCGTTTAACTGGACTTCGCAGAGCGCCAAAACTTGAGGGATAACTTTCCACACAAAAAAATTTATTACATGAATTGATTCTATATCCAAAGCTAAGAGAATTATATGCATGCCTTGAAATATGGAAATGGCGAAATTTATCGCTGATTGGTAGAATAAAAGTAGTAAAAAATCTTTGCCATACCTAAACTGATAGTACCAATTACGGTTCTATCAAATCCCACAGCTGAGAAGATTAAGGATATAAAAAAAAATAGCTATGGTTAGGATGGCTTAAAAATGCTGGATATAAATATATTTATTTACATACTGAAAGCGAGTTGGGTATAGAGAATTGTTAATAAAGATAACGGTGAAATTTGGAAAAATATCTTCACTTGAAATAATTAAAAAATAGGCAGCGATTTTTACTTTCAGGGAAATTGCCCACCACTTAGAATTCATAACTTGAATATAAATGGTTTTATAGCTTTTATAAACAGATACTTGAAGCATGGTGCTTTTTCAATTACAAAGAAAATATACTACTGACTCAGGGGCAACGACTCTGGAACAACGACAAAATTATACACAGAAGACTAATGTTAGTATACTGAGATTGGATAGAAAAAGGAAATAAATACATATTCCTTAACGCAAAAATAATTTTTAAATTTCAGTGAAATTTGTAGCCATTATTCAGTAAATACATCAATTTTTTAAAATGTCACATACTAGTTTCTTCTATTCCAAAAGACTAGTTAACCTCTCTTAACAAAAGAGCCAAAACCTAATGCAGGTGAAAGCTCATGAAAGGTAACAAAGCATGTAATCTTCAGTATAAACATAAGAGAGAGCATTATGAATCGGCAATAATATCACATGAGGTATGGGAAGACGTATTAAATAACCATCATTTAAACTGGAAGTTTATATACGAGATATCATTGAAATGTAACCCGAATACAAAAACTATGAACTTTTCAATACAAGTTTTTCATTCGTATTGTAGCAACCAACACATATTTATATAAATGTAAAATCCATTGCACATCGATGTGCGATTTCTGTGGAATGAACGAAGACAACATGCTTCACTTATTGTGGGAATGCGGGTATGTACACGATTTCTTTGGAAAGCTGCAGGATTTCTTTTACAACGAAAATAATATAGATTTAAATGTCAATTTATTTAATATTTTCTTTGGTGCGCAAAACAAAATGACAAGGAACTGGTTAATTTCATATTAATTTCTGCAACAACATTTTATTTATGCGTGCAAATTTGCTAAAACACTTCCTTCCATTGAAGTTTTTCGCTCGATTTTATATAATAGATACGACATAAAATAAATCAGCGATTTGTCATCAAAATAAATTAAACAAGATAGAAAAAAAATTGATGAATTTATAAGCTACTCCCAGCCCTTAGAAATAACGACTGTTCTTGCAAAATTTTTCTTTTCCCCAACATTATGCAAACATTATTATAGTTTAGATATAAGGTACGTCTCTCTCTCTCTCTCTCTCTCTCTCTCTCTCTCTCTCTCTCTCTCTCTCTCTCTCTCTCTCTCTCTCTCTCTCTCTCTCTCTGTATACAATACAAAATAAGTACAATCCAAGCATAATTCTGTACACATTTAAAGCCCACTTCTGTACTGACCTTACATAACACTGTTTATGTATGTATTTTTTCTTGCGCAAAATAAAGAATTTAAAAAAAAGAGAAAATTAAAAGAAACATTTTATATTTCTTTTGGTACTGGAAGGAAGACAAAATTAAAAGAAATGTTGTAGAAGACCTTACGAAAGCGGTGGACTTATATTACCGCGTGTTCTGTCGAGTTATAAGAATGAAATGAATAAAAAAAGATACTTGATCCTCAAGCCTGGAAACTATTTTTGTGTGATACATTAGCCAAGCTTAGTGGCGATAAATTATAGTATTTAAAAGAAAGAAGGTTTGTATGTCATCCCTACGCATTTTACCGCTTTTTTATTTTAAAATTAGCGACATAATTGATGTAAACGGCCTTATTTGATCCTCATTATTATGGCCTCATCGATGCGATCTGAAAAGTATGGAGAGAAAAACCAAAGAACTACTATAAGTTCAAATTGCTGGAGAATAAATATATCTCGATTCTGAAGAAATAGAATAAAAACACTACCATGGATTTCTATAACGAGTTCCTGAAAGATTCGCGTGAAAAACCAACGAAGGGCCAAAATAAGTGGAATCTTCATCTGAACGATAACATAAGTGAAGAACATTTGAAATATTACCAACTGTTACTGTTCGACTGAACCAAATTTTTCAATCTAAAGTTCTTTATATAAATTATTTATCTTTTTACACAAATCGCAGGTTGTTTAAGTGCAAACTTTCGGAATTCCCCTCTATGTGCTGTTTGCAAGATATATATATATATATATATATATATATATATATATATATATATATATATATATATATATATATATATATATATATATCAGCAAAATGAAAAGAATGTCTTCTAAATCTAAATTCTTTGAACATGTGCTGATTATTTTTGAGGATATAGAAATATGGACTGGTATTCCACATATATATAGTCCTCTTTCATACACGATCATGCAGACAGAAACGATTGTAGAAGTCAATAAGCGGCTATTACTAACAAAAGATCTGTCCAATTGATGCTACATGCCCTTTTTGCGATTACAGAATCGCGATCAGTAAATAAAGACATCAATAAATGTTTATAAATTGTCTCTTATGTACCAATTGGGGATAGCTTCTTCAGTGCTGATTTATTTGGGGATATCTTTTCTATTGCGTTTGAGACATAAAAGTTCCAGTAGGCTCTTTGCCCCCTGCCTTCTCCCGGCGCTCAAGAACTATTTTGAAACTCGCGCTGGATTAAAAAAAACAACAACATCCGAGGACACGTGCCAAAAGCCAAGACAATGTTGAGATATAGCTAATGAGTAATTGTTGTAATATTGTCCTATAAATTATAAATTTGTGTTTATTTTTATGAATTATCACTTCATTAAAAGTAGAGGCTCCACTATGAAAGGGACCGCGTATACATTTTCTTCAATCTGAATTTGGCTGACATTAGAACTACCTGACAGTTGAAACTGAACGACTTTTTGACAACCTGTCAATTTTATTAGGCAGCAGAGGGAGGTTAATTAGCCTATTTAAGTAGTTAATTAGGTTAATTAGCCTACAATTCACAGTACAAAGACACTGACAAGATGTATTTTCATATTTGGTTGATATGGACAGGTAACTAAGTTACTCGTCTCATCATAAATTACATGTAGCTTATGGTACCTAACTGATTCTAGGAACTGGCCTGTGTCCAACTTCGACCTTTAATTATTTTTATAATCAAGTGGACAATTAGACACGTGGCATCCTATCAGTCTCTTCATTAGACTTATTTTTATTATTTCACTAATGGATAATTTAAAAGTCTGACATACAGATCAACGCTCCAGAACAATGTGATTTTAATTTGGTTTTGAGGTTGTTGCGCTTTATTTTCATACAGATTATATCCATTTGTTACAGCTCTATATCTACTCTAGTGCAGTTTTATCCAATTTTGTATCGTCCTTTTTCAGCACTTTTGATCAGCTATATCTACTTGTGCATTTCTAAAATAGCGTGGTCCTTATCATAAATAGAGACCGTGGATAAAGAAATGACTTATTGGGATAAGAAGCAGGATTCCCTGTCAAATGAGTTAGTTTGCAAACGACTATGTCATTCATAAACTGTTCCATGCGGTACCCTTCGTACCAATTAATGGATCGCCGACTCTGCTCACCTGTTAGACAAACGCAGACATGTTGTAGCTGAATATGGCTCGCTGTCCACTGCTATCGCTGGCTAGGTGAGAGTATCATGTAATTACATCCAGGTGGAAATCTTGTCCTCTTGCTTGTAGGAGCAGCTCAGACACATTCATGATGGACATTGTATAACATGTACAAATTTAAATAGTCATAACATCAAAATGTATCAACCAATTTTCATTTTTTTCATGCTATATACCAAGAATTCATTTTCATTTTAATGCAAGTTGTTGGCATAAGAAAGACTTTTATTTGTACATGTAGTGTTATGTTAATGAGTAGGCGGAGTTATTTCTGCTTTAACGATCTATCAACTCTTAAACCATATTGTGTGTGGGAGCACAGTTTTTGTCTTGATCTTAGGCAGTATAGCCTTAATGTCATATTTAAGTTTACTTTTTAAGTTATTCCATCATTACGTATAAGTTCTCTCCACCCCCACGATCGCCATCTTTGTTGTATGTTTATGGTAGGGGTTGGTGAAATGACAGTTATCTGTGTGATGGTCTTTATCTTTTTGTCTTCCTTTGGTTGGTTTGGATTCCATAGGTTCATTGATTGTTTGTTTATCTCTGTATTTATTCGGTTGAAAAACTGAATGAAAACAAAACACAATCTAAAACAGCTGAGCCTATATCTGGAGCAGCGCAGCTTTCAAAATCTTCAAACTTGTGATTTCGATTTTATGTATTTTTATCTACTCCGCGAGAGAGAGAGAGAGAGACAGAGACAGAGAGAGAGAATGAGAGAACAAGATTGAGAGACAGTATACAAAACAAAAGAAAATTAAACGAACAAGGCCTAGAAAGAAAAATCTAATGCAGCCTACTGCATTTCGATATATTCAGTTGAGTTTCAATTTCTCCATAGAGAAGTGAAAGTCGAAAACATTAAGCTAAATTTCTTCGAGAACAACGCTGTCTATACCCATATTCCAAGCAGATCAGAATAGCTTTTGGAGTATACCCCTTGCGAAGCGAGTAGGATGCTAAATCGACGATGCCATACGATGTAATTCCAGAGTGATCCTTTTAGTGCGTATTGTCAGCACTTATTCAGCATGTGTTAAAAAATAAAAATCTCAGATCTGCAATACTACTCGAAGAGTTTGAATTGGATCATATTTCAAGATTTTTTTCGGGTTTGTTTCTTAAACAGGCATGTTTGGTTACCATAGATTGACTCTGTCATTGACATTGGAATGGAACTACTGTCTGTTGTTTTTGAAGAGCTCTTTCTATGCAGTGTTTATGTGATTTGCCACCACAACACCTTGAGAACATTATTTGGATCTGAGTCTTATTTCCCTGACATTAGTCTGTTCAGGGATGTGGCAATTATCGACCAAGCGAGATCCTCGCTCAATGCGGCTGCGCATTGACTAGCACCCCAGTCAACAAAAAGATGTCCAAAGTTTGTGTATATATATATATATATATATATATATATATATATATATATATATATATATATATATATATCATAGTACTATGTCAAATACTGATTAACTGAATCATTGCTAATATACAAGATCAAAAATAGCATATATATATATATATATATATATATCAAGATTTTTGTATATCAACATGTTGATAAAATATATAATACAAGCTATATATTACATTACATTTATTATGTTATATAGTATTATACATTATAGTAATTACATTAACAATAATATCAACAATGCAGTCATTTTGGTTATCTTGGTCAGAACGAGGGAAACCCTCAGAGATGAACAGGTAAGAACATATCGACATTCGTAACCAAATTATTCTCAATCCCACTTCCATGTTGCACATCACATCCTAAAAAAAAAAGATTTCTCAGATTGTTCTGAAAAAGGTAAACGCAGACAGGGTAGAAAAACTTCCTGGTCTTGAATTCTGGAAGGCATTAGAAAATCTTGTCCTCGCTTAACATCATCTTGGAGGATCAATCAATACAGCACGATTTTCATTTCTTGCAATATGAACAAACGCTAAGCGATACCCGGATGCGATTCTCAAAGCAACGACTTTCAAAATACTGCGAAGAAAGAAGGCTTTCTTTAACGCAAAATTGTCGGGAGTAGTCAGGACTTATTCGCTTATATTTGTGAGGCACGCTGGGGTTGTACGGTTCCAGAAAAAAAGAGAAAAAGAACAGAAACATTATCACTTCATCTCTTGCAGGCTGTTTTTCAAAGTATTGACTTCCAAAGCTAATGATACCACATACAAAGGACAATGGAATCTCATACCCAGCAACGTGTCCACTAAAACGGCTTAAATTGATAATATCACGGATATATAAAAAAATACAATTTTATATAAAATGCAACATATTTTTTTTTATGTGGATCGATAAAAGAATATTAGACACGAAGATTGGGGATACACCTATTAAGAAGTTTAAAAATTATGAGAAATTTATTGGTTTGTCTGTTGACAATAACTTACAGTGATCAGAAACTTTTTGGTTTGTCTGTTGACACTAACTTACAATATATAATTTAAACTTTATATAACTCTAGGGATATTGTTTCACAAGGCAAATACATAAACTCATAAGATGCAAAACGTGGTGCATGCATAATCCTTGATGAGCCTTATCAAGCACATTTTGCAACTCTGTTTGAAAATAAAACTGGCTAATTATTGATGTCATAATTGATTTTCACAAAGCAGTTCTTGTCTATAAGACGTGGTGATGCACGTGTAATCATAACATAACTTTTGTAGCCAAGCTGAAGTATTGATTACGCTCAAGCAGGTTTGGTAATTAAAAGCTGTCAAAACCAAGTGCTAATCAATTCAAACGAAGAGCTCGTTATTCTAATGCTATGATGTAAAACTCACTTTCACAATTTGTCAGAACAGTCAGCTTCAAAAACAAATTAAAAAGAAAATAACCTTATTTTATAACAGTGGGGGTTAACTAGTTTTTTCATCTAATCTTACCCTCGTCATTACGATTGTACATTGCTTTTAAAAATATTTAATATCATTTGTACAGTTCATATTAATAGATATTGCCATTAAATTACCGCCTTTTAATAGTATCTGAACCATGATGCTGTATCTAGAGATGGTTAAAGTGCGTGTATATATTATGTTATCTTATTGGCTAACAGAAAGGTCCGAAGTCTGTATAAGCCCGAGAGCGCGCCCTCATGCACACATACTGCTGCTTTTCAAGGATCCATGATTGGTGCGCATGAATTATTTTGGTGAAGAAATCATTATGTCGTTCATATGACTCTCTATGTTGAATATTATGCTGTTCGCTTTGTGCTGTGTTACATTTGCAGAGAAGACAGACATATGTACCAAGGAAAAAATAAGCAGAGTGTCGGATTTTGTTTCCTTTCATGCATATGCAATTTAAGGCTCATTTAGAATGAACCAAATCGATTACAGCTACAAACTGGAAACATGTGTCCTAAGTATCGTTGGAATCGTGTGTTTCCGCAGTAGTAGTAGTAGTAGTTGTCCTTGTTGTTGTATTTTGTTGTAGTTTTAGAATAGCACTTCCTACAAAATCATTTTAATATGCTTTTACAAAACAACTATATATAAATAAGTCATTATGTAATTATGTTTTGGTGTAATTTTTATTTTGCAATCCTTGAATTGTATACACTACATGAATCAGTGACATAAGATTGGGAGACGACTCGAAGAAAAGAACAAAATAATGCATTTTGTGGCCATTTCATTTGATCTGATTGATAGACTGTATAGGTCTGACATTTCATACAGTTACGTTAGAACCATAGCCATAGGAATGATTTGTATGGAAAGAAAGGTGACTTTCATAGGTACTGTGGCACTTACATCTTTGTGTAATTAGTAACGCGTTGATTATTATACTATTTTTTTTTTGTATTAGAATTGAGAATCTTATAATATGGCTTCTTTTTGTTGTACTTTACTGATTGAGTACAACTACGTGTTCCTTTAGGAAACATTTTCTTCATTGAGATATACACTTTTTTGTTTGTTAAATAGAAAGATATTAAGTAAAATATTGTAAGATTAAACTCTCAGAGTTTGGACACAACAAGATACGCAAGGTTGATGATTACGCAGGGTAATTACGCTACCGTCATATTTAGTTGAAACGGTATTTACTTCCTTAACATCTTTCATAGACCCGAGATCGCAGATGTTATTCATTTTCAAGACATTGTAGCCAGACTGGTAATGCAAAACCGACTAGTCTGCTTAAGTCACAAACGCTTTACTAATTGAATTTGTTTTAACCAATAAATTTGGAACCATGACAGAGAAATCCGGTTGTTATTACCTCGTCTAACGGAAACATCCCCGACAGGCATTTTAAGGTGTTTTTCAAAATATAATATTTTCACTCTATTTGGTAGCGGCACATACTGGCGTAGAAGTGTTTCATGAATCATTGCGCAGAGGATGTTCAAAGATGTAAAGAGATATTCGTTTTGTGAGTACATTTTTATGATAGACAAGTTATTAACGAGATAAATTAATGTTGCACATTTTGCAGATATTGTTTATTTCATAACAAGAAAGTAAGCAAATGTAAGTGGTTACATAGTTTCGATTGGAATCTAGGACAATTTTTTTGTCCATTTACACATTGAAAGAAATATTGATGCTGGCCATATTCAAATTGGTAAATGTATACATGAACAATAATACAGCTGATGTTAACGTTTTTTGGCCATGCTACACAAAATGTATGTATGTGTGTGTGTGTCTATATATATATATATATATATATATATATATATATATATATATATATATATATATATATATATATATATAAATCAGTAGGTAGGTACAGTGTTTGTACGTATTTATATCTTTATAGATCTGTAATTTCTTCCTGAGATAGAAGGTAGGAAGATTGGTAGGTAGGTAGGCATCAAAGATGATTACTGCAGGACCATGAGGTACAAGGTGTTGTAGTTGTTTATATAGATAAATTTATGAGGAAATTAAAGTTTCAATGCAGTCAATTCTTGACGATTAACATTATTTGTCACATGCAATAAGTTACACAAACAATGGATTGCAGATTTACTTATTGTGTATTCAGTTATCTACAGAAAGTTAAACAACTCCGCTTGTTTGAGCTTTTACATGGCGACTAATTCGTGGTCCTCATTGCAAAATTACACAGTGATGTCATTATATATATATATATATATATATATATATATATATATATATATATATATATATATATATATTGAGAGAGAGAGAGAGAGAGAGAGAAATTCTTTCAACAAAGAAGATGTCTTGAAACTGGTCGTTACAAAGTTATCTCGGTTGCCGTTTTGAACACAAGATGTCATACAATTGACCACCAATCTGTTGAGAGTCACTGTCAAATTGTCTATCTATCTATATTCTCAAAGGAACGATATGAATTTAAATTGAAGGCACACTTAATCACTTCAATTTCCTAACCTTTTCAAATACGAATTCGGATTGCCTTCACTTCCATTTCCTAACCTTTTCCCTTCATGATGAAAAACGAGTCTCTGATGGGGTAGGATTGTATATCCAAAAAAACTCCATTGCTATAAAATTGTTCAAAAAGGGTGATAGGCTCCCATCTCACTATTTTCTTTAGATGAGGTGTATTATTTATCCTTTTCTGCAATCACAAAATACAAGTCTTTGTGATTCTAAACTCTTCCAGGCTTGAGTTTGGTTCACATGATGACAAACAACATTATATAATATTTTAGAGGAGTAACAATAAAACTCTTGCTAAAATTTCCATAATATGAGGTTAGTACCGATGACTTCTACTTAATTTTCTTTATAAATGACGCCACAGTTTGTATGTGAGCAGCGCCAGCTTGTGAACCTTTCCGTGGGATACAACTGCAGAAGTAGCAAATCAATCTATTCCAACTGAACATATGTCATTAAAACTAATGGAACAGCACATATTTCAAATTCACTAATAATATATGACTTTTGTTTACAGTTTATTTTAACTGATAGACGGATAGAAGGAATGACAGACAAATATATCGATAGAGATAGAGGATCAAACCATAGGAAGAGAAACAGGTCCTTTTGTGAGGAACAGAAATGAGATTTAATTTAAGCTTGAATAAAACTTTAGTTGAGATCGAGTACTTCAATACACACACACACACACACTATTTGGCAAGATTTTATCTGTGCTGAAAATCGTTTTGGTAAAATACTATCATCCAAACACGACAACTTTGAAGATTTTTTTCAACTTTAAGTAATTTCTCAGTAGTCTGGAAATGTCTGCAGCAATGACTTTAATTTCAGATTTGAATCAGTTATTTTTTTAGACTGTCTGACTAACTTGTTTGTGGCTGATGGCAAAACCTAAATGCATTCCGTTCTGAAAACTGCCTGAATAAGTTGATTGATGCAAGTATCGGTCATCAAATGCACAATTAACATTTGGGAGAATACTTAAATAAATATTTTCTGAACATAAATGCGTCTGAAAATAAATTATATTTTCGATAAAGGAAAGCAATTTTATTCTCTGGAGAGACAAAAATAGTAAATAATACTCTGATTTAAAAAGCAGACACACTAAAATCAATATCTCTAATGTATCAATGGCGTTTCTGATTGAAAAATGTATGCTATCACGGCCCTCTTGCCTCGAAGTGCGGAAACCACCAGATCTTTCATAAAGACTTGCAAATAATATAAAATGTTTGTATGATAATAACGCTTTTTGAAAATTTGTAGCATGAATTAAAAGTAAGAGTTAAGTGCTTCTTTTGTTCGGGGGGAGGCGACGAGGGGATGGAGACAGTATATTTGGCTGTTCATAGAAGCAAAACGGTTGCAAGTCTGTGTTGTGTTGTGTGTGCGTGCGCGTGTGTGTGTGTGTGTATTATTTATTTTCTTTTTGGTTATCAATTATGTTTTCGTATTTAAGCCCGATATTGTCTTGGCTGCTCGGTGAATATTGGAAACTTGGGTATTACATTCGCTTTATATTGTAGATAAATTTGGGTATGTTCCATTTGTATTTACGTCTCCATTTATAGGTTCGTTAGATTTTAGTGATTAGTTGTTTGATTATGGGAAGTCGGTGTTGGGAAAATATTTCCCAGACTGAGTAATTAGCAAATTTCTAGGAACAGACGTCATACTTACAGTTTTTAAGAGACTTTGCAGTGGCATGGACTGGTTTCGTAGTTTGAGATGGGGTCAGACTAGCATAAGTGGCATGGAGCCAAGTAGTTCCTATTTTAATTCAGAGGTGTTGATTGATTGTGCCTTTCGGTGGGAGATATTCGTGACAAGAACTACTGTTTTGTGCCATGGAATAATTGGGAAGAGGTCATCCTTTTGTTTGGAGATGCCTTTCATTGCAGCAGTTGGTGGAAGTACACGTGCGAGACGCGGTTCAGACTGTTGTTTTTAGGACTCACGGTACTAATTACACGGAACAACCGTAAATCAGTCTAGAAATGGGTGAAGATACAATACAGTATATACGGGTTTTGTGGTCCATAATTGGTTAATAATGAAAAGTAAAATTGTAGTAACAAATTATTTTGAGAGCTTATCCTATCTGTACCTAAAAAAAAATAAGACAAGATTCTATTGAAGCAGTTTTAGTATTTTTATAGTTCCCTGCATTGGGTGTTTGCTAACAAGGAAAAGCCATGCAATTGTGAAGTTGTAGTTGTGACATTGTGGTCATTTTTTTATTGATTAGAGAAAAATTGTTTCTAGTCTTGGCGCGTTACGTGAACTTTCAGTTGACAACGAATGTTGTCGGGAAGTCCTTGAAAATAGGGGAAAACAAGGGACTTCCAGCCCAACCTGGTGTTTGATTCGCTCGGCAGAGGAACCCCTGTGCGTGTTACAATATCATTATTTTTTACTTTGTACAATAGGTGAAAGAGTAACAGTGCACTCTTGATGATGGCGTGAGGCAGTTTTGGAGACGTAGTGAATCAAACAACCTAGAGTAAATAATAAACAACGAATGAGCGTGTATTCTTGCATGCGCCCAAACAGGAGATAGAACTGCTAACATTCTTTCTACGACAGGCTCTGACTGAAAAAAATTAAAATCAGAGTTGTAAAACGTCATTAGATCACACGTAAATTGCTATTGAGAGGTTGCCACTTTGTATAAAGATCTAAAACCACTCATGTACCTTGTTTTGTTTACCATAAAAGCAAACCTTGAAATCTCGTGAACCCTAGAATATACTCCTTTATCAAATCTATGATATTTTAATTGTTAGCACTGGCCTGAAACCCATCAAATCAAAGTTATATATACTGTTACCTGTGAGCTCCTTCCAAGAACATGTTAGCCCCAACCAGTTTGCCTCTGACCTTTGGAATCCCATTGAAAATGAGGATTTTAGATGTTGATGACTGGTGTAATGCTGTACTCGACATCAGGACTGACACGGGCACTATACAATAATTTTGTCTGAAATTTCAAAATTAAAGTTACTTAGATTGAAAAGTATCTTTGACCAGAATTTGTATACTCTAATCACACACTCAGATGGGTAAAAAGTCACTCAAGTTTATGGTCATGGTTCAATAAAAATACATGTATAATGGTGTTGGCTGTGATGAAAATATCATTGTGCATAGTGATTGAAAAATACCAAGTATGTGTAAACTCTGTTACATCACGACATTTGGGATAATAGACCATAAATAATCCGATTAATAGCTTCTCAGTGTGATGCCATTTCTGATCGTAATATAGTTCATGTTCATATGTAATATCGGGGACAGTTGACTTTGTACAATACATAACATAGAAAAATGGAAAGCATGTAATAGCGTTTAACGGCTCCTCAGCACAACAATGTATATATAGTGCGACAGACTCAACAAATAGTATTGCCACAAAGAAACGTCCATTGTACACGCGCATACAAATTTAAATCTAATCTCAGTAAATTCTGAACTAACAATTAAATGTATGTAATCAAATTTTCTAAAATTGAAGCCTAATTCATGTTCATCCATCTTTTATTACACTCACATTATGCATATCATTATTCTTCTTTTCTTCAGCAACAAAAATGCATTATATTTAATTTTTTAAAAGCGCGTAGTTGCTCTATTAAGTTTCCGTGGAGAGAAAGCATTCTCCGGTTGCAAAACATTCGGTTCTTTTGATCATTGCGTCTTAAAGTGATTTGATTTTCACACGGGGGGATAATGTTTCCTCAGTCCAGTCCGACATACCACTAATAACAAATCTAAAAGGAGGTAAGAGTATACTGTAACGGATGTCACACAGACATGCCCCCCCCCCCATGACCCCCCCCCCCAAAAAAAAAACCTTCAGAATTGACAACTTCCATACATTTTAATAATGAGAGCTCTCCAAAGCTGATATAAGCTTCAGAGAAAGTAATAATGACAGACAAAAGTCTAGCATTTACGGCAAATAGAAAATGTGAATACTGACCGGGAATTAATCTCCACTCCAAACGACGTAAACATGACTTATTCCGTTATCTCACCATCTGTAGCTGAAATGCACAGAGTATCATAAAGATATCTAAATAATGTATGCATGGTCATCTATAAAATAAAAGTCAGTGAGAGCTCTTGAATGACATCTAATTAAAATAAAATTTAATCTCATCTGCTAACTCAGTGGTTGAAGGACTTTATAACGAACGTGAAACTTTTGCTTCACTGCTTTTATTTTGGCAAGGATGAGTCCTAGTCTTTCATAACTAATAAAAGACCGGTTGGTCACACAAATGTTGATGCTGCAATCACTTAAAAAATATACACGTAACGCTTGCATTCTGTCACCATCACCTGGAAAGTATACTTAGTATACGCTCGGATATAAGTAATTACTCCTCAGTCACCTGTAACTTATAACACTGATCCATGGCATCATCTGCAGAACTGATTCTTGCAAAATTCCTCATTGTATAGATTTTTCTTTAGAAGTATAGCTCTACAAAAATAAGAATGCATTCTATTAATTAAAATGAAAAAAAAATACAAAAGGTCTCCGATGAGATTAAGTCTAGATACAGTTCTCTAGTCCAAAATACTTCAAAGATTTGCTTTCAAACGATTTTTCAAATATCATTTTCTTATTCATTAAATCAACTGACGACATTGAAAAGATGGCATTCTGATTCTTACATCTTCTTACTGATGACGACATATAATCCTCAACTCAATCACGAAATTTGTCATGTGAAAAATATAGTGTTTTCAACAGTTGCGTAACTTGATTTTTCACTTGCGCATGAAATTTATTTTGATTTGTTCTTAACTTATTTAAATATACAGCTACGTTCCATTTTTTCAAAAGATACGTCATTGATTATGAAACTAGATCGTTCCTTTTGCGAATGAATTCTCGGATTCCGGTGAATTCAACCTCTTATTGAGCGTTCATTGCTGTAACGTAAATGATTTGAGGGTGAAAAATGTCTTGATAAGAATGGCGAATTGCAAGGATTAGATTCTGCGGTGAAAAAAGAACTTATTTAGTTTGTCTCAAGATGGCAAACGCAGTACGAGTCTATAAACCGTTGGGAATTTGACAGTAATCGTCTTACACGTGAGCTTTATACGCATGTCACATCAATTTACTGTTACAGCTGTGTTTTAGCTTTATATTTCAAAAATGCTTGAGCCAAGTCCTAATATAGCACACTGAAGTGCAAATCTATTCCCTGATCGCGGAAATGCGGTATATTTTTTTAATAAATCTACAAAGTCAGGGAGGTACAGTCGATCACCGGTAATAATGACAACTGCAGACGGACATCTAGATACATACATGGATACGAGCTTGGAAAAGAAAGAAAGAAAGAAAGAAGAAGCGAAGATAGCTAACCTAGCTCACAAGCTCAGAAAGCCTGGTTTGTACGCTCACATTATAATGTATCACAATTCGATACCTTTGGATAAATTGCAGGTATTTTACCAAAAGTCAGGGAATTGAAAATGTACGGCGCATTATTTATCTCTGAAATACACTCTTCTAAAATCATGTTAGAGATTGTCCTCAGAATATTTCATTTTGACTCTAAAATGTATTTGAAATCTCCATGTTTCATAGATAGTCTTTCCAGGCCGCTTGAAATTCCGTGGTGACCCTGTTTAGAGTTACGCTTTCTTTAACCACTGTACTCTTTCCATAAGTGTTTCAATCGGCTTACCTTCGACCCTCAAAATCCGGATTTAAAGAAGAGGATTTTAGACGTCGCTTAATGGTCTATTCTTGCACAAAACATAGGCACTGACACAATCGTTATGTAGCAATTCTAGTTTCAGGTTAAAAATCGAACAAAGAGCCAAATAAAGGATACATAAAAATTCTACAAGATAAGTCTTAGTTAGGACAAAAAACAATGTAACATTATAGGTACTGCCAATCTGAACCAAAACTTTAATTTGCTAACTATAAAAAACGGATGAATAAAAAGTCACAAATATGTATGATGCCCAGGTATCTCAGCTCCAGTTGTTTATATTTAAAATAAAATTATTCAATGACGCTGTACTAGTAAAGTGTGTGCGAAATCTCTCAAATCACTAGATTAATGATTAATTTGTATAATTTGATATTGCCAATTATCGAAACACCAGACTCATTCACACATCCATCCACATGATGTCTCATTGTTTGGATGCTATATACTATAGAAATTCTATCACAGGCCTCACAGTCTCCATCCCTATTATGTATAATGTTAAAGTTTTTTGTTTTTTTTTTTTTTTTTGGGGGGGGGGGGGGGCAAAAAAGTATCAGATATAACAATTGGAACGCAACATTACATGAACAAAATGCCACAAGGAACGTCGATGGTCCATGCGTACATAAAGTATTGTTAACGGACTTCTCCCTGAGGAGTAAAATAGTAGTAAATTTGGAGCTGGCAATTAGATATTTGGCTTTCTCTCGTTCGGCCTGATGCTCACATATACATTAGGTTGCTAAAAATTATGCACATATTATTGTCTTTAACAGAGAAAAGGTCGAAAACGAAGTGAAAAATAGAAAGTTTCACGTATGAGCGTTTATACCCCATAAAAAAGATGTATGCGTTCACCGTTTTACACGTTTGTTTGTTCACGGTAATGACAGAGCGCAGGACAATTAGATGCAATAAATATGTTTCTTCGAGGCCTTGACTTTATTCCATTGTTCATTGTCTGCACTTTCTGGAGATGAACAGACAAAGTCACATATTAAAAAAATAAAAAGGAACAAACACAAAAAAACCCAAAACAACAAGAAAACAACATGATATTAAAAACCAAAACGATACATGTCTCATGATAATGGAATAATGTTTACATATCAGGAAGAGTTTATTTTACGGAAATAGGGGTGTCAATATGTTCTACACTTAAGTTATTTTAGGAAATAGGGGTGTCCACATGTTCTAAAGTTTCCTCTCAAATGAATGCTACTCATTGATATTTCCGTTGACTTTATCAATGTTTAGTAGGTTAAAGAATTTCACTTATGATAGTAAATCAAACGGAGGTATGATATTATAGTAAATCAAACGGAGGTATGATATTATAGTAAATCAAACGGAGGTATGATTAGATAGTAAATCAAACGGAAGTATGATATGATAGTAAATCAAACGGAGGTATGATATTATAGTAAATCAAACGGAGGTATGATATTAAAATCAAACGGAGGTATGATATTATAGTAAATCAAACGGAGGTATGATATTAAAATCAAACGGAGGTATGATATTAAAATCAAACGGAGGTATGATATTATAGTAAATCAAACGGAGGTATGATATTAAAATCAAACGGAGGTATGATATTATAGTAAATCAAACGGAGGTATGATATGATAGTAAATCAAGCGGAGGTATGATATGATAGTAAATCAAACGGAGGTATGATATGATAGTAAATCAAACGGAGGTATGATATGATAGTAAATCAAACGGAGGTATGATATTATAGTAAATCAAACGGAGGTATGATATTATAGTAAATCAAACGGAGGTATGATATGATAGTAAATCAAACGGAGGTATGATATGATAGTAAATGAAACGGAGGTATGATATTATAGTAAATCAAACGGAGGTATGATATTATAGTAAATCAAACGGAGGTATGATATTATAGTAAATCAAACGGAGGTATGATTAGATAGTAAATCAAATGGAGGTATCATATTATAGTAAATCAAACGGAGGTATGATATTATAGTAAATCAAACGGAGGTATGATATTATAGTAAATCAAACGGAGGTATGATTAGATGGTAAATCAAACGGAGGTATGATATTATAGTAAATCAAACGGAGGTATGATATTATAGTAAATCAAACGGAGGTATGATTAGATAGTAAATCAAACGGAGGTATGATATTATAGTAAATCAAACGGAGGTATGATATTATAGTAAATCAAACGGAGGTATGATATGATAGTAAATCAAACGGAGGTATGATATTATAGTAAATCAAACGGAGGTATGATATTATAGTAAATGAAACGGAGGTATGATTAGATAGTAAATCAAATGGAGGTATCATATTATAGTAAATCAAACGGAGGTATGATATTATAGTAAATCAAACGGAGGTATGATATTATAGTAAATCAAACGGAGGTATGATATGATAGTAAATCAAACGGAGGTATGATATTATAGTAAATCAAACGGAGGTATGATTAGATAGTAAATCAAACGGAGGTATGATATTATAGTAAACCAAACAGTGGTATGATATTATAGTAAATCAAACGGAGGTATGATATTATAGTAAATCAAACGGAGGTATGATATTATAGTAAATCAAACAGAGGTATGATATTATAGTAAATCAAACGGAGGTATGATTAGATAGTAAATCAAACGGAGGTATGATATTATAGTAAATCAAACAGAGGTATGATATTATAGTAAATCAAACGGAGGTATGATTAGATAGTAAATCAAACAGAGGTATGATATTATAGTAAATCAAACGGAGGTATGATTAGATAGTAAATCAAACGGAGGTATGATATTATAGTAAATCAAACGGAGGTATGATTAGATAGTAAATCAAACGGAGGTATGATATCATAGTAAATCAAACAGAGGTATGATTAGATAGTAAATCAAACAGAGGTATGATTAGATAGTAAATCAAACAGAGGTATGATATTATAGTAAATCAAACGGAGGTATGATATTATAGTAAATCAAACGGAGGTATGATTAGATAGTAAATCAAACAGAGGTATGATTAGATGATGCTGATATCAACGAATCTTATGTCTCTGTGATTGATGATATGATTTGTACACGCCCTACCACACCATACACTCACTAACATTGCTTTCCATTTTTTTGTTTTGCTGCGAAAAATATCACATGACTTCTTCAACATTCTACTAAAGGCTACAGCTTTTCAGTATTTATTAGCATACAGAGTCTCCCCCCCCCCCCAAAAAAAAAAAAAAACAACAAGAAGAAAATGTTAAAATCAATTAGCAAGGCAAGTTTGTTTTCATAGTAACGTAACATAGTATTTGTGAGGGTTGTATTGTAAGCATTTGCAATATGCGCTTAAAATTAAGTCCAATAATTGCATATATAACTTAAAGCACAAGAAATGAATGGGGAATATTCTGAATTTTATGTATCCTAGAAATAAAGTAACCATTACTCTGCAAGACTTTTGTGAAGACATCAGTTGTCATATTCAGACTTCATCATTATGTGTGCAAAAGTAAACTTTGAAATCTGGCAATATTGAATTTACTCTCGGCCGTTAGACTGATCTTAAGCATATCAGTAAAGTAAATAAAATAACAGTTGGATTTACTGCTACCCGTGTACAAATTCCAAAACATGTACAACTGTATTCGGACCACCTCGGCTATTTCTGCGAAACAAAAATATGACTCAGATGTAAGTCAGCGTAGTAATTACAGAAAATACATCTTGTTCGCTGGAAATTTCTTCTAAAAAAAGACCGAGAAGTTTCAAATGAAAATTTAGTTCGATGCATGCGCAAATTTTCGGTCAATCCTTATTTCGTAAATAACCGAGGTGATACGAATGGCAGATATTGGCAGCTATCGGAAAACATTCGAGGTATGATCCGTAGGATTGACCTCTAAGTTGCGAATTCAATCCGGATGAAAAAGAGAAATCTATACGTCGCTTACTGGTCTGATATTGCATTCGACAGTGACACTAACTCAACATTTAGGGATTAAGGGTTCATCTAAAAATAAATAAAATAAACATGACGTCCAGTTCACCAAGGTAGACACATATGTTTTTTTTTTTTTTGTTTTTTTTTTAAGGCAAGCAATTGTTCTGGCACTCTTTGCGACAGATGATAAAATATATTTGACTGGGACTGACGTTCACTACCCACAAATATAGATGAATACAAATAGATGAATAAAAGCGTCATAAAAATAAATAGCGAGGTTAGAAAACCACAATTCACGGTTAAATTAAATTGTATGCCATTGGCAATGATCAACATGTCATTTATATTCAGGTTTTGCACGTATAATTTGAAGCACAGTATGAACTTTAATAGTTTCCAAGTTCTGTTTTGATCGAACTCTGTATTTCAGTATTGTCATTTGTTCCACACCCTAAACCCAATCATATGTCCATGTGTATGATGCTCCACCTTGGAAAGCAGATCATAACAATTTAATTACAACCTTCACTGTGCTATATTTTTATTAACATTAATACTTTATTGTGTAATACCAGTGACTGTTGGCTTTACGAAATATAAGAGATAAGAAATTGACGAGGCAATTTACAATAAAACATTACGACAAAGGCCTTAAATTATGTAAGAGTTTATGGACATATTATTATTATTAATATTGGTAAATGTTTTACCTGTCAATCAATTATAATCACTTTTTAAGTCTTTCTGATTCTTTCGGTTTTATGGTACAGGCGTCAGGCTTCAATTATGCAAATCAGTAGTTTTGTTTTAAGCTCAGCTAAACTTAAATATTTAGTTCCTGTTGCTCTGCATTCTCTATTTATTTTCTTGATAATACAATTATTTTTCCGATTGGACCAATTTCTTCACTCAGGGAAAATATTTTGTAGCAGACATTTCTGACATCGCACAATTAATTACTCACCGCAAAACTGAGACCAGAGTGTATCTTGTTTGGAATGTCACACAGACAAAAATCAATATGGAATTGAAATTTTCCAGACTGCTTAGCAATTAGAGCGTCTTGAAGCCGTTAGAAGTTGGAGGGAATATAGTAAGAAGACAAAAACTGAAGTATTTCGAATATAAAATACTAAGGAATTCTGACAGAACTCTAATATCCGCTCCCAGCCATGAATAAAATACTAAGTTCTTTTTTTCCAACCATTGGTGGCCTTAGTGCATTGGGGCTGAACAAGTTTAAAAAATATTTTATTTGGCAATAATGCTATCGAAAAATATATTGTAGTGAGAGCCATTAAGGAAATAATATTAAAAGAAGAATTTGGCCCAGTTGTCAGTGTTATAAACCTGATTTAAACAGATGAACTTCAACCAAGACATCCACTGCGTCGATCCTCATAGCTTAACACTCCATCTGGTTGAACGAAAATCAACCTAGAGCTGACACATCATAGATTACATTCTGAAGAGACAACTTCCGCAGAGTTGATGTTTAAAATAGTGGGTGTGGATGTGGGAGGGGGGGATGATTCTTACGGCATGGAGTCCGATCAAAGAAACTGTACTCTCCTTCGTCGCACATAAGGAGAATATTTGGAGCTCGCCAGTTAAATACGTGATCGGATTCCCTACATAACAATCTGATTTTAATCAGATTGCCTTTCATAGCTGCGTGAGAACAGCAAAAAAAAAAAAAAAAAAAAAAAAAAAATTATAAAAATTGAAGTCTCATCTCAATTTATGTTCAGTATTCTTATAATGTTGGATTGGTTCGAGAATGTTTACAGATGAGTGTTGATTAGCTTCGAATAAAAAAGTTCCGGTCAAAATGCTCATAAGGCACTTTACAGATTTTGAATTCTAAAATATCTGGCATATGTAAATGATGTACTACAGGGAAGAATCATTTTCAGACGATTTATTTTCTTATTCACAAATGCAATAAAATTGTAGTTTTACTTGACAACTTCTACAAGATACTTGAATCGCATGCTTTCTGCTTTGCTACGTTATACAAGATAATATATAGTACATAATTCTTTTCACGTGAGGAATGTCGAGGTGGCTCATTTGTTAACATGCTGGACACATTATCAGTGTGTTGCGAGTTCGAATCCTGCCCAGACCAACCCAGGTCGGCTGACGTATTGTGTCTCTTAACAATGCCAACCAATGTCTTGTATGTGCTTAGTTACTTTTAAACATCAATTAATCTATCAAACAATCGATCAATCAGTCCATACCAATTAATCTTTCAAGCAAACGATCAATCAGTCAACACCAATTAATCTTTCAAACAATCGATCAATGAATCAGTCAACACCAAATAATCTATCAAACAATCGATCAATAAATCAGTCAATACCAATTAATCTATCAAACAATCGGTCAATCAGTCAACACCAATTTATCTATTAAACTAATCGATCAATCAGTCAACACTTTTCACGCTACATATAGAGTTCTCATGTGGATGAAACTTAATATTTTACTTGCGCATGAAATTTATTTTGATTCGTACCTCACATATTTTCGGCTAGAAACATGTCCTCATTAATACAGAAATACAAGTAACAAAGTTCGAGCAAGGAAATACAATTAGTGACGAAGGTCGAGCAAGAAGATACAATTAGTCACGAAACTAGGTTACTCGAGGTGCCAATGTATTGTTAGATAGTGATGTTAACAGCCACGACGTATTCAAGTTTCATTTCAGTACATAAAATAATTTAAAAATAAACAAAGAAAGAAATAAAAACAAAACGAATCCTTGATGTAAACGTCTAAATACTTAGGTAATGTACGGAAAACGAGCATACAAGCTCCTGGTAAGACGACAACTCAATTCTGAGCTTCAGAAACTATTAAAGCCAATCGCATCTATTTATTGGAGTGCAACTGTTCAGATTTGTTTCATGTAACGTAAACCAAAAAATAATCAATTAAAGGAAGGTCCTAATGTAGGATCCTGATGGGCAAATCGATAATTCTTAAGCTTCTTAAAAAGTCTATAAAATCGGATTGTCCAGTATTATGGCGACACCTAATGGTTACGCTTGGCAGAAATCAGATACAACTTGCATGAAATATCTCGCCTTTAAATAAGTCCTCAACTTAAAGATTTAGACCTCATGACTCAAGCGCACGAAAGAAAATGTAGACTGAATCAAGACTTTGTAACAACTAGTATCAATAAATCATAATTATCCAAAACATTATGTCAATCTAGGTTATAATAAAACCTTATAAAATTTACCAGTAGGCACTCACTTTGACATGTTTGTAAGGGTGGAAATTTCTGTCGATCTATAAAGAGAACATTAACTTGGACAGAGAACAATTAATTAGATTTATGAGGACAGGGTGCGTATTGAATCACTATGCTGCAAGGATTTTTACGGTTGTGAGAGAAACCGACTTTTAATTAAGCATTCGTTTATTTAACAGTCAGAGAAACTGGAAGGGAAAAGGTTAACTCAATCTTTGTATCGAAAATGTCAGAGTTGAGATTGTCCAGAATCAGTTATTTGGAAATCTAGAGGGTCAGGATGACCGCAAATTTTGTCGCCTATTTATAAAAGGCGGTAGATATATTTAATCCTGATTGGCTACGCTAAATAAGGGGCGTGTTTCCCACACGAAATTTCATAGTTTTAATATGCCACATCGGAAAATTTAGTCAGTCTAAACTCCTGCAAGAGGAAGATATTTTTGGCTCCGAGATTGAATTTGCAAGAAATTATCTCGTAAAACAATTATCTAAGGGACCGGATGTCTGGAAAGTTGACGGACACACTTCTGGCGGTAGAAGCGAGCAAGGCTTGAAAGCACAATGTATTTGCATCAATCTCATGTAATTCGTTGATACCAATATAATTATTTGCCTACTTATATTTGCATGAATTTATTTGTATAAATTCGTAGATCAATTTTCTTGATATGAGTATAACTGTGTTTGAGTTCATTATCTGAATTCGTACAATGATCTTATATATAAGTTTGACAGATAATTTGAATTTGTTGTCTTGAGTGTTATAGGAATCATGTATTCTAAGAATTTCATGCATTACTTTAGTTGATATGAGTATGAGAATCCGTGTGAATTCACCGATCTTAGATGATTTCATGTATGATAAAAACTTAAGTGCGTATCGACTGAAATTAACGTAGTTAAGTCATGTAATGAATTTCATTCATTCATTTGTATAATCGAGAACGGAACTGTTATGTCTCGTGTGATGTTAATGTGAGTCAGCGATGAAATAGCCGTTAGGAAATAGATTAATCTTATGAAACTAGGTTTGTTTGTTTATGGCCTGCCGTGTTTGGCTTGACCAGATAGCCTTTGGTATCTGTTTGACTTCCGATAGGATGATATCTGACATAACGAGAGTGGAGTAATAATCTATTCCCAGTAGGATATCTGACAGAAGATTTAGGTTGCTTCTCTGTTTATTTTGAAAGGAGAAATAGCTCCACTGACGTAATCCACTGACGTAATCCACTGACGTATCCACGTACCTACGTATCTACATACCTACGTATCCACCTACCCACACAAAGTTTGAGGGCCGACAGAGGCAAGAAGATAGTCAGAGTGAGAAGAAAGCGAAGGAACCAGTTGAACAGCACGGTGAAGCTGGAGTGAAACCGGAGGAAACCAGGTTATGAAGCTGTACAAGGCAATGACTTCGATTGTTCACTCGATTCTATGATGAATTAATTCTATCATTTAAACAGATCGGCTATTTATATAAGTGTATTTGTGTTTAAAATTCGGTGAATGATTTATTTCAAAAGAGAAGTGTATCTTCCTAATGTAATGCATTATCACAGTTTGTTTATGTAATTGATTAAATTGTTATATTTCATGTACGGGGTCTCGTGTTATTCTGTTCTATATATCTGCTCAGATCTCTATTCATTCCATCTATAAGTTTCACAATTTATATTATTATTTACTCGATCCGGGCAATAACACCGAGGTCGATCATCCTCTAGATAACGATAACCACAACCACCACCAACCACCACGCCACAATGTTTATGAAATCTTGACTAGAAGAAGAATAATCTGTGGAGAACAGCTGAAAAAAAATGTTGTATCTCTTTTATGTCGCATTTGAAAACAAAATGATAAGTATGGCTTCTGATATTGTGAGACTTTCCTGATGATAGCATTACAAGATGGCTTCTGATATTGTGAAACTTTCCTGATGATAACATTACAAGATGGCTTCTGATATTGTGAGACTTTCCTGATAATAGCATTAGAAGATGGCTTCTGATATTGTGAGACTTTTCAGACTATATATGCAGCAGGTTATCAGCATTACAAAATACAGGTAATGAGTATGTCAAGTGTTTTAAGTGTTTCTGGCTGAAACTGACAGGAAATACCATTTGCCACAGGATATCATGAAAATTGCAGCCGGATACACTCATGGTGAACAGATTATTAAAGAAATACAAAAAGAACAAGAAAAAGAAAACTGGTAGCCCGGGTCTCCAGGTCTGCAAGCCTGACATTTGAAATAAATAAGTAAATAAAGAACAAATAAATGTACCAGAATGTTCTTTCTTATCTCAAATTACATGGCTCTGATCTCGAATTACATGGCTGCTATCTCGAATTACATGGCTCTTTATCCAGATATCCAGATAATTATAATATGCATGCTATGAAAAAAAGAAATCAGAAGAGTTCCTTGCCACTAATTACTTGATAAACTACCATTGAAAAAATATCCTAATAACAGATAATTATGAAAACAGTCTAAAAAGTCAAATACTACTTTGAAAATATGACGATTTATTTAGCCTTAAATATAATACATTTTTTAACTTCTGCTGAAAATGTTAAACTTTCTGCCTCTGCCATTACTATGGCGCAAAGGTGATTGTTTACAGAAACAAAGCAAACACTAATCAGTATCTTCATGTGAACTCATCGTGTCCGTTGAATCAAATGATGGGAATTGTGCACACATTATTGAAGAGATGTTTTGCTCTCGTCGCAGAACAAAACTAGGAACAATAAAGATGCTACTTGAACAGGACTAAAAACAATAAAAAAATATTTAAAAAATCTTAGCAAGGAAAACTAATGTAAATATGTCTAGAAGATAAAAGACAATTTTTGTTATTGATACTGTAACACAAATTTCCAACCATTACACGGAGCTATAATGGAGTGTCACATGGACCAAAAAGTCAGTCAGGAAATGCAAACTGCGAAGGAAAGTCAGTAATTAGAACTCTCTTAAGCCGCATGGAAGCAAAATTGGCTTGTAGATGACTATTGACGTCATTCGGATAGATTTTCAGTCTAACATATTTTCAGTGTCCGCCCCCACCCTATCTCCCCTACGATAAACTGGCTAATTGCACTTTTCAATCCATTTTAGACTTGATGTACCGAAAAAATAAAAGATTTCTAAATCTTGCATGTTGTATATGTGTGTGTGCGTGCGTGTGTGTGTGTGCGTGGTAATCTTCATGTCGAAAAAATATATGAGTTAATTTGAACAAAAATGATTCAGTAAGCAACTTAGAAATAAAGAGATCAATAATTATTAAAAAAAGCATTTATATCATTCTTTAATCTTTTAAAAAGATATTTCACTAAATCTTTTATGATATAACATCAACTGGACGCTGCAATCACTGTAATAGCGCTTAAGAAATGTTATCGTCTTGTTATCGCAACATGATAAATCTACTTGATATACACCATCAGAGCATCATTTGTTGATACATCGTATCTCACTTAAATGGAACTCAAAATATCTTATCCAGAACTGGCCAGGTTTCTACAAATATCTCAATTTTGTTCCTTAAAATGAAATTTCTTATGATCTTGCTGATTATCCTTTTGACAATAGTTTAATTCAAATAAAAGACAGAACAAGCATAAATGCTGTGAAGAAAAAATTGTTTTGGATTCGTTCAAATGTGAATATTACTATTCGTGATAAAAAACTAAACTTGAGGAATCCAAAGATTTCCTTTAGAGATAAAACAGACACTGTTATGACAATTTAAGATATTATGACTGAATTTTGAACCTAAGTACTTGTTGGATATTCGGTGAAAAGTTCAGTTTTGCCAAGCAAGCAATGATAAAGGTGCTCAAATATCCCAATATGAGAAAGAAAATTTGCGTTTATAGGAGCAACCATTGAAAAGTAAAAAATAGTATTTAGTCCATTCTATTTTCAGTATTAAAACTATCTAAAAGTGTTTCGTACGATATACAAAGGATACACATGAACGGAATTGCATCAGTGATGCACAGTATTAGATAGACTCATACTTTTGTTTGGAGACCACATAGAATGTCAAAATGAAAAGAGGAAGTCTCGTCTCAATAAATTTACACTAATCTTATAAATGTGATCTGTAGCACAACATATGATCATACTTTAATGACGAAAACCTATTACGTGACTTGTGTCCAAATATTGCATACAAAAGAATCTGATACACGAGCTCTTGCTCCCAGGAACTTTGTTTGAACGATTTATTTAACTAATCTGCATATTTAGCTCACACAAGACATGTCTTGGCTTATAAATACTCAATAGGAGGTCCTCTTTGCCATGAATTTGTTAAAGACATGTCTTGGCTTACAAATACTCAATAGGAGGCCCTCTTTTCCATGAATTTGTAAAAGGTATGTCTTTGCTTACAAATAGTCAATAGGAGGTACTCTTTTCCATGAATTTATAAAAGACATGTCTTGGGTTACAGATACTCAATAGGAGGTCCTCTTTTCCATTAATTTGTAGTTTCATTTGTTATCTCATACTGTATCAAATAGGTTTTTGGAGAGAGTCTTTTCAAGCTATATTGAAACCGTTATCTTCTCTAGGCAAATGTTATGTTCAAATTTCACGTAAAATTATGTTTCAGCTGCTTGAATATTTTCAATACCTAATAATGTAACATAGAAAGAAAGAAAAAATCCAGAGACATGTAATATTCTAGAAGGGAAGTTTTCATCAAATCAGATTAAATCTTTCCTATAACGGATGAATATTTTTTTTCTTTTTGAGTAACCGCTTATTTCACGTCCATGAACATTTCTAAATTATTTGATTATTGGATAGAGAAATGTTTTAATAATAAAAATGAAATATGCTTGGTATGATCGGATTTTACTGTCAAGGGGAGGAACGATTTTCTTCTGAGGTGATTTACGGAGTTACGGACTACAAGTCATTACAATTTTGTAACTCTGACAATAACCCACATATGTGCTATTCATGCCAGGCACGTACTGTATGAAGGGCTGTCTGACTTTTTTGCTGCATTTGAAGGATAAAAGAACCACTCTTCTAAAATATATGATTACTATGTAGACATTCTCCCGATGACGCAAATACACAACGTTTTGAATACGTCTCCACAATAAAACTGTCCAATGAAGGGAAAGTCATATTTAATAACATCCGCCAGAATCAAGTGAATTGTTCGTGGTAATTGTAATGAATAATGGAGAAAAAAGGAAGCCGTGTTTTATATGTCTTTTTATTTTATTTCTAGTAGTGTTATCGTGCACCAAATAGTAGATATGTAGGAAAGCTATTAGTAATAGACGATACTGGACAGTGGCCAAATTAGGCCTTCTCATTAACCAGAAGGTTCCATCGATTACTTGATATCATGACATCTGGATACATCTATGGGAATGATTTTAGAAAGAAAAGGTATGTATGTAGTAGCGTTTAATGGCACTTCAGCACAATAGTGGCTATATGGTGCCAACTAGAAGTAAAATGTCCAAAAATGTAAATATGAAGAATTGCACAAAATACATAGGAAGAGAAACCCTTTCAAATAAATCTAAACATGAATTACAAAAAGAATACAAAGGATAAATATGCTAAAATCCTGTAAAAGGTATATAAAATAAACCGTCAATGTAACGCAAGTCAAATCCTTGAACAACACAGAAGAAAGAAAGAACAGAAGTGTTTGGGCGTTCATATCCTAATATCGTGGACTTCATATTCTACCCGGGAGCTGCAGCAGCTCATTTGGTATAGCGTTGGATTCGTAATCCAAAGGTCTTGGGTTTGATACTAATCTGCTGCCTCGGTGTGTTCTTGGGATCAACACTTATCTCTTATTAATGATATAGTTAAATAATGTACTGAAAGTGCCGTTAAAAACCAGGAAGGCAACCAATTATTATACCACTGGTTTTATTATAATATCAATAAATAGATCTAGAACCATTACTTCTAATGTTAAATAGACGACATGCGCATAACAGACTTTATAAATTTAACATAGTCGCTTGATTCGATTCGAAGATCTGTCTGATTGATTTTCGTAGATTTTCGTGATTTTCGTAGATCCTATTAAACACGGGACTGTGATGTATGTACAAATAATAATAATAATAATAATAATAATAATAATAACTTTATTTTCTGAGGATAATACATTTGGCTCAACCAATCTTACATGTAGTCGTCAATAACAGAAGTAACTTGCTTAGAATTTTGAAAAATTCTATATTAAATGTATACATCTGATGCCAAGACAATTGAAACAGAACAAAATGAATCAAAGACATTAAGCCCAAGCAAATTACATAAAAAGAGAACAAGCGGAAGAATAAAGATCAAACGTAGTGAGCGGGCCTCAAATTATGACAGATACGCTTTCAGAGATTTACAGGCCCGCGGGTTGGCTGTGTGGGTGGGGTATGTTGTGATTTAAACACATTTGTATTGCAGGTATTGTAATTGGTATTGGCTAGAATGTTCTAACAACTTATTATCGCCTTCCCCATGCAAAGAATACTTTCTAATGCAAAATGTTTAAGATGGTTGGCACATGTACAAAATTAATTTCATAAATACATATAATAATGGCGATATTGAAAGAAAGAAATGGGAGAAGAGAAAAAAGAAGGTAGAAGAGAGATGAATCTAGATCCTATGTCACAGATACAGGAAATGATTCAAGTGTTATTGGGATCGAACCGTTTCGTAATTTTAATATATTTTTTTGATGCCAAACCTATAATTTGATTTCGCTCTTTTTATGGCTTGAGATCTCTTTCTAATCATAAATCAAAATTTAAATCCCATTGGTTTAGTTCAAGTGGTTATATGCGTCTTTGGTTAAAATACCTGCCACATGAAAGGAAACAATGTTCATTGGTCTTCTCCACATACACAGATGTGAGTGTCACTTAATCCTATTTCGTAAATATGCAGCCGTAGGAATCTGCAGTTATTCCTTAGCTTTGCGTGTATAAGCGATAGTTTTCTATCACCATGCCAAAAGTTTTTGAATATATTTTTTTTGAAAGTTGGGATCAATCGATGTAATCCTCACCACAACCGTCCCAAACTACACTGTCCCAACCGTCCCAAACTACACTGGCATATTCCAACAAGGGTCTAATATTAGTCAGGTACAATTTTTAAAGAGTTGTTTTGGAAAAGCTTAAACTTTAATACTCTCAACAATGCTAATAATTTTTATTTTATATTTTGGCTATATCTTCAATATGTTTGTTTTAATTAAAATCTTTTTGAATCGTCAATCCAAGTTGTCTATGAGAATGACAAAGTATATTCTTTTTCCATGTAATAATGGTAATAATAGGTACTTGTATTTTAGAACGTTTTGAGAACAATATTACTTCCGTTTTCATAGGAATCAATGTCATAAGCCAATATTTAGACCAATCATTAAATTTTTCCAAATCATGGTTAATCACTTGGTCAATGTCATAATTGCTAGGAGACGAATAATACAATGAGTCGTCTGCAAAAAGACGAGTGCGGGAATTCATTGATTCAGTAATATCATTTATATAAACCAAGAATAATAAAGGTCCTAATACAGAACCTTGAAGTACCCCTACGTTTTTCCTAACTCTAGACAATGAATCATTAATAATAACTCTTTCCTCACGATCTAAAAGATAGCTTTTCAACCAAACAAGTAGATCATTATTTATTCCATGCACCCTATGTATGAAGACAAGTCCTCAATTTCACACTCGGTCGAATGCCCTCGATAGATCACATAATACTATCTTCCTTTCTCTCTCTAGCAGGACATATAGTATGGTAAAACTCAAACAACTGAAACACGGCAGCGTTGGACGGTAAGAAGCCAGATTCACACTTATTAAAAAGATTATTTTCATGAAAGAAGTTATAAACATATTAATACACAAACAGTTTTCCAATGCAGCTTATGAGTGAAATTGGACTATACCAGACTTGTATCACCATTTGTATTGACTGGTACAACGTTAGCTCGCTTCCATGAACTAAGAAAAGTTTTCTCCTCTAAAGATCTATTGAACAAGTAGCATAGGACTCTATGTTGTGACTGAGAAACAAGTTTCAACATCCTTTGACTAATGGCTTCGGGATCGCATTCCTTATTGACATCTAAAGTGTTTATAGCATCCAAAACGACCTGCTTGGTAACCTTACTAGTTGATAATTTATTCTAAGTCCGAAGGCTGGTTTCTAGAAGGATCTGGTTTTGATCATCGATCGTCGATATTAACACAAAATAGAAGCTTAAAAGTTAAGCTTTTTAAATGTCTTCTTATGCAAATAAATCGGATTAACGAGGATCTGAGGATGGCAGATATATGTGGTACTTGGCTCGTAGGTTTCGAATCTGTCATGAAATATCTAGTGATTCTCCATAAATGTCTGAGATTGATTATACTTGCAAGTTTTAGGTTTGCATCTAAGTTAAAATTAAATCGTTGTTTAGCCTTCTTATTTCATATTATTAACTTTATTTCAAAATCTTGTAAAGCTATTCCAATCTCTTGAGTTACTCGTTTTTACGCGTTCTATGGAGTTTTCTGCTCTTGGCCGAATCATGCCATATTTTTGTCGTCTGGTTTTATCACGACCCTTTGACCCTTTGATCTGGAATGCGCTCTTTCACGAAATTTAAATGTAATGTTGAAACTATTAGCATACTCATTAAAATTCTAGCACTGAACAAATCATGGATCCAAAATTAAAGCTATTGGTCTGATCATTTAGTGTATTAAAGTCTGCATTCTTAAAATTTCAAACATTTTGTTCGAAACATCGATTAAGTTTGACTGCTAAATCAATAGATCAAAATATTATTCTACTAGTACTAACCTTGCGGTCGACGGCATTTGTATGATTTTGATATTGTTGTTAAAAGTTATCTGTCAATCCAGTTGGTTCTGTGATAACATTGGATACATTATATTTACTTTTTGGTCTGGAAGATTCCCGCATTCTGATTTTGAAAAAGAAAGTTTTCATGAAAGTCTACCAATAATATAACCTTGATGCGGAATTCATAGCTGCGTTGACAGCACCATGAAACATTGGCCAAAAGCTATTATCCAAATGATTATTTGGAGATCTGTATAGAAGGCAGACAAGCAGACATGCAAACTAATTCTTTTGAAACTTACCTAAAGCTATTGCCTCAAGGATAAATTGGGGAATCTGTATAGAAGGCAGACAAGCAAACTAATTCTTTTCAAAATTATATCTACCCAAAGACTCTATATACTATGTCGTTCTAAATCAAGGCGTCGTATTGGTCGCAACATTTCCAATATGTACATAACTATTCCTCCGCCCATATTTGTTCTATCTTCAAAATTTGGAGGCTCAAAACAGTCGAATAGCACAAAATGACTTGAAACCATATTATCTAGCTTGCTTTCTGTTACACATATAACATAAAATTCATCCACAACTTCTTTAATTAGCTGCGTTGTGTTTCTCAAGCTTCTGATATTAAGATTAAACAATTTAATTTCATTTTTTTTGTTCAAGTTTCCAAGGGTATTTTCACCATATAATTTACTAGTGTTCCAAAGATACGCCATTAATTTTATAGGTAGATGGCAATAACTTTACACTCAGAACCGTAATTTATTTATTTATTTCGACAATGTCGAGACTGAACAGCAGGATACGCCTATATATGACCTCTTCCCAGCACATGACACAAACTCAAATAGTATAACTATTTTCACAGCCACCAATATCTCTTTTGCAAAATACTATGGCGAGAAAACCTTGAGAGGATCATTTCAGTTTTGTGTGGGTGCTATCTATAAGGCAGAAGAAAGATTGAATTGTCCAATTATAAACGTGCATCTCTCTTTTCACGTATTGCAGTTCTTAGTCCGTTACGAATAACACTCGTAACGGTAACGCAAAGGTGCGAAAGGCAGTCTCTCCGTTAAACCTAACGAACGTACGCTTGATAATGGTTGCTGAATTAATATAGGCAGAATATTTCACTGCCAATAATTTCTCTTTTTTTCTGAAGACACCTTTATCTGGTGAGAAGATAATACCTCTCCACTGTAAAAAAATTAACTATTCTTATTAGGATGGGAATAATATTCTGTTCGGTTAAAATATAAACGTTAGTTAGTAGTAGTAGTAGTAGTTGTTGTTGTTGTTGATGTTGTCGTTATACTTCATGTTGTCGTTGGTGTTGATGTTGATGTTCTTTTTGATCATCTGGTTTGGTTTTAAACATATTTTACTGCATATATTAGAAAAAAACAAAAGAGTGAAACACAAGTACATCCAACTTAGAATAGTCTTTCATATAGCAATACAAAACTAACATATTTAGTGCTTCAGGTGAAATACATAAAGAAAATTGAAATGTTACTTGAATGAGTATAAGAACTAAAATGAGCTTAAGCAACCATAGTTTGAGGAGCGAGATTATAAAGGAATAAAGGAAGATGAGGTAATATGGGTGAATGAGACACACACAAACACATAAATACATATATACAAATATATCAACAGTTCTTATGTTATTGAACTTTTCAGTTTTTTTGCTGGACGAATACATTTAATTACACATGGATTGTAGTATAATCGCTTCAGTTACATTCTTATATATATATATATATATATATATATATATATATATATATATATATATATATATATATATATATGCATGCACATATATACATTCGTATACATTTATACACATACATACACTTAAATGCACACTCATGCATATGCATACAGGCACACATATACGTATATTGGTTAGTCAAGAAAAAAGAGAAATCTTTTGAGGAATAATAATAATAGGGCTAAAGAGTTAAAACTATAGCAAAGATTTTAGAGAAAAATACATATTTTGTTATAAATTTAGAGAAAAATACATATTGTGTTTTAAATTTAGAGAAAAATACATATTTTGTTATAAATTTAGAGAAAAATACATATTTGGTTATAAATTTCTTGCACTCTATTGTTAAATCAATAGTCTCTAAAACGATTAGTACATCTAAGAAACAGGTGAACCTGCTTAAAATCTTTAGTATTAATTGTGTCATTATGAATATCGTAGCCAAACAAAAGCATATCTAGGTCAATATGAAGTGGAAGTTTGAGTAGGGTATTCATTAAGAGGTTGCAATGATTCTTGTATAGTTTACATTCAAAGAAATAGTGATATGCCGTTTCATATGATTCAGAGCAAATGCACATTTAATTTACAAAGATATGATTCAAATATAGATCCGCCTTAAGCACTGTACACTTCCTCAGTAGCATGTATAATAGACATTTTTCTTTCACCTATGGAGTAGTAAGATGGCACTTGCTTGTTTTTATTTAATTGTTTTTAGAAGACGAAATATAATTGGAGTTTCCTATATTGTGTGGTCGATTGTTCCATAATTTTATAGTCTAATGTAACAAAGACTTTTTTTGTTTGTTGTAAACGACAACATGATCTTTCAAAATTTAAACTTTTTCTTAAAGAATGTCTCTGGACCCCACTTTGAGCAACCGTTGAGTGGAATAAATGTGTTTAAGATGCATCGTGTCATGTGGTTAACCATTTTATAACATGCAACACGATTGTGGACTTTTGTACGCTCTTGTATATGTAGCCAAGCACATTCTGTATATTAAATTCGGATCTTACATTTCTGGTGTGTCCTGTTACAATTATTGCTGCTTCCTTTTGTACATTTTCAAACCGGTTTGAATCAGTTTCCGTACACCCGTCCCACACAACGTCCGCATACTCTAATATTGGTCTGATGAATGATATGAGTTATTGTTTATTCATTTTGAACTTGAGTACTCTCATTGTTCCAATCATCTGCCAATAAGTTTTTCATTGTGGTTGCACCAACTTCCATCAACTGTCAGAGTTACTCCGAGGTGTTTATGGTTATCTACAAAAGCAATAGATGTTACATATAAAAGTAATTTGGGGTGAGAAATTTGAGTAGCTGAGGAATTTTTTTAATAATATGACTTATCTTTTTGATGGATTAAAAAAACCAAACCATTGTTTGGTCTATCTATGTCATCTTTCTAGGTCTTGGTTCATTTCGATTTTCAGTAATATTAATATCTTTAGAAACTTAAGATGAAGAACTGTTGTCAGCAAATAGTTTTGTTTATACCTGACAAACCTTCTGCAATATCCTTAATATTACAAAGAAAAAGTAGCGAACCAAGTACAGATCCTTGGATGACGCTTGCTCCAATGTATGTCATGCACGATGCACTGGAAAGTAAAACAACCCTTTACATTTTTAATGATAAATAAAGAAAATAAAAACAGTTTAGCATGTTTCCTCTTATTCCATATTTACTAAGTTTGTTGTAACAATCCTTCTTTATGTTGTTAACTGTAAATATTGTAGCAACATTAATTATAATTGCCTTTTTATTACTACTACTACAAGTACTACTACTACTATTACTATTATTACTACTACTACTACTAATAATAATAATAACAATCATGATGACGATGACAGTTTTGTTTGTAACTGGTATTTCAATGTTTTCATCATCAATGAAAAATAAATAATATCATTCGAGAACAACTGTTTTTCATCAATCGGATCAAAGTAGAGAAAGTTGATCGCTTTGTATTTTAAATCATTAATATTTTGGCTGAGCGTTTTGGAAGAATTATTATTGCTTTTTTAAAAATATCTCTCTCTCTCGTTTCATTGTACAATTGTTTGTGTGCAACGGATTTAACACCTTTCATATTTACAATGTCTTTTGAGTAGACGCTGATTTGTCTTACTGAATCAGATGCTAAGCTTAATTTTATTTAGGATGTTGGTAATAATATCACATAAAAGCAAGTAGGCAGAATGTAGATAATTTATATGGTACCTATTTGACAAAGGTGGTAGTGCTTTCAAGACGTTTAGCGTCTTAGGGGCGGTACCGTTCCAGATATCCCTGTTATCATTCCATCTCTCGCCAGCTTTGTTTCGTAGTATTGACTTCAAACGCTGGTGATAATACATAGCAAGTACAATGGAAACTCATTCCTAGCAACGTGCCTACTAAAATATAATATATATATTAGAAAATAAATTGTATGTAAATGCTGGGGATGCACCTATATAGAAGCTAAACATTTTTTGGCTTGTCTGTTGACAATAATGTTAAATGGGAAAGACATGTTTACCATATCTCTAAATCTCTGACATTAACGTTAACTCTACGAAACATTATTGATTTTTCTGTTGATAACAACTTCAAATAGTAACAACATGTTGATCATGTCTGTAAATCTGTAACATTAACATTAGCTCTACGAAAGAGGATTTAAAGATACCTTCCCAGGAATACGTGAATACTCAAGTATAAAGCTTATCCACATGGCTATAATTGAGTATTATAACCCTCTTTGGGCATTTTGCTCCACACGTCAAATACATAGAATTATACAACACATAAACGTACTCTATCCATTATTCTTGATGTCCCTTATCATGCAGAATTTACAACTCTGTTTAAAAATTAAATTGGCCAATTAGTGATGCCAAAATTGATTTCTACAAAGAAGTTCTTGTGTATATATGGTGATGGCCTTGCATACATAACATAATTATTGCAGCCAAATTTAACTATCAATTACGCTCAGAGGGGCATGGTAATTTAAATATTACACTACCACATGCTACACAATTGAAGCACAGATATAGTAAGAGCCATGTTTGGTATGTATTCATGTATTTTGGTAAATAAGTCACAGTATTGTAATGTTACCTTGTAGATATTAGTTACTAGTCTTTTATGTGCTTTTATCAAAGATTTTTTGTCTTCGTTTAAAGTATACTGCAGATTGATCTGGAAGACTTTCTAAAATAGTAGAGTGGCTCAAGGGAGATTAGTTTATACTCACGAAGTTACACTCTAAAACTGAGTGAATAACTAATGAATGAATGACGATGATGACGATTATGATGATGATGATTTGATTGTTGTTGTTTGCGCCGTTCTTGTTGTTGTTGGTAACCTGGTGATATAGAACCGTCAAAGAAGCGAATCCCTAATTTGTTTCCTTTAACTCTAACACTTTCCGAGCGAAGACGTACATCCTTTTTTAAGTAAAAGATTAGGAACTGTCGGATATTATTATTATTATTATTAATTATTATTATTATTATTATTATTATTATTATTATTATTATTATTATTATTTGCACTTCATGCATATGTAATTTAAGATCCAATCAGAATGAACGAATAAAACAGGTTACAAGTACAAGTTGGAAACATGTTTGTAAAATGTCGTTTGAGTCATATCCTCTCAGTAGTAGTAATAGTAGTAGTAGAAGTAGTAGTAGTAGTAGTAGAAGTAATAGTAGTTGTAGAAGTAGTAGTAGTAGAAGTAGTAGTAGCAGTAGCTGTTGTTGTTCTTGTTTGTTTTTGTTGTTGTTTTTACTAATAGTGTTTGGAACAATCTTACAAAAGCTATGTTAAATAATATAATACAGCCTTCGCATGTGTATAAACTACTTGAATCATTAACATATGATTGCGATACGTTTCTGAAGGAGAAAAAACAAGCAACAACAATAGCAAAATAACAACAACAACAAAAACAACCCAGAATGCATTTTGGTGACCATTGCAAATGATCTGATTGATAGAGTTTACAGGTCAGACATTTCATATAGTCTAAAGAAAAGATCTTTGTTCGCGCTTTTCAGAGTGACCTTAACACCATATCCCCGTGGAGAATGATTGCATAGAAAGAAAGGTGTCTTTCAGCTGTAATGATCCTTCGTGTAATTATAATGTATCTTGGTAAATTGATTTGGTAGTATTCAACGTCAGCATTTAATGATATAAATGCTTTTTGTCCCATTTTACACCCACATAGTATGTAGAAAATATTATTTTATTTTGTTTAATAGCAAGCTATTAAATAAAGTAGAGTAAGATTAATCTTTCAAGGTCTTGCCAAATCAAGAATGGTGTCCCTGTGATATGACAAAGGATGGACGTGTATGTTAAATAATCCAGACATCGTTATGTTCCATTGAAAGAATAATACAAGATCCTTCACAGATGTATGGGAGCAAATTTTTGTTAACATTATCCCCTGACTTGTTATGTAAAATCGAGTTACCTTCTTAATTTCACAAAGGTCCTAAATATGTTTTCGCCGATGAACGTGGAATTTTGACTGAGCTTACCGGTTGTTATTTCTTCAGCTAGCGGCAACATTCCAAATAGGCATTTTATTGTTTTATAAATTATGACATTTTAACTTTGTTTACTAGCGCCACCTTTTGGTATAAATATATATTCATAAATTATTGCGCAAAAAGTTTTAATGTGCTGTTTGTTTTGTTGGTACAATTTATGGTAGTTACTAACAAGGTACATCAATGTTGTACCTTCTGCAGATAATGTCTTATATTAAGTAAGCCGATGTATATTGGTTACCATATTAGTTCTGTAGGAATCTATGACTTTGTTTTGCCCATTTACACCTTGAAATACACATCGCTGATGATCATATTCGTTTCGGTAAACGAATCTTTAAAAAATAACACAAAATGTGCAGCTGAAATTGACATGTTTATAGGAGTACCGCAGATTAGATTGTAGGTAATTAGGTACGGCGTTTGCATGTGTAGATATCTAATTTCTGCCTTGGTCAGCAGGTCGGAGGATATGTAGGTAAATAGACTGATAGACAGCACTGTTGATTAATGGAGAATTATTAGGTAGGGAGATGACAGTTGCTTAGATACATATTTTTATGAGAAAATTTAAGTTTTAATGGAACAAGTAAATGCTGGATGACATTCTCTATCACATGCACTAGATTACAGAAACAATTGATTGTAGACAGCATTGAGCACGTATTCAGCCACCTGCAGAAAGCTAGGTAACCCTGCATCTTTGAGCTTGTACATGGCCAAGTCAGGATATCGCGGGGAAATTGTGATGTCATAGCAGGCGAGGAAGTTGGCTTCATCTTGTTGATGGTATGGAGCCGAATATCACAAATTATACATGGTGCTTATTCTTGTTAGAACACAGTATGTCATTCAGTGGCACACTGTCCTGCTGTCTGTCAAATAATCTATTGGGACTCACTGTCTATCAGCCTATCAAATGCACAGTAAGAAACGATGTTATTTAAAACTGAACAGTACATCCAATTGCTATAGGCTACTAAAATTTGTTATAGCTTATTCAAAATGAGTCCGTTCACAATGAGAAATTAGTTCCTGATGGAGTGGGGTTGTTGTATTATAACTGATCAATAGATTTGAAATCGAAATGGTCAGCGATGAATTCAATTCAGTCCAAGCACAAAATACAAACAAACAAAAAATAAGTTTATAAGAGTCACGACCCAACTCTAACAGCTGTAAATGCAATTAACGAAAAAAGAAAAAGCACCATGCGCTCTGATCTTAAGACTGTCCTAGAGAAGGTGAGTTAATTATCTCTTTCGTTCACGCATTATTATTATTTTCATGTGTAATTCTAGCACTTGCAGACATTATTTTGGTACAAAGTGTATACATGTTGAAGCGTTCAGAAGGCAGTTTTATAATAAATAACTTTAAACATTTTGCTCAGATTTCCATAATTGGAAGGTTATTACCTATAATTTCTACTTAAATGTCTTCATGAATAACCGTAGGTGTCGAACAATAAATATAATACCATATGAACCGATTTGGGATTACTACGAAGTTACTTACCACAACTGACTAAAACATTTTTTTTTCGAAAGCATTGATTTGGGTTTTGTTTACAATTTCACTAACTGATAGATAGAACGACAAACAATTATACTGACACACGAATTCAGATAGAGGAAAGAGGGACGGAAAGATATACAGATATGAGTAATAAGAAGATTCCAGTAGACAACGTAAATTATGGAACCTATACAATTTAAATCACGCAAATGCTTCTATGTTTTACTTGATGGAAACAGCGGTACTATAATTGCTTTTGTAGAATACCAAATTACATTCATCCAAAAGAAACTTTTCAATCAAATGAAGGAGTCCAAAAAGTAATAGGTTTTCTCTTTTATTTAATTTGTCTTTGGTGTCTTGAGTCGAAAACCTATCAAATTATTTGAAAGCAATTTCTTATAATGGGTTGCAAGCTTTTTTCCATATTGGATAATTTGGGAGTATTTTTCCACTTATAAACTAAATCATTGCATATAAACGCAGATAATTTCTCGTACAGAGACTGTTTTGGGCGACCCTGACAACGCATCTTATCCTTGAGGAAAAACCTTTGTTTCAATGAAGCCGAAACTGTATAATTTATTTCGCCTAATACCTTTTTTCCAAGGAAAAAACATGGGAGCATGGATTAAGTGGTCCAATCATATTTAGTGGATTTTTAAAATTTGTTTTCGCGAATAAGAAACGTGGGTTTTTATACATAGCCCTAAATCATGTTATCAAATGACTTGACAGTGTAGGATTTCTTATTTACCAATGTTACCTCCTCTTTTGACTCTTCAATGAGCCTTTTACGTATTAAAGTAATCGATTTCATTGTAATGTCTTTCATAAAGTCATGCTGAAATTGACTTGCGAAAACAGCTTCTAAAGATGATGCCATCGACTCGCTTCTCCTCGACCAAGCAGCTAAATATAGACGAGTACATTTGTGGGAGTTTTACTTTTAGGAATAATGAAAGGGGTGAGGGCGGGGTGGAAACTGTGCAAATTGTCGATTATTGAGCAATTAGAAAACTGTTTCTATTTATCTTTGCTTCTTGTCCCGCAATTAAGTTTAAATTATTTAAAATGCACATTAAATCATTAATGTGTTCATACCCATATTAGACGCAATGTTTATTTGCCTTGTGTGTAAAATAAATGAACTTGGCAATGGGGACGCTTGCTGTGATTTGGGGGTGGGGGTGTCTATATTTTACGAGGGGGTGGGGGGTGGGGGTGGGGGCAAAGGTCAAGATACGAAACTAACCAGTGAGACCTTAGGTATTTTCACGACAAGTGTTACCCTCATATAGAGTAGGAAGGTGGCTATATTTTTTGTGAAGATCAGGTATTATATTTAATTGTAGGCTTTTAGCAAACTTTAGTCAAACTTTTGTCACGAAGACGGAATGTTTTATTTTCCGATGCTGAATTAATTCCTCTTGATAAAAAATAAACAAGCACGAAACACTTAAGGATTTGTGTCAAGTTTAGTAATTTCTCAAAAGTTTCCAGATCTTGCCTCAACATTCACTTCCTTTGGAAATTACTTAAATTGATTTCAATTTTCAATCCATTATTTCTTTGACTAACTTCCTTTTTGCTGATAACAAAACCTAAATGCATTCTGTCATGACAACCGGCTGAATAAATTGATTTGATGACTTAGTCAGTACCTAAATGCACTCTTCTGAGAATGCTTTAATATTTTCTAAACATAGTCTAGAAAATAAATTATATATTAGATCAATCAAATTAATTTAGTTTTGGAGAGACATAACAGCAAAGTATACTAAGGTAATAAAAACGAAAATCAGACATACAAAAATCAATATCTCCAACCCACCAAACATGTCTATGTAATAACTTTGAAGCGTTTTTGCTATCTTGTATTTGGCTGTTGATTGCCGCCAAAAATCTAGCAAGACTGATTTATTGTGCCAAGTAGATGTATTGTTTATTTTGTTTTCTGGTCTACTGATGGAATCTAAATTGCACCGTTGTGCTTTAGCCAGATATTGTGCTGGCTGCTGGTTGCGTTTTGGAATCAAGGTCAAGGCAGCATTTCTTTGAATGTATTATTTGTACTTCGATTGCACCAGAAGATCATGTTAAAAAAAATAATAGTAAAATAATAATATACTCCTGATGGGTCACGCACACACACACACACACACACGACTCATGATATTTTTTGTATTATCATTGCAAAGTAACGATTTTGCCGCAATTAGTTTCTTCAATTCTTATAAATTTGTTCTTTGTTCACAGATTGTTATATACTCGGTTAAGTTGATATCCTTGCAATTTTGTGTTTGCATCAATTTGTTTGGAATATTTGCAAAACTGCTGTTATTCTGAGTTATACCTACTTTATTGTAAAATTAATCCATATCCATAGTATATACGCATACCCAGTTAAGAACTACTTTTTATTATTTCACATGTTGGGTATTGTAACCTGTCGTAAACATCTTGTAAGTTCAGTCAATAAAGTTGCCGTGTCTTACGCTATTAATCAATCGGAGGCGAAAGCTTTGTAGTCCCTCTGAGATACCTTTGAAATAAATGTGATGAGAAAAGCTTGAACACGACATCGACAGAAAAAAACAACGAATATTTAATCTATTTCAGCAATGAGGCCAGTGTAAAAAAATCTTTTTTGAATAAGTTGACTGATACCATTGTCAGTACCTAAATGCAGGTTATATTCGATGTACAACGTTGATGTTTCTGATCATCTGATGGCATGCCATAGATAATTGCTTATCATACCTAGCAACGTCACCTAAAAAAAACAGTGTAAGAAAAGAAGAAAATGAAATTTTGCAAAAAATATTAAACTGATTTTATACAGCGACCAACTGCATATGGGGACCATCTGTGTTTAACAGGTATCCGTTTTACATAACAGGTCCCTGTTTTACATAAATCAACGCATATATTTAGCAGCATACCTGTTCATAAGAATCGCTTTCAGTTCGTTAGCTGTCGTTATACACAAGTTAGACTGTATTATTGCGTTGGCAGTTGCAAACACGTTACCTTGCACAATCACGTTTTTGATGAAAATATTCAAAACAGGGTGCCTGAACTAAATGAACTGAAGAGAGCTGGGATAATCAACTATAAAAACTATAAAAATCCCATTACAATCTTCTCCATGTAATGTAATGTTGTTTCCCACCGTAATAGAGTCAATATATTAGATTACAGATAATTGGCTTTGCAAAATTGATAAAATTAAGAACTGAGAAGGCAATTTTCTACAGACCCACTGCCATAGAAAGCAACAATGTTGCATGTATTTATGTAAATTGTTGGTACTTCGCTCTTATTGTGGGGTAATATAACTAAATTTTGACCTGGCAGTTAAAAATTCAAATTTCTTCCATTCGAGCATATTTCTTTTTCGTCGTTTCTTTAATGTCAATACACCTGGCTTTAATCATGCATATTATTATTATTTTCCTCAGCAGAGAAAAAGCTGAAAACATAATTAAATACGCACACGACTGATGTAATGAGTTAATGTGGAGTAAAAACATTACACGTTGCAAAGCATTTAGTTAATTTGTTTATTACTTCTAAAGTGTATTGATTTTCACACAGGACAATATTATTTTCCGCGGACCAATTTGATAACTTGTTGAAAAAAGGTCTGAATGTATGGTAATGGAATTTCATACGGACAGAAAAATCGAATATACAGCTCCCTAAAGCTACTATAGTTTCCTTGGAAACGTAATATTTAAAGAAAATATGAAGCCTTTGAAACGTAATATTTCAAGAAAATATGAAGCCTTGGAAACGTAATATTTCACGAAAATATGAAGCCTTGGAAACGTAATATTTAAAGAAAATATTAGGCCTTGGAAACGTAATATTTAAAGAAAATATGAGGCCTTGGAAACGTCATATTTAAAGAAAATATGAGGACTTGGAAACGTAATATTTAAAGCAAATATGAAGCCTTTCGGATGATTAGAATCGCTATAGATTGTAAGTGTCCACTGCTGGCCACAAATTACTTTCATACGGTTCTATTTGTCGCCTAAATTTAAGTGAATACGACACAAATGTTAAAATAATGCATCTTTGATAATCGTCTTAAAAATATCAGTCAGTGATAGTTGTTTAAGGAAGTCGTATTAAAAGAAGATCAAAGCTCAATTGCAAACCTAATAACGTGATGACGTAATAGAATAATAACGAAAGAGAAACCTTTTCGTGAGTTTCTTGCTAAAGAAATAAATCTTATTCACCAATTCGCAACGTTTAGTTTTAATTTTTTGTTTTGTTGCAGTGGCATAATATTTGTCATTAGATCATGTTTAGTTCTGTAAACATATCTGTATTATTTTTTTAATTCTTAAATTGAGTTAAGCTAATGTATTGACGCCATCATCTAAGACATATATTGTGTTGGCCTATGCAGAGAGCCCCATTTTATTTAGCGTTACTGTATGCAGAACATGACCGCTTGACCTGATTGCATTCATTGTCGCATAATGTTTTTCTTCAGATAGCGCTCTTAAATAGTCTTCATGAGTAACTACATTTGCCCACAATTTTCTTAATGCCCTTAGCACGTTTTTTGATGCAGTCGTCTGCAAGCTTAATAGAATATATTTTGCTTCTGAGGCCAAGAAACTCTGCAATCAGATTAAATGTGGTTTCATCTTTAAGGTTGCATATAACCTTTTTGTTGCTAGCATCGTAAAGGCTGCTGTCACGTGGATAATCAGAAAGGTCAAATAATTCTTTTGAGGCAAACATATCTGCATAGACGTCTTCTGTTGTGATTTCAAAGCATTATGAATCCGTATCAGTAAAAAGTAATTTGGTTTTGTTGCCATACTTTACTTTGACTTGGTTATAATGAAAATCATACATATGTAACATTGAAAGTTCCAACAGAGTAAAACAACAGTCGATAATTTTTTTTTTTAGCATCAAACAAGTCTTCTTTTTTTGAATCTCCATTAACTTTTCATCAAATATTTGTATCGCTGCATAAGTTTGTGCCGCAACCAATTTATCTCTGCGCTTTTGATTATTGACGCGCTTTCTGATATTTTTCATAGTTTTTCCAAAGACCGAATTACTCATCAACTTGAAGAAATCTTTTTTTAAGTAATTTGTTGCTGCAGTTCTTTTTGCTGTGTTAAAATAGATATAAGTTTTCAACAAGGCTTCTTTTTTGAATGTATTCTGATTAACTGCAAAACTAACTCCATACATTGTTTTAGATTTCTGTAATGAATCACATAGCGCGTTTTTTTCATCAGATTTGAATCAATTTCGGAACATTGAAATTGCCAACACCAAGTTTGTCTTTCAGTGACAGAATATGAGGACTTAGCATGGTGTCATCCACTGTTGTGTTTTCTGATGCTAACAGATAATCATTATGCAAGTCATGTAAACTATCAGGATAGGCGATATCAACTTCTAAAATGTAGCCAGTGTCATCGGATTCAGCCATGAAAAATCACCCACAGGCAATTTTTGCGACATAGCCCATTCATAACAATTATTGGATAACTGATATGTTTTGACTCCTGCCATCAAACTTTGTTTTTACTAAATCGTACAAAGATCTTTTACTGCCAAGTTTGTTGTATTCTTCTCCTAGTATGCGTCTGGACTTTTCTAATTCTGTGCCGATGTTTGCATAAAGGTCAAACCACTCCGGAGTTTCTTTTGATATTTGGTAAATCATCTCGAGGGCGTCCTTGACAAATTTGTAGGCGCCATTTAATGTTTGATTTCTGAAGTCATTAATTGGGCATATTCTATGTTCCAACCTAGTGGAATTTTTACTGTGACGTAATCAGCGATCTCATAGGCAGTCATAATTCGTCTTGAGTCAAAGTCAAACATTATATATACTATTTTGTAATCTCTAATTCACGTACAATCTGTCGCAGTTTTGATATGGCAGTCTTGATTGTTTTGCCATAGTCAGGTTCGCGGGCAATATAGTTGTAGGTAATTTTAAAATATTTCATATGGTAAGACAGCAACCAGCTTCTTGTCTAGACACTTCTCAGTGATATCATCAATCGCGTCAGAAATTAAATCAGCTGGTTTTGAATGTCTGCAGTAATGTAATCATGCTCTCTATGTAGGTCTTTCTTCAGAAATGAGGACAATTCTGCTTCAGCAGATTTACCAAGATCAATAAAGTTATCATAGTTACCAAAAAATCCTATGATACCTATTGAAATTGGATCCTTAGTGTACCTGTCGTAATCTCTGCTATGAAATGATTTGTCTTATTCTGGGTAAAATCCCAACTGATTCAAAGAACACTTACGAAAAATTGTTTCAATTAGCAGACCGTATAAAGCAACAACTGAAACGTCTAAGCCTGATAATACTTGTGGCAAATAATATTATGACAACTTGCTGACGTCTTTGCTAAAACGACACTTCAATTCTAACAGCAAACTTTTATTGTTATCAACAATATGTAGCCATCTTGACTGTATATAAAACCATTTATATTTTGGATGTAGATATCGCTGCCCATCACTTTTTCGTTTGCGGTGATCTCAATGTATCTTCTAATGACTGGCTCAAATAATGTTCCCCAAAGACAAGGCAGAGTTGTATACAATGGTTGCATGCTACGGTTTCGTCTAGCTATATCATCTGATGTTCCAAAAGGACAAATTCCAAGAACTGTAGTCAACTCTGAACAACCCAATGTCGTACACATTACTAAATACCATTCGGGAGATCTCTGTTTTAGCTGACGCACTTTCAAAACTGCTTCCAAGATAGATTTCAAATCAATTATTATACCATAAGATTTCTTTAATTCATAAACATTTAGCATAACAAAATATAGTAGTTTATAGAAAGGCCATTCTCGAAAACACTAGTATGATTTTTCAGGTGAGGATGAGCGTTCGTTTAGAAACAAGCCGGCTGAGGCCATTTGCGCGTTACATTATTGCAAAAGTCCAGTCTCAGATCGGGTGCTAGCCCTGCTAAATATTTTAGTTCCTCAGCGGATAAGGAACACATCGGAATCACTACCACCTTCACCCGGTCGCTAGTATGAACGGCTTCGGAGGCGGGTTCACCCATAACCTTTTCAACTTCCTGCGATCTTTGAGGTCGTGTTCACATCGGAAGTTAGGCCGTACCCCCTAACTGCATCAGGGTCCTGAATGAACCCAGGCCCAATTGTCACGACATAGTTACCTACCCGGTGTGACACCATACCTTTCCACAGCTTCAATTTATATATAAAATCAGTACTATACTACGTTTCTAAGTTTATGGTGAGGGCAAATTTGTATATTTGTGTATCTAAAAATAGATGCAATCAATGGAATTAACTCGTGTGTGTCATATTTCCACCAAGCCGGTGTACGTTATTATATGTAGAAACGCCGTTGTCGAAAACACAGGTATGATTTTTCAGGTGAGGCTGAGCGTGAGCGAGATCGAGACTGGAAAATCATATTTGTGTTTTCGGAATGGTGTTTCTACATACTACTTACAAATCATTATCAGTTGCAACTATGCAAATAGCATACTCCTGTTCTGGTAACGCCAGTCGCATCCATTTATGAAGTGATGTCTGACTTTTTGTGCTTCACTTAGCGAGTAAAAAGAAGTAAGGTTACTACCCAGACAGCGATGGCCAAATCCATTTTCCAGGTGACGCAAACACACGATGTTTTGAATACTTCTTGCAATAAAACTGTCCAAAGAGAAGGAAACCCATACTAATGCGATCCATGTGAATCAAGTGAATTATAGTTAGCTATATTTTATTGTCATAGATGTTGAGTAGTGAGATTGGGCTAAGAGTTCCCACAACTTAGATTAAGCTCTTCTCCTTCAATGAATTAGAAATTTACATTGATAGCGGAGAGAGATATGAATAAAATCATAAAAGAATGGACTGTGGCAGATACTGGACACAAAAAGAGTTTTGCAAAACAATCCACAGCAAGGAATGAAGAACAGCATGTCCTTGTTTATAAATCTTACAACAATAAATTGAGTAGAAAAATAAAATTTTGAAAACAAACCATTTATATACAGTGTTTCGTATATATAGATGTATGTGTGTGTGTGTTTGGAATAAGTCAAAGAAACAAATATTAACATTCTTAGTAAAACCTGATAATCCATATTTATATAAAAAAAAATACTCACTGGTCTGGAAAGTTGCTTTAGACTTTGAACTAATTTCCTACATTGTTCTATATAGTATTTGCAAATAAATATGTAATGATATGCATTTTATATGCATCTTCACCAAAACGACAGAATCAATATTTTCTCAGATCCTTAGAATATAAATCATAATGCAAAGCACTACACTAATTCTAGCATGCAATATAGATAATTTCCTGTTACCGACTAAAGCTTATGCAATCATATGCTTGTCTACCCCTGTTTTCGTTATTATATCAATAAGAATAACCATTATTATATACTCATTTGTTTCTCCATTAACATCACATTGTCAGAATCGTGCAATATTTCTAGATAGTCCACTGCTTCACACTGCACGACACGTGTGTCTAAATATAGTACAGTGTCTTAGGAACTGCTTTTTTATTGTAAACAAACAATTTACACTCATGTAGCAGACGCCGGAGTATTTGATTTATTAGATTTGTCTGTGGATGAACTAAGCAAACTGTTTGAACCATTTGAAAGTAGAGATGATAAATTTGACGATGTGGATGAGTTCACTGAGTCACAAAAGAAACTTTCAACCAAGCAAGCGACTGAACGTGATATCCGCAATGTCCAGCGTTGGCTTTATGGTAACAAACGTGAGACATGCAGTATTGAAAATATCATTCTGATCATTTAAACACTTATTTAGCAGATATGTTCATAACGATTTGTAAATCAAATGTGTTCAGACTATGAGCCGTGCTCTCTATAGTCTATAAAAATAGCATAGAAAGGCATCTTAATGCCAAGGGCTATCCCATCTCTCTCAGAGTCCGCCCGCTTTAAAAGTCAGTCCAAGCACTAAATTCGGAAAAATGCAACTGAAGATGGCGGGGTTATAGTAGAAAAGCAAGAGGCTCAGATCCAATAAACCAAGATGACGAAGAAGCCTTATTTTCCACTGGCGAAATGATCTCTAACACCCAAGCTGCTTTGCAATTTTCCCTGTTTTACTTATTTGAGAAAATGTTTGGATTTATAATACAAGTCATACAGGTCATGTAGCTGGGGTCCCTCCAACAAAGATCATGCAAGTGACAGGGCGTAAAAATATATCATCTATAGCTGGTAATAATAATGGCAATAAATGTACTTACCTTTCTGCATCTTGAATTTCCTAAAATTGTACTTTCTAAGTTATTTACGTTAATTAGAATTACATGGGTTCCAAAAATTGATCCACAGCGCGAAATTGTACTGCTATCTAGACTACATTTCCAACAGAAATCACGTTTCAAAGGAGAATTTACTGCACTCCAAAACGAAATGAATTTGATATTTCCTTACAAAAAATATTTAATCCTTTTTGAGAATTTCAATTAAAAGAATTTCATATTTTTTCTACCTTATGATTCCAAACTATCAATGGCAGAACAGAAACACATGTGCAGTTTGTTGTCAAGGTCAGTCCATACAGCCACATGTACATCGTGCGGAATCGACCCAGCTAATAACTTCAGTCCATCACAACTAGATAAGCAGAATTGAGTTGGATCGACAGAAAAACAAAATCCGTCCATTCCAGACCAACTAGGAAAGTTGTTCCAAGGCGCACTCATTCACAATAGACTCCAAATTTCAATTTTAAGTAGACCAAAATGAGATTTCTTTTTTAAACAAATGACTGAGCGTGCGGTACGCTACCAAGTTCAAAGGTCGCTGGGCGGTGCCATGTGCACATGAATACTGTTATTGTGTATTTGTTTAATTACGGTTGTGTATTTGCATTGGAATCTAGTAGAATTCAATTACTTTGTTTCTTGTAGTGTGTCCTTTTTATTATTCAGCCTTAGGTAGAAAAAGAAAACGAGCATATAATACAAAGGTTACTACATTTGTATAGGAAAATATGAACTCGTTTTTTTCTGAGCTTTACTGCACATCTAACGTCGTGCAGTATAGCTCAGAAAATCTCGTTCATATTTTCCCATACAAATGCAGTAACCTATGCTTATTCCAAACAAGACAAAACGGGGAAAATGGGTAACAAGAGATATAAATCTGACATTGTCGCCACGAAGATCTGTTTGGTTAATTCCTTTATGTGATATTAAATACGTAACTGTGATGGATGCACAAATAGCTTACTTGCTTCAAATTTTATGAAATTCAGTATTAAGTGGATATATCTGATGCCAAAACAATTGAAACAGAACAAAATGAATAAAAGATGTATAGCACACGCTTATTGCAAAGAAAGAAAGAAAAGAAAGAGAAAAGCGGAAGAATAAAGATTAAACTTGATGAGTGAGCTTAAAATTTGATATACATTTTACTGAACCGGGTGGTTATTTTTATCACATAATATGTTCGTGCTGAAAAATACGCCATGAGTTAGTTTATTAGTTTATGTATTTATTTGGACAATGTCGGGATCAGGCAGGATACAAGGGATATATATGCCCTTTTTCTTGAACATGACACGAAAACAAATGGTAAAAATATGTATACAGCCGCCAATATCTCTCATGCACCGCAAAATTCTATGAATATAAAATTGTGAGAGGGACCTCTCAGTTATGCGCAAGTGGGATTTAAAATGCAGACAACACATTTAGTTGTCCGATTATTACGAATCGTCAGAAGAAATTCGATCCGTACGTCGCTGTTATTGTTATTTTTGAAAAGAGGATTCCTGGATGTGAAGATTTGGTGCCGATATATATATATATATATATATATATATATATATATATATATATATATATATATATATAGATATCTATATACAGACAATACAGTTTAATAAAAAAAATAAGACAAATTTTAATTATTCACCGCGGCTCCTGTGAAGATGGGAAATATAAGAGACAATAGGATTGTAGTATGCACAAATTACTCGTCTGAATGTTAAAAATAATTAAAATAATTAGTCAATGTATTTAGCTCTCTTTACAATTTAAATCACGGACACTCTTTTAGCACCACTTTGTAAGCTTTTATTACACGTGCTTATTTTAGCCAAAATCAAGTCATGCAGTTGTAGCTTCTTTTTTTTTTACATTATATGTAATTTTGGTAATTTTGAAAAACACCGAATCCATTTCAATCTTTATACTATTGTATGTAGTTTTTTGTTATTCATCGATGGGAGAAAAATATCGACCTTGTATAAATTGATATACAGGCTGCACCTACTAATCTGGCTGCAAAATCTTCCAATACAAATGTAAGATTAACTTGAGTGTTTAATATGAATATTGTCTTTCAAGTGATTATCATTAAATCGTTCCCTCTCATATAATCCTTAAGGGATTCTTGACTGTAGGAGAATACGACCCTTAATAAGAAAGAGGATCGTAGTTCATATCGATAGTTATCTAATGATGTGCACTTTTTTAAAATCAACCTTTGCTGCGCAGCTGGAAATAACGTGATTCTTACATTATTACGTCATTGTTGTGCGATCACTTCTTACGTCAGCGTGTGACAGCGCTATGAACTCTGGGAGACTCTGAATGTAAGATACCGCGATTGGGACTTCTGTCTCTTGTTGAGTAATAAAACATAAAAACTGCTATACAGTTTTAATAATTGCCAAAAACAGGAGTTGTAAAAGATAATGATAGTTTGTGTACCTGTCTTGAGCAAATTTACTCTCTCTCTCTCTCTCTCTCTCTCTCTCTCTCTCTCTCTCTCTCTCTCTCTCTCTCTCTCTCTCTCTCTCTCTCTCTCTCTCTCTCTCATTTAAAGTGATGCAACATTTTCGAATCTAGCCATCTTGCCAGCATTGTCACCAATCCAAGCGTCTGTAGGACACTAATTCATATTATGGTCTTATGAGTGACGCGACAAAGCAAGGATTCTAAAAGCAATTTTTATTCAGTTTGCAACGGTCTTTCTTCAAAAGCAAACAGTATCTTCTGTGAATTTTTTAAATTAAACACGGCGTAGGGTAGGAGTGGTAGTCACTGTTCAAAGATTAGTCTCGGGAAGTCAGGTTTCCCTTCCCTGGAGGGCTACTTGCCATTTTAAGCCAAAATATACTTGAAATAATTTGAGATAAGTTGAGTTGAATCAAACTAAAACAAATTAAAAACCTGGATAAAATCCATCAATTAGACCTCTCGTTGCTAGAACATCCAGATAAAGTGTGAACAAAATGACAGAATTAAAAAAAAACACAAATAACTTAAATAATGATACAAACAAAACTTAACGATGAAAGAGATAGGTTTTACGGGAACGAGTGTATTGCGTTGATATCTGCATACATATTTCTATCTCAACAGATGAGTTCTGTCTTTCGAATGAGGAAACCTTCAGCTTGACAGAAATAGTTTTCTTAAAGGAATATTATGAATAGTGACCCAAGTCATATTCAATGCTTTTGCTCAACCCTTTTTTCTGTGTAGAAACATCTTGTTAATTATCCATGAATATCGTTTTCATTATTAGCGAAGTTTTAAGGGCATCTAGAGACTTTTTTCCGGTTTTTTTCCAACACATTGATTGGTATTTTCTACATCTGATGAAATTGCTCTTTAAATAGTGCCTAAATGTCATGCTTTTGATATTTTGTAAATTAAGTATCACTAAACACCCGTTTCTTAACCCAAGTAATGAAATGACGTTTTCAAGAATAGAGCAATCACCACAGAGTCTACTAGAATCAATAAAAAGGGCATTCACACATTTTTGACATAATACCAAATAGCCTGCAAATCCCCAAAATATTAAAAATCTTTCATCAGTACACTAAAGAGAGTAACACAATTTAAAATCGCTGATACAGTAGCTATCTATCTGGAATAAATTTCGACAGAAAATTGGCAAAATACCAACATTTCTAAGCAATATGAAGAATTATTGCAAATCACGTGACGTCGTGTCATCCCATGAAAAACAATTCTCACGGTAATCATGTAATAGGGCTGAAGTTATAAAGTTGCACGCGTCTGAACCATCCTGAAAGAACGGTGTTTTGCATTCACGTTCCATAGCTTTATCATAATTTCGTACTACTAATTATTAATTGAGTAGGGCAGCAATTTCGATGTGGTTAAAAATTGGAAACTGTCCTTGATACTTCAAGATCGGCTACTGGTTATAATATCAGGATGGACTTTTTCTTTTCTAATTTTCCTAGACTTGTATCAGTGCTTTTAACTTCTAAATAGATTCTGTCTGTGAACTTACACAATTTTGATCTTTTTTCCGGCAGGTCAAATTATGGTTTGCATATCCGGTGAGTGACTGTAAATTAAGATGTTTTTTGCCCTTATCCCACCTTAGAGGAATTTATCTCGAAAACATGGCTCAAAGAACCCAAATTTGATTGTTCAGAAACTTTGAGCTCAATCAAATCAAGAAGTATAAGTATTGTATATTGGGCCAGCTAGTGCACAAAATAGTTTTATTTTCTCAAACGTGACCATTATTGCATACGGAGAATCAAGTAGTGGTCGGATCACTTTATGGACTATGGAATCGTTTTTGATATTACATTTAGTTTAGTACATTCTTTCTTCAGCCTTAAACCCAAATTTTCATTTAGCTTTGTTTTGCATGCTGCACATTTACGCATGCATGTGTTCTCTGCATGTACTAATGTAACTACATCATCCTTATACATTATTAACTGCCTACATGCGACCTCTATTCTGCCACTTTGCACTATCCTTTTCAATGTACTCTATTAGTAACCTATTTGTATTCATGCTTGTTTTCAATAGATTTTTTCTCCTTGTATTTATCGATACCATGCATTACTCCAAGCACGCAAGCTTTTCCCATTTTTTTGTTTTTTTTTTATTATTTTTTTTGTTTTGTTGTAGAAATTGATAGACCTAATAATTGTAACGTATTATGATTATCTCACTAATTCCTTTACTGTAAACAGTTTTGATTCCTCGCAACAACTTCTTATTTTCTGAATCCTATGCTTTATTTTCCCTTTCTCACAAGTACGTATGATTGTTTTGTCTTCTAACATCATCTGTTTTTTGAGCCATCAGTAATTCGATACTGTTGATTTACTATTAACCTACTTTTTTAAATTGTAAGTAGCAGGCGAGAACATTTTGGGCAAAAACAGTGTCTTGTGTAAACGTAAGACAGCTGTTCTATTTATATTTATATTTATACAAGACAAACAAGGAAGATATTTCATCGGAGATTCTTCCTTCTTGATGGTAGAAGAGTAAATATCACCTTCTTCTATGGAACTCTGAAATGGAAGGAAAACGATGAGATAATTTTAACGCGTTTATTTCACAAATAACTAAAAAGTCGGTGTTGACAGCAAACCTCTGTATTTATCCTCTGATTACATTCCTTTATGCCCATTGGTGTTTGAGGTGACTCTTAGAACAGAATTATTTTGATCGTCCGGATCACAAATTCTCTACTATGACATGAAAACATAATACATGCAGAGAACAGTGTACTTCCTTTCCAAATATCACTTCGTAAGATTCACGAGATGTTTATAAGTCAGAGAAATAAAGAAAGCAAAGGAACGATACCCAAAACGATTGGTTTGACATAAAGAAAGCAAAGGAACGATACCCAAAACGATTGGTTTGACATAAAAAAAAAAAGCAAAGGAACGATACCCAAAACGATTGGTTTGACATAAAGAAAGCAAAGGAACCATACCCAAAACGATTGGTTTGACTTCTCTAATTGACAATCCAGTACCCAAAACGATTGGTTTGACTTCTCTAATTGACAATCCAGTACCCAAAACGATTGGTTTGACTTCTCTAATTGACAATCCAGTACGAATACCATAGAGCTATATTTGCCGTGCTTGTATTAAATGTACAAAACTCTTTATTTGACAAAACAACGATAGACATCAACCAACATGGCATCGCACATAACTCTACATACTTAGAAAGAAGGCGACATCATAACATCTTCTCTTGAATTAGTTTGAATATTTTTCACTTAAAATATTACACCCAGAAAGCTTATATCAGATAATTTAATGGCATACAGACACTCAACGCGTTATCACACTAAATCGTTCCTTCTACGAATGTGTTTTTGGATCTAGTGGTGATTTACCACCTGTTTCACGTGCATTGAAATCCGAAAATGATCAGTGAGAAAAATATTATGATAAGAGTGACTAATACATACCGTAAAGAAGAAGGGCTAACGTACCGTTCTTATTTTCAGTGAGCTACGGAGTATGGACCGAAAACAGGTTTCTAATTGTGACTGCAACCAGCTCATAGGCATCATGTGCTATACACGTCAATCACGTAAATTCATGAAGTACTGTCTGGACCCTTTTGTTGCATTTGCGGAAAAAGTTGTTCAATAAGGCTACTACGCAGTTGTGATAGTTAAATCTATTCTCCTACTGACGCAAATACGCTATGTTTTCAATACGTCTCGACAATAAAAACTGTTCATTGAAGGGAACCGTTTTAATGCGATCTGCGGGAAACATATGAATAATAAATAGCTCGTGATAGTTTGAATGGATACTGATTAAAAGGAGAATGTGATCTCCATTTTCATTTAGATTTTGATTATTCCTGTTGAAATTGTGGCATCTAGTGGTGGATAGGTTATATTTTACGATTTGTAGGACGGCTGTTAGTGCTGGATTATAACCGGTAGAGTCCGGGGCACTCGAGCCTCTGGCCGAAATTGACTTTCTCTTCGTGTCAATGATATATCTGCTATCATGACAACTGCAACCAGGCGTCGGGATATATAAGTAGAAATCAATTTAGGAAGGAAGAAAGAAAGACAAATTAGAGCTGTCTTGGTCTTTAAGCCTAGCTTGTATGTTCGCAAACTATTATCATGGGTTTAATGTTTCGCAAAAGCTTTTGCAGCCTTGAACTTATCTGTCCATGCTTTTATTATAACATCAATAAATAGAAAAAAAAAATTTATTTGCTATGCGACGAAGGCCACACCAGGAATGATTTAGTATATCTGTTCCATCTGTATTGTGTAACTTGTCGAAAGGTATATTTTACCGGGGGGGGGGGGGGGGGGGGGGGGGGGGGGGGGAATTTCAAAGGTCATATAGTTTTTAAAACACGATATTTTTTATAGCTTTCTCAAATGAGAATAAATGCTGCATATGAAGGTTTCAGTCATAAATAAGATTTATAAATATGAATGTGCCAGGTTTGTCTGTACCATCGTTTCAAAGAAAACTAAAAAAAGATATTTCTTGAATCTCTTGAAAAATATATTTGGTTGACACAGTCAAAGTATTGATCACAATTGGAAGTTCAAAAAATTTAATGACAACTATTTTATATTTTACTTAATATAAAACAATGTGCCAAATATAATTAAGGTCAACTTTATATGTAAGCAGGGATCGTCCTCAAGATTGCATGTTTCGGGGGAAAAGAAAGAAGGAATCGAAATTAAAGGAAGTTTATATGTCTGTCTATAAAGAGATATGTGAAATGAAGAGCGATGGGTTTTTTTATTTTTTATTCTAAATGTCTTCTCCGTTGAAACACAAAAATTAATGAGGGAGATGCTAGATGTAAATTTTGCGTCTGGTGATAATTTCTAATCCATTTATAAATTATGTTTGATAATGTCTTCAAATGCGTTATAATGGTTTCGTTTTGATTTTCCCCAGAAATTATGAGTTACTAAAGTCTTTCTTTTGAAGTCCATTTGAGCGTTTCACCTAGCTATATGCATTTATTATTTACCTATAGTCTGTGGAGTATTTTAGCCAGTGTTTAGTTTATATCGGCCCGTTTGTGTTAGTATTTTGAGTTCAGTTTGACTACATTATCATGGTCTAACAATGTCGGATCATTTATACTATGTGTACAATATAATTAGTAAGTATTCTGAGTTCAGTTTGACTACATTATCATGGCCTAGCCATGTTGGATCATTTATACTATGTATACAATATAGCTGTATTCTTTCTTTAAAACTGACCTCTAGCAGTCCATGTACATTAACAATAGAGTTAACGTACCTTTATAAACTCAGTTTCTTATACAGGTTTGTGGGCGCATGGTTTATATTTAGTACATGAGTGGCTGGAACTAAGAAACCCGAATAAATGTAATTATAACTTAGTGATCCTTTATTTCATACATCTGTAATCTAAGGCCCGCGACCTGGTTTTATCCGGTTACATTTAAAATTAGCTAGCCGGCCGGCGCCCTGGAGGAAGTTGCACATGCCTGGTGTATTTTGGTCTTTTCTTCTACTGTGTGATATTTAAATTTCTCTAGACAAGTCTTCCTGTTTAAAATCTAACATTCGGTGTCACTGTTGGCATATATATATATATATATATATATATATATATATATATATATATATATATATATATATATATATATATGTTGTGTCTATTGTCTTTTAAATGACGTTCCTTAATTTGATGTTCAGTAGTGCTCGTTGTTATGTTTTATATTTTCTTGGATTTCTTTCCAACTGAAACGTTATGACTTTAAGGAGTTGCCATATTTTAAAAGTAGGTATTGTTGATGTATGTATAAGAGTCATGTTTTAAAATTAGGTATTGTTAATGTATGTATAAGAGTCCTGTGTTAAAATTAGGCCTTGGTTATGTATGCATAAGAGTCTTGTGTTAAAATTAGGTATTGTTTATGTATGTATAAGAGTCATATTTTAGAATTAGGTATTGTTAATGTATGTATAAGAGTCTTGTGTTAAAATTAGGTATTGTTGATGTATATATAAGAGTCATATTTTAAAATTAGGTATTGTTAATGTATGTATAAGAGTCATGTTTTAAAACTTGGTATTGTTAATGTATGTATAAGAGTCATGTTTTAAAATTAGGTATTGTTAATGTATGTATAAGAGTCATGTTTTAAAGGTAGGTATGGTTGATGTATGTATATGAATGTATGTGTAAAAGTAATGTTTTAAAATTATGTATTGTTAATGTATGTATAAGAGTTTAAAGGGAATATCAGAACAGTAATGGCTATATGGTACCAATTAAAAGTAATGTTTTAAAATTATGTATTGTTAATGTATGTATAAGAGTTTAACGGGAATATCAGAACAGTAATGGCTATGTGGTACCAATTAAAAGTAATGTTTTAAAATTATGTATTGTTAATGTATGTGTAAGAGTTTAACTGGAATATCAGAACAGTAATGGCTATTTGGTACCAATTAAAAGTAATGGCTATATGGTGTCAATTAAAAGTAATGGGTATATAGTACCCATTACAAGTAATGGTACCAATTAAAAGTAATGGCTATATGGTACCAATTAAAAGTAATGGCTATATGGTACCAATTAAAATTAATGGCTATATGGTACCAATTAAAGTAATGGCTATATGGTACCAATTAAAAATAATTTCTATATGGTACCAATTAAAAGTAATGGCTATATGGTACCAATTAAAAGTAATGTTCGTAAAAATGTACAAATAAAGAATTGCACCAACAAACTTTAGGAAGATACACCTTTCCAGATAAATGTAAACATGAACTACTACAAGCTAGAAGATATAAGACAAAACATGTTAAAATGTTATAACATGTATAAAATAAAATATAAAGGCAAAAAATATAAAAAAATCATTAAAATATAGGGTAAAAACTCGTTATACAAGCCGAATTCCGTCAAAAATCCAGGAATTTCTTGGATGGTACAGCATCATAAAGTTCCTTAAGTGATTTCACATCAAAGAACTTCGGTCTAACAGGATGGAAATCGATACACTCGACAAGATTGTGTTCCACTGTCAACGGGCACTGGCAGGGTATGCACTCTGGTCGTGGTTCATCCTTTAGGAGTATACATGAGTTAGGTATATGTGTCCTATACGCCATCGACACAATACCACATCATCTCTGAAAGTTGTTCTATATGACAGCCTCCACATTCTAATGATGTGTTTAATATTCTAAGCTTGTTTTGAGGGTTTTCATTCCACATATTTTGCCAAGTATATGGAACATGCCGATTTATATACCATTTGAAGTCAGTATATGGAATCATCTAATCAGAAACGGGTGAACGCAGGGCACCTGTGGATGCATTATTCGCCCTTTCTCTACTCTTAATACCGATGTGACAGCAACCAGCAGTACGTACTACTTTTATCCAGACTGTATGTACGCTTAAGAGTATCAACGTGTTATTACACACAAGGTTTTGCAAGGCTTTTAAGTGTAGAAAGGGAATCAGAAAAGATGATGAAATTTGTTGTTTCTAAGGTTTCAATGTAGTTCAAAGATTTGAGCATCGGTGTCTCCGGTAACTGGCTTGAGATCGTGCGATGTGGTGTTGCAACATTAGTTCCAACCTTGTCTCCATCTTTCGAACAGTCTGTATACATGGACAAATGACCACGATGAACACTGAATTTACATTAAAAACGAGAGGATATGTTGAGGACATTTTGAATTAGCAAAATATCAAATATTATAGAGGGGTTTTGATAACCAACATTGTAATTTCCGAATATAGTATTTTGCAGTATCTCCAACGTTGATTTTTGCAGTTTCTAGGTAAGGACGAATTCGTATGCTAAAAAGTGGAATGAAATTTGATTTCTGAGCATACAAGGTTTGGAATTTGGGCCTAAAGACAACACTGTCTGCAGGATTAGATGGATTAGAAGATAGTTTGATAGTATACTTAGGAACCCATTCGTTCATCAGAGATAAGCCGATAGTTCACTGGCATCAACATAGAAGCTTTCTGAAGGCGAAGTCCTAAATGGTCCCTGATAAATTCTAAGTCCCTAATTGTGTATCGGATCAAGCATTTGATGGTGATTTACAAATTGATTCGTTCACAATCGAGTCATAGTCAAGTTTAGATCTTACAAAATACCTGTATAATCGCAGCAAGACCTCACGTCTGCTCACCAATGTGTGTTAGGCACAACTCGTATTAAATCTGTGTTAGGCACAACTCGTATTAAATCCAGGGTTCTTTATATTTGTGCTTGAGGTATCTAATTTGTGAAAGAAAGGTTAGTTTATGGTCATTGATAGGTCCTAAAAATTTGGTATCCTTCTCAATAGGGATAAGGCAACTCAGAAGATAGAGATTTGAGTTATCATGAATTCGATGTAATGGGCAGAAGTGCATGCAAGCAGCTTTAGATTTAAAACATATTAACCCGTTTTATTCTGCCCATTTCTAAACTTTAATCAGGTGTACCTAAATGAATTAAGAATTTGTGCAGTAATTTTCTACGTAAAACAAGGAACAAGCGATATTATTTTGAGTGTTTTTTAATGTACTGCTATACTTATTGTACAATTGACATTTAATTTTTAGCCAGACACTGTAGCTCAGTTGGTAGAGAGTTGGACTCAAGGCTCGCGGGTTCGATACTAGCCCATGCCAGCCCATACCTCGTTGTGTTCTTAGAGAGGCACTTGAGAAAGACACTTAGCTCCTGTTTCCTCTGCAATGATATCGTCAATATTGTTTTGAAAGTGCAGTTAAAAACCAACAACAGCAAACAAAATGTAATTCTTAGGTGCAGTAGGATAGAATAGTATACCTTAAAAAAGATTTTCCTTAGAGACCGAGATCCAATTATATAGGGTCCCAAATATCATCAAGGGTCAGTCCAACTTTGGCTGTTGTCGAGGAAAGTTGCTCCTTACAAGGATCTGATTGGCTGTTTTGTTGTATACCTTATCAAAGATTTTCCTTAGAGACCGAGATCCAATTATATATGGTCCCAAATATCATCAAGGGTCAGTCCAACTTTGGCTGTTGTCGAGGAAAGTTGCTCCTTACAAGGATCTGATTGGCTGTTTTGTTGGAGATAATATCTGCCATAGTGATCGGCAGGTCAAGCTTGACACCTGATTTATTACCTTATCAATTCTAGCTGGTTGTAGAGGGAGATAATTAGTCCACAACTCAATGCACCGCTAAATTACCCAATAGATGTTAGGTTTTCACATCTTGTTTTGCAGTGATAGATAAGAAATCTCCAGCTACTTGGCAAATTACAGATGCTGTGTAAAATATGGTAACAACAGTTTCTATTTCTAAAGATCGGTTTTTGAACTCGGTCGTTAATTTATTTTTTTAAATGAAAATTATTGGAGAATGAGACAGGTTTTATAATTATATTGTTTTACATTAGCAAGTGTTTTAAGCTGATATCGTCTGATTGATATGCATACAGTCAAAGTTTTCCATGGTTGGTGCATGGAAATGTATGGACTGGACTTCTTATGTTATGGAACGTTTCGCATAACCATATTACAAGTTCATATTTCGCCAAAATATGAAGCATTGGTAGCTCTGTTGGTAGAGCGTCGGACTCGTAGTCCAAAAGTCGCGGGTTCCATACCCTCCAGGTCCACCCAGGGTCGACTGTCTCAGTGCGTCCTTGGGAAGAGAGCTTAGCTCCTACCCTTCCAACTCACAACTGACTAATTCTACCTCTCGACGTAGGAAACCTTTGCCAATATTATGGCAAGTAGCTCCTTGTGTCTAATACAACAAATTTTATACAATGTCTTACTCCATGTTTCCTTTCTATATCAAAGGATCTTGTTAATTTATGAATTAATAACTCCTTTCTCTATTGTGCATTTTAGCTTGATATACATTTGTTTTATATTTACTTATTTGAATCTTTTCAGGTTATATATTGGTATTTTCTATTTCTAACGAAATACCTTTTTAAATAAATCCTAAGCAGCATGTTTTATATATATATATATATACATATATATAATGTATTTGATTCAAAATAATGAAAACTCTTAACTAACCTCTCTGAACTCAAGGAATGAGCGGATGTTTCTTTATACAACTTTTTAAAATATTACTCTAATGAGTGAACTAAAGTGAGTAAAATCAAGTAATAGAGTGTACTAAAGTGAGTAAAATTAAGTAATAGAGTGTACTAAAGTGAGTAAAATCAAGTAATAGAGTGTACTAAAGTGAGTAAAATCAAGTAATAGAGTGTACTAAAGTGAGTAAAATCAAGTAATAGAGTGTACTAAAGTGAGTAAAATCAAGTAATAGAGTGTACTAAAGTGAGTAAAATCAAGTAATAGAGTGTACTAAAGTGAGTAAAATCAAGTAATAGAGTGTACTAAAGTGAGTAAAATCAAGTAATAGAGTGTACTAAAGTGAGTAAAATCAAGTAATAGAGTGTACTAAAGTGAGTAAAATCAAGTAATAGAGTGTACTAAAGTGAGTAAAATCAAGTAATAGAGTGTACTAAAGTGAGTAAATCAAGTAATAGAGTCTACTAAAGTGAGTAAAATCAAGTAATAGAGTGTACTAAAGTGAGTAAAATCAAGTAATAGAGGATAACTATCTGTAACAAATCTCGACAGCTGATTGTCGAAGTTCCAATCTGATGTAATACAGCAGATATCCCCTACACCGCACTCCTCCTCTTACACACACACACACACACATACACACACACACACACACACACACACACACACACACACACACACACACACACGCACACTAGTTTTCTACTTCAGAGTAAAATTTTCCTTCAGAGGGAAAACTTACTCTAGAGGCATTCGCTCGTCTTGTGAGTTATGACAGTGGAACTTTACATGGTTAATTTTTTCTGGAAGTATTTCCTACATTTCCTACAGTTTCTACATTTCCTACACTTCCTATATGTCCAAACTTCCTACACTTTCAACGTGTCCTACACTTCCTACATTTCGTACATTTCCTACACTTCATACATTTCCTACACTTCATACATTTCCTATATTTTCTACGCTTCCAACATTTTCTACACTTTCTACAATTCCTACATTTCGTACATTTCCTACACTTCCTACATTTCCTACACTTCATACATTTCCTACATTTTCCACGCTTCCAACATTTCCTACACTTTCTACAATTCCTACACTTCCTACATTTCCTACACTTTCTATACTTTCTACATTTCGTACACTTCTTATATTTCATATACATCCTACATTTCATACACTTTGAACACTTCTTTGTCTGATAATAAAATAATAAATAAATGATAGTAAAAACACTTGATCAACTTCAACACACGTGCTTTAATATTCATGTTTTGATGATGATGATGATGATGATGTATTGATGGTTGTGATGGTGGTAATGCTTGTGCACTACTTCCGCCACTGCCACCATCATTGCTATTTCCACGACTACTAAAGTAACAAGAACGATTGCTAGTACTATCACTACAGCTGCTGCTATAGATGGAAATAACGAGTAACATCATGATTACAAATTTCTCATGATATACCACCTGAACATAAAACTTTTTACCAGGCTGTATTTGTTTATTTATCTTTTCATTTATTTATTTCGATTTTTGACAAACGTTTTACTACACGTTTCATATAGTCATGGTAGGGTTTTCATGGCAAGAATCAGTGTCGAAATAATCCGAAAGCACTCGCCTCTGACTGATAAAGAAATCGGTACAATTAAATAGATAAATGTAAAATAAATGTTTGCCTCAGGTTAAATTTTATGACTAAAATCTTATATCTAATCTCGCACTAGGCTCCCATTTAAAATGGTTGTGTTTTGTTTGCTGCTCGACTGTGTCAAAGACATTACGAGCATCTCATTATCTAGCCAGTTTATATATTTAGATCACATCCTGGCTGGAACATATACAGGTATCGGACCACTAATTATTTTGCAACCGCAGAACCAGTCTACTGGTGGGGGAATAAAAAAAAGAGTACTCAATATTTTGAGATGCACCCATTGGCTAGTAAATCGATTTAATTTTCTTCCAATATACATTTAATAAACTTCAATCTATGTACTATAAAAAAATGTATGTCAAGGCTGAAAACAATTTCTCTAACTCCAATGAAAGGAAGCACGTGTGGTTTCTATGCCAACCTAATGAAAAAAATATATTTTTAGTTTTTAATGTACTAACAGTAAGATCTATGGGAAATGAATTAGTAGACCGATCATTAAAATGATTATAAATTGTGAATAGTATGGAAAGCGATAAATATATACTGCACGTTTCACAAAATCATTCTTGATCTTAATCTCTGTAAAATATAAATAAATGACCCATTTTACATATATCAGTCAAAGCACTAAATCAGCACAACTGTTGTACAATCTAATATGTGCCGTGATTAAGTTATTTGTTTCTTAGATTCTCATTTGATCAGAATGCTTTTTGTAGCTGTCAGAAACTGTTTCTCGTTTTGCTTGTTTATCTTGTCCTTTCTTATCGCCCAAGCCCTTGCTTGAGATTGTCCTAATCTCTTTTGTTGAAACAAATTTGTAGTGACAGCTGTATTGCTGTCCTATCCCAGGACTTAATTTATCGCAGGCTTTCAATGTTTCTATTTATGCTTTATTTCAAATTAATTTCAACTTCAAAGACATATCTCAGAACACGAGCAGTTTGCAGACTTGGTACATGATTTATCAATTGCTATGAATCCTATTGGAATTAATACATATAACAAAGAAGACAAAATGAAACGCCAAATATATCGAGCATAGAATGGATTTGGACATGATTTGTCTTTACGGTGGTCTCAGATAAGCCAAAAGAAAGTACAGTAACATATATTAACTTCAGTTAGTTAAATTAACCACAATTAATATTTGTGAAGTGAAACCTAATTATTTAGGACGGTCAAGGAACATGGCAACTGTCATACAGTATATTAAGAATCTACTAGAGGTTCTCTTCAGTTACATAAGTACATGCACATACGGTATTACTAGTGATATAAGAACAAGCTAGAGACTGTTGAATGAAGATATACCTATATGCAACCAAATCGTAAGTATATTTATAAATCAACTAAACTGAAATTCCAAAACATGATTATGGAAATAAGTGTACAGGTGCACATTTGTAAGCTTGGAACAAGTTGCAATGTCCTTTAAAGTGAATAAGAATGGACATTTTGGAGCCAAAACCTATTCCCTCAGCCCACTTTCTTTTTACACCTGTCATATTTAAACAGGTACATTTTTGAATAGATGGACTACGGTAAGGTTGAGAGTTATTTACGTTTCCTAATGCACGGGTATTATTAATATTGAAGTGTCCTCTTAGCAAGGTTTTACTTTAGTTCTGGTTGTGAAAGATTTGAGCTTGATGTCGGTGTCCAGCCTCCTTATTGTGAGATGTGAAACATGTGAAATTATACAAGCATTTTTTCCTCACGGCATCCAGTTATCATCTCATCTTCATGTAATCTCTCTGGACGCGTACGTTAATTACATTCTTGAATGATTGATGATGTTTCAGATGACCTCGAGAAACACACAACTGTATCCATCTTCCAACCTATTATCATTGCTCTTCTATCAAAAGAAAATGACTCCGTACGATTTAAGAAGATGGAAATTAGTCTGGAAAGAAAAAGGAAGGAAAGAATCATGACAAAAATGCTTTGTTTGACTGATCTAATCTTGACAAAAATTCTTTGTTTGACTGATCTAATCATGACAAAAATGCTTTGTGGACTGATCTTATCATGACAAAAATGCTTTGTTTGACTGATCTAATCTTGACAAAAATGCTTTGTTTGACTGATCTTTTCATGACAAAAATGCTTTGTTTGACTGACCTAATCATGACAAAAATGCTTTGTTTGACTGATCTCATCATGACAAAAATGCTTTGTTTGACTGATCTTATCATGACAAAAATGCTTTGTTTGACTGATCTTATCATGACAAAAATGCTTTGTTTGACTGATCTTATCATGACAAAAATTCTTTGTTTGACTGATCTTATCATGACAAAAATTCTTTGCTTGACTGATCTAATCATGACAAAAATGCTTTGTTTGACTGATCTTATAATGACAAAAATGATTTGTTTGACTGATCTTATCATGACAAAAATGCTTTGTTTCACTGATCTTATCATAACAAAAATATTTTGTTTCACTGATCTTATCATAACAAAAATGCTTTGTTTGACTGATCTTATCATGGCAAAAATGCTTTGCTTGGCTGATCTAATCATGACAAAAATGTTTTGTTTGACTGATCTAATCTTGACAAAAATACGATAACCACAAAATTTAAAACTGCGAAACTCGGGTGAAAATTGTATTTAAACAGCGCTTAAAATCAATAAAATACATTTGAAAAGCGTTTCTAAAGTGGGTTAGATTTCAGGAACTAATCATCATATTTCCATGGACTGTGGCCAACATGTTAACTACATTCCCTACTGCTAGGGCTTATCTCATGCCTAAAATGGCATCCCAGCATTAGTTTACATAAAATGCACATTGACTTATCTGGTAAATAGACTAAAAGCTGTATACCTCAATTTTACATCACGGGATTCCTCAACTGAAATGTTTTTCCTAGTCTAATTTACTTATAAAGATATTTCTGCATGATCTATGACATAGCTTGAAAATATGTCAGAAGATTGTCTGCAAGGATAAGACTCTTTCCCATTTCATGAACAAAAATATCGAGAGCTTCTCCGATTGTAGTCTCTTACGTAGGGTGAATATGCTTATTAACTTAGGTTATACGCTTTGCATGACACCGTGATGACAAGAACGTGACCAATAATCCATGAATTCCCTAAAAAAATTCCACACAAATCCACAAATAAAAAAATATTAAACTCCACGCACGTAGGTTCTGATATTTCAACATCCAGTAGTGCCCACGAAGTTTTCCTTTGCTATTATACATTCATCGTTATATGGTTCATAAGATCATAGACATGTAATTTATAATCTGCGTAAAGTCAAACATTGTAAATTCTTGCAAGATTTAAAATTTACAAATAATTAACAGAAAGCGCAAATTAAAAAAAAAAAAAAAAAAAAAAAACTCTAATGTGATTTGTAAATCTGCAGAATTACCAATCTGCCAACTCGGTGAGAAATCCGTAATGTCCGGAAAATATCCGTAGGTGTTCTCACCCTGCCGTGATAATTCATCTATTTCACCAAGTCCGCAGCAAGATCTATCACGTGTATCGCCTGTGGATTGTATTGTATAATAACAATTTAACCGTTACTGTCACAACAAATAAAGGTTTCGTATTATATTCTTCCTTTCATCTAATATTCGATCGAGATTCCAGGGTCTTGACTACATTTTTTCTTCCATCAGGCTTCCTATTCCTCCTGTGTGTCTAAAAGTATGGCCATATGTTTTAGCCTCTGTAGGAATTAGTTCGCTGCTAACAAAAGATCAGATCCTGACGTCCCGCTTGCTCAGCTTGTTGTTGCTTGCCTGCTATTTTTACCTGCACGCACTTCACAAAATTTAATTATAAGAAGAAGCAACGCTGGAAACACTCATCCCACAAGTTGTTCTTGCATTTTCCTGATGTGGACTACCAAATGAACCAAAGCTTATTTTGGATTAGAATCCGCAAAGTGCTGCCTACGACCCCTGTGGTCAAGTAAATGCGAACTACCTTTAGCCAACCGTCCATTTTCTGGACTTCTTTTGCGACCAGCCTTGTGTACAACTCGTTTTGCAATAAAGTCAGTATTGACTTGGCAGTGCAACAATACATTATTAACACATTCAATATTTGTCGGTAGATTTATGAAATTTATTTTCGGACTAAAGTTTAAAAAATGAAAAATCAAGTATTCAGGACTTGTAGCCTAGTTTACTCACAGCGGTAATCAACATTTGTGCAAGGTAATATGTCTGTCCACAGAATAAGCGTCCTCAATAATTATAACATGGCGAAAAAGAAGCTAAAATTAAAGCAATGGTAATAATAATAACTTTGTGAATATTGGCCGCTAAAGTAAACGAATTACTCTGTCTCAATCTATACTTTAATAATCTTACACAAACTGGAAGGAAAAATTGACCTAATGAATGACAAGGTTGCATTCAATTTGCTTCCGGCATGAGAGTGTCTGAAGATGAATCCCCCAGAAAACAAAAACCCATCGCATTCAATTTCGCTCATAGAAATTTATGGAACGAAAAATGGAAGAAATTTTGAGAAACGGATTAGTCTTCCATGTCGTACATATCTCTTAAAGCAGACATCCAATTCGACATATGTATTCTCTACATGGTGAAAAATTAATAGCAGTGGATCATGTTACATACCTTGGTGTAGACCTCAGTCACGATTTGAACAGGAACAACCATATCTAAAGAATAACAACCAGTACCAATATAACTCTCGGCTATCTCTAAAGAACAATCAAAACCAAAACAAAGGAATACGTGAACTGCTTTTAAAACCTTGTTCATACCGAAACTTAAATATGCTCACACTGTCTGGGGACCACATACAAATTGTAAACATAAAAAAATGAAGAAATATGTAAATTCGCATCATCACGATGAGTGGAAAGCTATTCACAGACTGCTAGTGTAACTGATATGCAAGGCAAATTAGGTTCATGATCCCTTCAAGACAGATGCTCATATGTTCGATTGGCCATGTTCTACAAAATCGTGCACCAACTCGAGGCTATTATCTTATTACCTTATATAAGACAACCGACTAGAATGACCAGACACTAGCACATTCTTTCGTTCGTCCAAATTCAAGCAACGGCCAGTTATCAAAAATACACCGCTAGTGTACAGTGGAACAAACTCCCACTCCCACAAGATATTGCTGTCTTGCCTAAATTATCTTCCTTCCAACCGTCTGTAGTTGGTTTTAGTTTTATGCCTCAGACGAGTGTTTCTATCGAGGGCCCTAGTTTTGGTGGCAGCTCTGTCAATGGTTCTCCTCTTGTAGCACCCTTCCTTTAAGGTAACCCTTGAGTTCTTCAAGGCTGTACATAATTTCAGAGCTCCTTTGATTGGATCAAACGCACATGACTTGAACGCAAAGTCCGTATGGAAATGTTCTTCATTACATGTCGGTAATGGCAGCTTCTTGGTAGCAGACACTGATAAGAGTCTGCTAGTTTGCAGTACAAGCCAGTTTCTGTACTTCCATCACGAAGTGAGTAGTGTATATCTAATAAAACATTTGATTTGCTTGGTGACCCGGATGTAAATTTAATGCTAGGGTAAAAGTTATCTGCGAATTCAACCCTACCTCTCCCCCATCACGCCAAACCAAAGAAAAAATAAAAACAACAACAAACAAGCAAACAAAATCAAATTGTGGAATTTATCCCCCATTTCGAACCATCTTGATTCAATATGATCAATAAATCGGCACCAGCTAAGTGGTCTATGGGATGACTGTTTAAGGAAATTTTGTAATAAACTCCCATGAAAATACTGGCATGTGGCGGTACCATTTTTGTGCTCACTGATGTCTTATTTATTTTATGCTAATTCTAGTCGTTGACCAGAAAGGTCCCCAACTTCAAAACATGTACCAAAAGCTTAACAGTGTTCTCACTTGGCGGGGAAGGGTCGGGGTGGCCATCACATGCTTTCACGCAAGCCAGGATACCATCCTCCTATTGCATGTTGCTTTAAAGAGAGCAAACATTCATTGTAAAGAGAAGAGTGTTTTCAGTAACGTTGATTTTGAGTGTTTTGTTTAAGTAATCAGTATAATCAGTAGTCATTGTATATTGGGAGGGTGTTTTTAAACAAATGAGCAAAGCTGAAATTTAATAAACTCTTAATTTTTTACTGTGAGATGATAGGATACGATAGGCTTTCTCATGTTCCTCTCTTTGAGAGCAGACAAAACCTCCATAGCTTGTTGTGAACTGGAAGAAGGAAGGCCAAGTTATTGCAAACTAAGTGCCCTGCATCGTGCACGTCTTGAATCGTCTGACATACAATATCAGCATATTTTGAGGTATCGAGTTTATTGAAAAATCTACCACCCGATAATCCACCTCGGCGATGAAGTCATTTATATTCATGATTACAACACAGGAACTCTTGTCGGCTAGTTTGATGACAATATTGTCCCTATGCTGCAGTTTCTTCAACATCTGTTTCTCTTGTCGGATCAACTATTCCTCTTTATAATGACTTTGTGTGAATCGATATCACTTTCTACTGCCAACAAAATGCCACCATGACAGGAAGTTACCTTGGAGGTGGAATATATTCGCTTCTTGTGCGGAAACTTTAAAAGTCAAATATGGAGGTTTCTGTTTAAACTTTATTTTGAATCTTCCACACCCTATTTGTTGTTCTTACAAAATTCCGTTGCACAATTTAAGTAAATTTGCATTTAAAAGTGTTACCCTCATTCAGGATGGATCAGTTATTACCTTCCTCTGATACGTGCATGGAAGTGACGAATCAGTGGAAGAAAGAGCGAAGAGAAGGTAGAGATTATATTAAAGGGGAATGGCGATAGCCAATGAAAAGAAAAGTAGAAATTTAAGAAATTTAAACCACGGATCCTTCTTCTTTAGTCAATATAGTCATCAATAACTAACTTATTTTTGTTGTTTACAAATTGAATGATGACAATGGTTGAGAAGAATTACGAAAAAAACTGTGCATTCCAATGCAGTAGCGCATTATGCTTTTTATGAAGACATATATTTCAAACTTGATAAAATAAAAGTCACAAAGAAAAAATAAATACATCAAATACTTCATTTTTTGGAAAAGTTGTTGGAAATATCTCTTCGAGAATAAACTGCATTTAACTGAGGTAGCGAAAATAATCTTTCGTTATGTTCTGCTTGATATTTGCCTCTTTCGTTTCTCCGACTAAATCTGTTAAACTAAAAATGTATGCTCTCAGTGTTAAATTCCGAACCTTATTAATGGGGACCTTACCATACATTCTCCCTCCATACCCCATACCCCCCCCTCTCTCTCTCTCTCCGATATTATCTCAAAGTAAGTTGGCAGTTGTTGACTAAATCTGTTTCTATGTCATGTTTCTATAATTACAAGGATTTGTGATGATTGAATCGCTGGTGCTATGCTTGAAAGAAAATTTTGGATGAGCAGTACATACAAAGATCTTGAAGATACCACCCGGTAGGAACGAGCAGTAATCACAAAGCTCTTCATGATACCTCCCGGTAGGAACGAGCAGTAGTCACAAAGCTCTTCATGATACCTCCCAGTAGGAATGAGCAGTACTCACAAAGCTCTTCATTATACCTCCTAGTAGGAATGAGCAGTACTCACAAATGCTCTTCATGATACCTCTCAGTAGGAATGAGCAGTACTCACAAATGCTCTTCATGATACCTCCCAGTAGGAATGAGCAGTACTCACAAAGCTCTTCATGATACCTCCCAGTAGGAATGAGCAGTACTCACAAAGCTCTTCATTATACCTCCTAGTAGGAATGAGCAGTACTCACAAAGCTCTTCATTATACCTCCTAGTAGGAATGAGCAGTACTCACAAAGCTCTTCATTATACCTCCTAGTAGGAATGAGCAGTACTCACAAAGCTCTTCATTATACCTCCTAGTAGGAATGAGCAGTACTCACAAAGCTCTTCATGATACCTCCCGGTACGAACGAGCAGTACTCACAAAGCTCTTCATTATACCTCCCAGTAGGAATGAGCAGTACTCACAAAGCTCTTCATTATACCTCCTAGTAGGAATGAGCAGTACTCACAAATGCTCTTCATGATACCTCTCAGTAGGAATGAGCAGTACTCACAAATGCTCTTCATGATACCTCCCAGTAGGAATGAGCAGTACTCACAAAGCTCTTCGTGATACCTCCCGGTACGAACGAGCAGTACTCACAAAGCTCTTCATGATACCTCCCAGTAGGAATGAGCAGTACTAACAAAGCTCTTCCTACCTCCCAGTAGGAATGAGCAGTACTCACAAAGCTCTTCATGATATCTCCCAGTAGGAATGAGCAGTACTCACAAAGCTCTTCATTATACCTCCTAGTAGGAATGAGCAGTACTCACAAAGCTCTTCATGATATCTCCCGGTACGAACGAGCAGTACTCACAAAGCTCTTCATGATACCTCCCAGTAGGAATGAGCAGTACTCACAAAGCTCTTCATTATACCTCCTAGTAGGAATGAGCGGTACTCACAAAGCTCTTCATTATACCTCCTAGTAGGAATGAGCAGTACTCACAAATGCTCTTCATGATACCTCTCAGTAGGAATGAGCAGTACTCACAAATGCTCTTCATGATACCTCCCAGTAGGAATGAGCAGTACTCACAAAGCTCTTCATGATACCTCCCAGTAGGAATGAGCAGTACTCACAAAGCTCTTCATTATACCTCCCAGTAGGAATGAGCAGTACTCACAAAGCTCTTCATGATATCTCCCAGTAGGAATGAGCAGTACTCACAAATGCTCTTCATGATACCTCCCAGTAGGAATGAGCAGTACTCACAAAGCTCTTCGTGATACCTCCCGGTACGAACGAGCAGTACTCACAAAGCTCTTCGTGATACCTCCCGGTACGAACGAGCAGTACTCACAAAGCTCTTCATGATACCTCCCAGTAGGAATGAGCAGTACTCACAAAGCTCTTCATGATACCTTCCAGTAGGAATGAGCAGTACTCACAAAGCTCTTCGTGATACCTCCAAGTAGGAATGAGCAGTACTCACAAAGCTCTTCGTGATACCTCCCGGTACGAACGAGCAGTACTCACAAAGCTCTTCGTGATACCTCCCGGTACGATCGAGCAGTACTCACAAAGCTCTTCGTGATACCTCCCGGTACGAACGAGCAGTACTCACAAAGCTCTTCATGATACCTCCCAGTAGGAATGAGCAGTACTCACAAAGCTCTTCCTACCTCCCAGTAGGAATGAGCAGTACTCACAAATGCTCTTCATGATACCTCCCAGTTGGAATGAGCAGTACTCACAAAGCTCTTCGTGATACCTCCTATGGATATAGTTCAATCGGTTATTCAATAATTTTTGTGCGCCTTTCGTCCGCAAGAAAGTAAATAAAGAGGATATAATTTGGTCTTTCTCTGTTTCTTATAGCAATATGATGTGACCGTATGCTGCAAGAGTTTTTGTTATAATTATTTTCACTTGATATGACCGTTCCATCAATACACTTAGACATTAATTAAACGCTTCATTTCAGAAAATAAGAAAGAAACAAATGAACTTTATACGCAGGTAAGTACACCAAAAGATACAATGAAATCTAGAGCTGAAGAGCGATTTATCGGTAAGAGTTATTGATTTATAAATGAAACAAAAATCAAAGAGTGTGATAAATGTTATTTTGTGGATGTGCTTTTGAATAATCTTGTCATGACGTGTATAATACCTCTAAGATATTCTTTATATTTCAGTGGACACAGCCACTACTGGACCAACGCCCTTGTGTAACTTCTAGAAATGTTCAGATGAAGATTTAAATGAATTGCCTAACCGTTTTGCAGATATGGACTTACTGTATGCGATTGCAACTTATACATTCAGTAGAAGATTACATCTACTGGTATTATTTTTAAACGGCCTCTTTTATTGTCAAATATATATAATCATATATCTATTCGCTGTTATTGTACAAATGAACAAATATATTTTCGTACATATATGGTACATGTTGCTATTCAATCTTCCAAGTTTTCGGAGGCCTTCGGCTGCCGACTGGAAGATATATGGTCGGCCATTTTGAGCATGATCTGAACATGTGTTCTATTTTATATCTAACTCATAATATTTACCATGTTTTAATTATGTCACACAAGCATTTTTAATTATATCATGTATCGTGATTCAATTTGTGACACAAACATACATTTACCTGTATCTTTCAAGATCTCAGACAACGATATGCAGATTGCTGTGTGTACCGGAGTATCGGATTTTTAATTTACAAACGGCATGAAAATGTTACTTATTGAAAAAAAAATATTCGTATCTGACCTTCCAGGTACAATATGTTTAATAGTGTTCGATTCAGCGTTTTGGATCAATACACTTTCCTTTAAGTATGTATTTACGCATGTATGTATAAAACCTGATGTTAAGAAAACAAAATCTATAGCAACTGAGCAGAAACCTTGAGTGGCGTAACTTTTGAAATCATCTGACAGTGTATTAGACTCTCTGTATTTTTATAATTCATTTGACCTGTCTATGCATACGCATCTGCATTTTTTATACTGTGCTTCTTTGACTATAAGAGCGGAAAAGACTTCATGCATTCGGACTTGCGTTTGTCAGAATCTTATTATCTTAGCGCTTATTCTCTATACACCGTTTTTAATTATAACACGTAATTGAACTCGCATACATCTGCTTCATTATCGGAAACTCAAAAACAATTTTGCTTATTGCTCGAGGATATTGCTTCGTCGTGAACTTAACCTTTTGACTATATCCCTGGAGGTAGTAAAAAAAATACTTTGACTGCAATTATTTATCGTGCGATACTAACGTTCGTGGATTTCGTCGTTGCTTCAAACCAAGAATGTAAAGGCCTGGCAAGAAACAATACAATGATAGTTGGACACAGCTCAGTAGCATAACCACACATTTTGTAAGACCCCGAAAACTAATAGTCACGAAAAAAATTGAATCTACGGTAAGTTGTCGCTTTCCGGCTACGCTTGGAATGTAAATGCACGCATTTAAATTTGGCTAATGATGATTTATTTCAGATCCTGAATTCAAACCCACATAACCACTCCCGTATCAAGGTTTTTATCACGAAAACTGCAATAATTGTTGCTTACAATTCAATCTTCAGTGAGAAACTCACCGGCCAAGAATGATGCATTTGAAGAATTCATCAGATTTGGTTATTTTTTGTTTGCTGCAAATCTAGCATGCAATATTTATTTCCGAGTTTTTTGGCGTATGTCGTTGTTAAAAAAAAAAAGAAAAAAAAAGCACACTGCTATGATTAACTTGATTGATGAAAAAGGTTAATATCTAGATGCACCTTTTTTGTGAATACCTGAAGAAAAAAAACTTTCTATAACTAAACGACGTATGTAAAGTGGTGTTTTTTTAAAACATACAATAAATTTCATTTTTAGGGGAGACAGGATGATGAAACATAATTAGGTTTGAAATCAAAGATACAATAATTAATGCTTCCATTATACAAGTCACGTCACTGCCTGAGAAACTGCGGTGCTCTCTCGTTTTCTCTATATTGTAGCTTTTTATATGTGCCAACACGTTTGCAGTGTTGATTAGGTGTGGTAAGTCGATTCATTATTAATTAAAAACTGTTTATCTCTATCTACGTGTTTGCCGGGCTGATTAGGTGTGGTAAGTCGATTCGTTATTAATTAAAAACTGTTATCTCTATTAACGTGTTTGCAGGGCTGATTAGGTGTGGTAAGTCGATTCATTATTAATTACCAATTAAAACCTGTTTATCTCTGCAAACGCGTTTCCAGGGCTGATTAGGTGTGGTAAGTCGATTCATTATTAATTAAAAACTGTTTATCTCTATCAACGTGTTTGCAGGGCTGATTAAGTATGGTAAGTCGATTCATTATTAATTGCCAATTAAAAACTGTTTATCTCTATTTCTTCGTATATGTTCTACAATTAATTATTGGTAAGTCATTCGATTAGTTTGACTAGACTCATCAGAACAATCTCTCTAGTCTTCCAAGTTGAAGGAGTCTCTAGGAACAGCTCCACGTACTAGTCGATCAAAATCATTAAAATACTTCTTTTTATCTCAATGTTAGTTTAGAATTCAGTATCCGTTTTATGTGCGTTTCAAATTTTACAAGGTTTGTATGTGGATTTTCTTGTTCAGATTCTTGATTTTGCTGTGATTTACAACGTCCCTGCGAAGTAGGTACGACATTAAATCTGCACTGTAAAATGACTACATTCAAGACTAAGTCTTAAATGCATATTCTCAAAGTTTGCTGAGCATATTATTTTACTAAATATTAAAACTGTTTGCCCGTCTGTAATGATAAAAGGAAGTTAGAGTGATAATCTTTCAATACTTTTTTTTATCAGTTTTTCATCTGAACCGGGTATGCAACATTGCTACAAAACAAGAGGGATTTATTCTGACAGTGACATACGATTGTGATGGCTTGAGTCTGTTTTTCTTTTCTTTTGAAAGTGAATTTTCCATGCAGTATTTATCCATGTACAGGGACAACTGTTGAAGATATTTTGTGCTTACCGCTTTAGATCCTCGCTCCATGGAGCGCACTTTGACCGGCAATATTCCAACATTAATCCTCCCTGTTAAGTGTTTCTTTTGTCTTTGTAAATGTCCTTTATCATGCTGACGAACAGCGTGCATAGCTCGAAACGTTGGGCTGCGAGTTGTACCCATGCCGTTGCCAATATTTGTATCATATATATAGACTGGTATCAGAAAATGTAACGTCATTGTTCATATTAATAATTATCAAATGACTACTGTGTTATTTATTTATACCCAAACATAAATTAAAAATATGTGACACGTATTATAACACCTCATAAGAAGTAATGACGTCATGTAAGGCGAAGGCGTAATAGCCGAGGCATCCGAACATATTTTAAGATTATTTCACAACACTTTTCAGCGTTTTTTTTTTCAAATAAAATCAGTATTTTTCGTCATGTGATAAATATAATCTTTTTTGTTGTTCTAATTTCAAGTGAAATTTATGAAACTTGTCGAATAATTTCAATTTTTGTTTCTTAGCCAAGGATCGCCAAAGATAGTACTTGAACGACTCGTTTGATAAATTTCATTTGAAATAAACACTTTAGTAAGATCCATCATATATTGCCGAGTTTTACTTTCTGTAATAGTGGTTAGCGTTGATGAAACTGCATTTCAACATCATGTTACCTCTGGATAGCAAGCAATGTTCAATGCTGGACCAGTAACGACGTATTCTAGTAAATAATTCACTTAGTATGTGACTTTTCAATTTGTTGTATTCTAATTGGTTAAATCGCAGAATTATTATTATTATTATTATTATTATTATTATTATTATTATTATTATTATTATTAACCTTGTGCAACAATGTCATCAATGATGACGAAATCGCAAAAGTGATCCTTTTATCTGTCTCACTTTCGCAGATATAACTCGTTTTGAAGGGAAAAATATCGAATTGTCGGAGGTGTAATCTGCATGCACTGCATGTGTATGTAATTACAGATTCCATTAATTAGAATTTATAAAATTATTAACAGCCACAATTTGGGAACTTATTAGGTAAATATAGTTGACGTCGTGTAATCCCTGTTTTACTTGCTAGAGTTGTTATTATTGTTGCTAATAATGTTGTAGAATAACATCAACGACGAACAAATCACTTTTACACAATCTTCAGAAAAAGACAATGTTTAAAGGTCTAAAGTTTGGCAAACGTGGGAAATGTTGTAACTACATCAATTATTGACGAATGGTGTGAGAATTACCTTTCGAAGAAAAAATTAAGAACGTTTCATATTTGTGATCTTTCAACTGATTTGATTGACAGTTTATAGGTCTGTCGCCTAATACAGTCTAATAAAATATATTTATTAGTGCATTTCAGAGTCACCTGAGATGGAAATAAGTGAATGATATGAATGGTCACTTTTACCTATATTGACCACTTTAATCTTTGTGAAATTATAACTGCAATTCGTATTATACTAATTTTGTATTATTTGACTTATTATGACTTGACTTATTTTCTTCACATTTTACCACTTGAGTATATCCATGTAGTATAACCACATTTGCTTCGATAACCATATTTTTGGATAAATAGTTAGAAAGTAAATAGAAAAATGTTAATATTATATTTTCGCTGTTTTGACGAACTGAGAATGGTGTGACTGCAATAGGCAGGGGTCAACTGGTAAGTTATAATAAAGGGCCAGTTTGATCAATCAGTTATACCACTAGTACTTTTCCACACAAACATCCTTTCTAGGTGAGTGGGCGAGAATTTCATTACCGATATTTTTCGCGAGATTGTCGCCTGGATGTAATGACTGCAAAATAAATAGACTCATCTGTTTGACTGCACAAAAGCTTTTCTCATTGACGTTTTTCTGAGTGAATATAGTGGAACTATGTCTACGCGGACCGGTATTTATTTCTTCGTCTAATTGAAATCTTCCTGACGGACATTTGTATGGCCTTTACAAACGTATCTCTCATTTTCACTGTGTTTACGAATGCAACTGAATGCTGTAAAAAATATGAATTAAATTGTCATTTCTTTTGTGAGTATCAAGTACTTCAGTGCCAAATTTTATCACAAAATTCAGTAAGCGGATATCAATAACTGCCATAATAGTTTCGGACGGTATCGAGGACATATTTGGGCCCAGTCAACCTTGACGATGGGTTTATTTACTTCCGTACATGTATGATTTGGTTTTGGTTTGGTGTTTTACGGTATAATAACACAAGTAGGTTATTTAGCCGAGGCAGTAAAGTGCCTTGCCCAAGGACACACCACAGTAGCTGACCCAGGCTCGTCCGATGTTAGGATTCGAAACCAGGCCCTTTGGGTCGTGAGTCCGGCACGCTAACCAATGAACCACCGCGGCTCCAACACACAAAGAGCAGCTGAAATTGATGGCGTTTCTGAGTCTATTGCACAGGAGAGTGTAGGTAGCTTTATGTATGGATGGAAGGATGGATGGATAGATATTTATTTGTATGACAAATTGTTGTGTATGTATGCATGGAGATAAACAACTATTTATTTCTTTGTAATTATGCAGTCGCATGTTAAAGCGTTGTAAAAGTAAAAATGTTTATATAGTTAACTCAAGAATCGGATACGCCAAATTAAAAAAAAAAATGTACAAGTAATGGTGTAAGTGCAATAAACTATTTAGTTACCACTGTAGACTGTTTTAATTGTTCAAAAGAATTTTTTTTTTCGTGATTCTTTTCCTATGCTTTCTGACATTCCTAATGCAGTAAGCTTTATGCTATATATGTGGAGGTAAATGATTGCTTGCTTGAATCAAAACCTACGAGAAGACTATGGTGGAGAGCTGATAAGAAAACTATTTCTGTATGATGTATCAGTAGAGATTCATGCGAAGCATTAAATCACAAATCACTTATTTTTTATGAAACTACGAATGTTAATAAACAAAAAATAAATCAGACTTTTTACGAAATTTAAAAAATTCATTAAGATATCGCTAATAAATCATTCGCAAATAGGAGAAATACATGATATTTAATAATAAAATACAAAACAAAGAGAAAGTAAGTTAGCAAGAAAGAAATAGTATGCTACTAACACAATTTACTCTCAATAAAAATAACTGAGAGTAGGAGTGATCTGGTTTCTGTGTGTAAACATCTTAAAAATTTATAAATTTGCATAACAAAAAACCCCAAGATAAATTAGGAAAATTGTAAACAACAAATGCAAAACAATACTGGTCAATAATAAGCAATTTGTCTAAAGCAAATGACGAAATACTGATCAAAATTAATGCCATTATGATTGTTTTTGGAATATAAACTCATCCGACGAGAATAACGACTATGCAGGCGAATATAAGGAATCGTCAAATATAGAACATTACACAATATTATATGAACTAACTTTAAAGGAAATACTCAAAGCACTGAGAAATTGGAAATGGAATAGGTAACCTGGTTACGATTCCATCTTGAATGAATATTTGAAATGCACAGGATAATTGAATTACCTGTCCACGTGAACCTTTCTAACCTGATTTTAAATAGGTGTTTGTCAGAAACCTTGACTACAGGATAATTGAATTACCTGTCCAAGTGAACCTTTCTAACCTGATTTTAAATAGGTGTTTGTCAGAAACCTTGACTACAGGATAATTTAATTACCTGTCCACGTGAACCTTTCTAACCTGATTTTAAATAGGTGTTTGTCAGAAATCTTGACTACAGGATAATTGAATTACCTGTCCAAGTGAACCTTTCTAACCTGATTTTAAATAGGTGTTTGTCAGAAGCCTTGACTACAGGATAATTGAATTACCTGTCCAAGTGAACCTTTCTAACCTGATTTTAAATAGGTGTTTGCCAGAAATCTTGACTACAGGATAATTGAATTACCTGTCCACGTGAACCTTTCTAACCTGGTTTTAAATAGGTGTTTGTCAGAAACCTTGACTACAGGATAATTGAATTACCTGTCCACGTGAACCTTTCTAACCTGGTTTTAAATAGGTGTTTGTCAGAAACCTTGACTACAGGATAATTGAATTACCTGTCCACGTGAACCTTTTTAACCTGATTTTAAATAGAGGTGTTGTTTCAGAACCTAGACTACACGGATGATTCAAATGATATATAAATACAAGGGAGATAAATCAGATCCCACCAGTTACAGGCCAATTACTTTACTGAGTTGTCTCAGTAAGGTCTTGACGGGGCCACTTAACAATAGACTTTCGCTTTTTCTAGAAGAAAATAATTTACTATCTGAAGAACAGGCAGGTTTTCGTAAAGAATACTCCTTAACTGGTAATACTTTTGTGTTAAAATCTTTAACAGAGCTTTGAAATAGTAAAAACAAAGCGCTTGTCTGTGCTTTTGTGGATTATTTTCAGCCTTTCTATAAGGTATGGGAGTTTATTCCTTACAGGTAAAATTTGCATAAATGGGAAAAATACTTAAGGTGATAATGAACATGTATTTAAAGATAAAGTCGTGTATCCTTTTTATTGGAGTGAAATAAGGTTTATTCACATATAGGCAAGTATATAGTATTATTTGCTCTGTCAGACATTGAGAATTACGTTTTGAGGCATTACAGTTGATTTATTGGATGGAGATATAGCCATATATTTAGAACTATTTGTAATTTTATGGAGATGATACTGTTGTTTTTTCAGACAATCCAAGATATATGTAAGATAATGTATTTTTCTTTATTTTCTATTATATCCATATTTATATATTATGGTGTGCAGATATCTAAGTATTCGTATTGTTTTGAGTATTGTTTTTTATTATTGTTATTATTATGAGTTGCTTACCCTTTTTGTAGCGTCTATGACTGACGTACATGCATGTAACGTAAGATAATAATAGTTTTATGTCATATTCTGCATATTGCACCCTGAGTGAAATAACGCTTTTGTCACTTAGGAAGGTATATACGAAGATTTATTTCATTGAGATTGCTGATAACGGGGCTTTGTTGTTCTTTTCATACACGCCTATAAGCGGGAACACTTAAACTGGAAGACATGTCTTGATGGATGAAATTATTGACGGATACAATAATTTAATGACCCATTAATCGATCGATCAATCAAGCAACTAACCAACCTAACACTATATCAAGATATCTATCTTTCACATTCACTTTAATACAAAAAAGTCGATTGTAGGGTATTCAATAACTGAGAGAAATTTAAACCACCTTGCGTCTGTGATTTCTTGGCTATTTATTCTTATCTATTACTGCTTACATCAATCAGTCTGGTGGAAAATCAAACTCTGATGTCATAACAGGAAACACTGCTTCATATAAGAAGACTTCTTGTGTGTGGTACTGAGGCGGACATCACTGAATTCTACCGCTTTCATTACACAAGATGACATATAAGGACATCATTGAATTCTACCGCTTTCATTACACAAGATGACATATAAGGAAATCATTGAATTCTACCGCTTTCATTACACAAGATGACATATAAGGACATCATTGAATTCTACCGCTTGCATTACCGTACACAAGATACATAAGGACACCTTAAGCAAGTGGCACATAAAAATCTGCCGAGAATCACAGTGACTCACTCATTCATTGAATCAATCAATCAATCAGTCGATCTACCTACCTACCTATATATATATATATATATATATATATATATATATATATATATATATATATATATATATATATATATATATATACACCAATATCACATACTTTACGATACAGGACGAAATAAAATTATTTAAAACTGAATGCTACATTCAATCATCCCAATTTTCTGAATTTGTGATTACTCTCCATCTCAAACAACTGTATTGGTGGGTAATGCGACGGACTGATTGAAAACGATACGCTCCGACCTCACGATTGTCTTAGAGCAGGTGAATTAGTTCCCCTTTCTTTCACACTCATGATTGAATAATCTCATCATTTCTAGACTTCAGTTTGGTCCACACCATATCGAAGGTAAAGTGATCGTAAGGCGATTTTCATGGGCCAAAAATTTCAATAATATGTCATATTAGTAACTGTTAAACTGCTTGCTCAAATGTGTAGAAATTAGAGGTTATTATCGATCCCCAATCGGGAGTTATGGTTGAGAACACGATAGAAACCCATATCATATGACAATGACAAATTCTTTATTATACTCAGGTTGCAATACGTAACATGTGAGGTAAAATATTTTACAGTAATTGAAATTTAACTCAGATTGACAGCAATATCACAGTCAATACTATAATGAAATACGAACAAGTTTAAACTTAAATACACCATTATGGAGCACAAGTGATGATGGATTGGACATACCCTGTGGATAGACCAGTCGAACATCGCTCGCCATGCCCTGGATTGGAATCTTCAAGGCCAACGGTTGCCATGCCCTGGATTGGAACCTTCAAGGCAAACGCTCGCCATGCCCTGGATTGGAGCCTTCAAGGCAAACGCTCGCCATGCCCTGGATTGGAACCTTCAAGGCAAACGCAGAAGAGGAAGACCAGCCATGACTTGGCGAAGAATCCTGGACACCGAACGTATGCATGTCCTTCAGAGAGGCAAAACCGATAGCCCAAGACCGTGACAAATGGAGAGCTCCAGTGAAGGCCATGTGTTTCAGAGGGAACGAAGAGGAATGATGTCCGATGATTTCTACTAAAATTTCTTCTTAAGTGACTATAAGCGTTAAATAAGACCTATGATTACTACCACGAACCTCTTTACAATTACTATGTGGGAGAACACTGGAGTAGTAGCAACTGAAAAAACTCAACTTAAACTAATGGAACTGCACAGGTTCCACTAATTAGACTTGGTCTTATATTTTTACCAACTGACAGATGGAAATATACTTTTTTAAATTGCACACGTTGATTGTGTGGATCCTTGAACTGAGTATGCTAAAAATGTACATGACACCAATGCTGTTCTGTCATCTTGACGGCGACTGCAATACTATACTTTCTTATGTAGAATCGCGAATTTTATGTCATCTCAGAGACATCATTCATTAAAATAAAAACTATATATGGATAGAATTTAACGGCACATAGGCACACTATTAGCTATATAGTGCCAATTAAAATTAAAGTTCCAAACATTTAAGGTAAATATTGCACACAAAAAACTTGAGGAAGATAAACCCTTCCAAAAAAATGTAAACCTGTAGTCCTACAAAATACAAGATAAAAGGTAAAGATTTTTTAACAAATCGTTACAATATAAGTTAAAAGTAAACAATATCAAATCCTAAAAGTAGAGGCTGAAATTTTTATTATTTTTTTAATTTTTATTTGTTCATATAAACCGCATTATTCTTGTACGTTATCAGAAAGCTTCTTAACTGAGTTCACATCAAACAAATCCATTTTCGCAGGGTGGATGGCGATACACTCGACAAGAAAGTGTTTTACTGTCAGTAAAAACTGGGAAGGTATGCACTCTGGTCGAGGTTCACCCTGCAGGAGGCAGGCATGGGTAAGATATGTGTGTCCTGAACGCAAGCGGCACAATACAACCTCATTTAAGCGATTTCTTTTACATGAGGGATACTAATCTCCAATGATGGGTTTGATGTTCCCAAGCTTGTTTGTGGAGGTTTCCTTCCACATACTTTGCCAAATATATAGAACATGACAATTTATATAATATTTGAAGTTACTGTATGAATCTGTATGGAATCGTGCATTCAGAAACGCGTGACTGCATGGCAGCTTTGGCTGCTTTATCTGCCCTTTCATTACCCTTTATACCAATATGACTATGCAGCAAACATTATATAATACCTCTTTCCCAGATTTTATAAGCAAAATTATATTTCTGCAAAATTTGGGAAAATAATGGCTATTACATTTAAAGTCTTGTGCGGATTTCAATGTGGAAATGGAATCCGAAAAGACGACGAAATTTGTTTTGTTCTCAGAGGCTTCATGTAGTTCAAAGACTTCAGTATGATTGTAATAGCTGCGGTAAATCCGGTAACCAGATCGAAATGGTGCCATGGGGTGTTTCAACTGCAGCTATAACGTTTCAAACTGTCGGTAGACAGGAACATATGGTCATGATAAGAGACTCTGATTTCATTGAACTCACTTTGAAAAAACAAGAGGATAGGTAGATCTATTCATCTTGTAATGGTAATAATCAACTGTGGTTTTTTTGGAGGGTTTAATAACCAAGTTGGTAAACTGAGACTTTAGAATTGTTTAGATTCTAGGTCTTAAAAATATGTAACAGAAAGAAAGTGAAACCAACAATGTAAGTAATATCAACAATCAATTTATTTCCCTGCAATACAAAGGGCAATTCAAGAGATACTTACAATATTGTGAATAAAATTTTAAATAATCCTAAATGTCCTAATCACAAGTCCAAAAATATGGAATGTTCCGAATGAGTTCCAATAGTCTTGAATGTCCTGATATAACACAATGATACAATCCAGAATGTCTTTGAATGAGTTCACAAAGTCCAAAGTAATGTAATTATTCAAAAATCAATAAGCATTTTAGTAATTCCAATGAATATATTAAATAAATAATTCTTCTCGAATTATATCTGATTTCAACGATACAATGTAAAATCTGATCTCAAATGAATTCCCACAGAATGATCTAAAACAGGAATGAATGTTTTGTTTATCAAATCCCTATTTATACACATTTTCACTTGACCTATATCTTAACAGGATGTTAAGCAATCCAGTGGAAGAAAAACAAGAGTCTAACCGTAAATAAAAATGGCCTTGAACTCAAATGATTGTAAACATTCTGTTTACAAGTGACCAGAATCTAAAGAGCAACTTACCTTCATGGACAAGATTTAAACACACAATACAGATTAAATATACATAACAAAAATTCAGAAGTAAAGGCAAAGATAATATTTACTCCTTCTTCATAAGGAGGAAGTTCCATGTCAAAAGATGGAATCAAACGTGGTTTCCGAGTATTTGGTATTTGGACGTAAAGACATTCTATTAGGGATTAGATGGGTTAGAGTATATATTTGTAGTATACTGAAGAACCAGATTCGTTCGTCTAAGATAAAGTGATGGTACATTACCTCATTATAGAGGCTTTCTGAAGGGAAAATTCTTAATTCTCCCAAAGTCTACGTCCTTGATTTTGCATTGAATCCAGCATCTCCAAATAGTATTCAGAAAGGCAGGAACCTACCTTTAAATCTGACATTTCTACCTTTCTAAACGTTCGATATAAAGGTAAGTAGGCGGTCCCTTAGACCTTGGTCGAATAGGTCATTTATTAGAAGTCCTTCAATGTGTCATAGGATTTCTTCAAATAGAAGATTCTGCAGCAGCTTGGAGGAATGACACGCAGAACAAGAGTCCCACCTTCATGTACTGGGATTTTATCCTCAGATAAGAAACTCTCATTCTCATCTTAATCCGGGTTTACAGACAAAAGAACATCTCTTTGGATGTGGCTAGACTGCAGAAGCAGTTTGAGGGAGAATACCTTCCTGTGATGACCAAGTGAACCTCAAGAACTTTCATAGCCACGAGCAGGGTCTCTCAAAATGGAAAACGAAACAGATTGACAGCCTCACTAAAACCTTCAGAAGAATAGGCAATCTCTTCTTGGATGAGTTCCCAGATCTAGTAACACTCGACAGTCGCAACTGCACGAATGAATCGGTGGTAGCTGCACTGCGCACCCTGGAAGACACAGGCAAGAAGCAGTACAACTACTTTGTCAACAATGTACTTGAAGATAGTACCGCTCTATCTATGACCCGATCAAGAGAAAGTCTCTGACCCTTTTTAGGAAATCTCAGCTATAGGCCACATAAAAGCTGGGGTAAAAAATTAAAGTTCTTCAAAACAATGTGGCAATTTTTGGCAATTGAAATGTTTTAAGAAACTTGGAGAACCAGAGGCACCTTTAAGCTACGACTTCAAAATTTTGGATGGTGCTGTCATCGTCCACTGCCTACATACTTCTAATGTCAACACGTTCAATAAGTATGCAGACGCGGTGTTCATCCCTTAACTGCATATGCAGCTGCAGGGTGCCACAAAGTTGGATGTCGTGTGGGACAAATACATTTCCAGAAAGTTTGAAGAAGTCTACCCAGGAAAAGATAGGAAAAAGTGTGCGCAGAAAGGTGTCGGGCCAAATCAAGTTGCCAGGCAATTGGATGGAGTTCCACAGTGGTCAAAAGAACAAGAAGGAACTGTTTGCCTTACTGATCTCCAAGGTTGCAGAGTTCATGTTCCCACTGGGTAAATCTGTGTACATCCCATCAGGTGAATATGTGGTACCCATAGGTTCCAACAGCCGTATGCGAAACTGTAATCACGAGGAAGCTGACACGAGGCTTGTGGTTCACGTACTGCATGCATTTTAACGGGATAGGAGGACTGTCCAAGTACGTTCTGTGGACACAGATGTTGTAATCATCATTGGTACATTCCATAATCAGGCTGCGACTCAACCTTTGGTAGACATCTGGGTGGCTTTTGGCATGGGCGAGAATTACACATTTTACAGCATCAATGCCCTCTGTGTTAGCTTCGAGGAGCCAAGATCGCGAGCACTACCAATGTTCTATGCGTTCTCTGGTTGCAATACCACATCGGTCTTCAAGGCAATGGCATGAACTCAGACTGGTAGGCCTACAAAGAGGTTACAGAGACATTCACGTATTTGGCCTGTGACCCCTTTGAGACCCTGAATGAAGACTCTGATTACTTCCAGAAGCTTGAGAGACTGACTGCCATCTTGTATGACAAGACCAGTCATTTGAACTCTGTAAATGAGACAAAAAAGGAGCTCTTCTGCCTAAAAAATCTACCAATAGACAGAATGTCACACACACATACAAGATACTCCACTTCAATACACTCGACAGCCAGTGTACCAAGCTGGAATCTAGACAGCCAACACACAGACATAGCAAGTGGTTCCTTCTCCACTGGAATTTGCCTGGGTCAAGGTGTCAGAATTATGTGTGCCAGTTTGGATGGCAATTCACGAGGTCTCCGGAGCATGCCGAGAGCTGATTGAATGCTTTTGCAAAGAAGGCTGTTCTCAGTGCAAATGGAGTAACACCAATTTGGGCTGTTCACCATTTTGCAATTGCAAATGTAATTCATATGAAGCTGACCTAAACACTGAGAACATTGCATGTGTGTGAAAGACAGCACAAACACTGAGAACATAATATGTGTGTGAGATAACAATACTGAGAGACAATGAGAATTATGAATGAGGAAGATTATTGAAAAATGAGTATTTATAGGAATAAATACGGTAGTAGATGGTTTTATTAGAGTATCGGTAGTATTGTAAAGTCCAACATGAGATTCAGTTACCTCACCAACCTTTATTCTGGAAACAATATGGCCTTTTTAGTGACTCCTATAACCTGAGATAGATGATATTTAATCATCTTGCATTTTGATGGTTTTTCTTTTACAAATTTGAAAGAAATCAGGAGGGCTCCTAGGCTAAAATTGATTAATAGCCGTAGGAAGCCTTATGCGAATGTTTGACTTTTATCCAGCCAGTAACGGTAAATCACTACGCCACCTGACTACAAGAAACGGAGAATGCACCGCAAATTAATTTATCTCACTTATATTCTTTGTGCTACTATTGTAAAAAAGGTCAGAAATTACCAATGGACCGTGGTTTGGTCATTGTAAAAACAAACATTAAAATGTTTCGTTATCTTGAAGATATTCTTGTCCTTTTGAATTGTTAGCACTACTCTTAAGCCCATCAATAGAGTAATTGGAATCATAATTAGATTCACTGCTAACTGTGTGGTCTTTCTGGTACGTAAATTCAAGCGGTGTGCCTATGACCGTCTGACTCTGGATGAAACTGAAGAACCAAGGTCGCATAATGTTAACGTGCTGGATTCGCGACGAAAAGGGCGCTGGTTTGAACCCCACTATCGAAGCAACCAGGTTCGGCTACCGTGGAGTGTCCCTGGGCAAGGCACTTTACTTCAATTGCCTCAGTCCTAAATAACCTTCATGTGTTACTGTGCCGTAAAACAATAAACGAATGAAAATTGCTATGGGGTGTAATTAGTAGTGTTCATAAAGGTAAATCATACTTTTGCTGTTACTCTTCGCGACAGAAGATAAATTGTCTTTGACTACAATTTATATCTGCTAACTCCAAATACGGGTGCATATAAAAGTCGGCGTCATGCCAAAACATGGCATGCCAAAACAAACTACAATAATAATTCTTTATATTTTAATTAAAATATATAGACCTACCAATTTGGTATTCAATTGTATCTCATCTGGGCTTAATTATTATTCTTCACCTTGTTATGGAAAATGCATCCAGAATAATTTATGCACATACAATACATATTTTCCTCATAATAGAGAAGGTTTAAATAATTATTGAAAACGCACCTAGCTTCTCTATTACTTTTCTGTGGTGCTAAAATATAATTACCCGATTGCAAAACCTTTGGTTAATTGATTTATCACTTCCTAGAGGGCACGTACCCGATTGCAAAACCTTTGGTTAGTTGGTTTGTCACTTCCTAGAGGTTACTGAGTTTCACGCTGAGGATCTTTTTCCCGCGGACCAATCTGACATCAGAACATGTATTAAAAAATGCATAAGAAACAGTCTCGTATAACCCATAATTATGTGTGCTTAAGATCTACACGTCAATTTACTCATAATGTACTTTAGAGCTGGCTGAGTGTATTGTTGTGAAATGTGGCAATCCGTGCGCCCTTTTATGTACTCCGCGAGTTAGTGTCACAGTCTTACAATTTGCAAGATTTTTATGCAGAAGCGAAAACCTCTTTAACTTACACATATGTTATGTAGTCAGTCCAAAAACATAAACAAAAATATGAAAATTACGTATGTATATTCTCTAAGTATTTGTTATCAACGCTAACAAACCTACCAACTAATCAGTGACTTTACTAGATCTTTTTGGTACGGCTTCGTTTTGACCGTAACAGTCGTTTGTACAGACCTTTATCAACCTTTGTATGGCGAAGATATCACTCGTCTGTGTCCGTCCTAAATTTACACGCCAATATCATAGGCAACTAACTGGTAAATCTGTGTCTCCCAATTAGTTAGCCGTGTAGCGGAGTACGTAGCAGAGCTCATACGAAGCAGGGAATTTGACAAATGGGCAGTGGGAAAAAAATTCGGAGATTAAGTAGTTTCTCTAAGATGTTAATGTTTGGTGAAATAAATATACCTTCTCTTCTACTTTAGCATGCATGTCACACACTGTCATAGAGAGCAATATTACATTGTCAATTTGACAGTGACAGAACCAGGTACTCCATTGCATTTAAGAGAGATAACTCTGCTGGAACTAGACAGGGGTAAGAGTTATCCAATCACAACAGACACATTTTCAGTGATGTGTATCACATTTTTAAAAAATCTTAACAAATACAAAATATTATCTACATATGAATTAACATAATCTCACATGTTGCTAAGAGACTCAACTTTTTTTAAGCCCGACAGAAACTACAACTCGTACATAATACACCAATCACAGCTAGTTTTGTTGTTTATTTCTGAATACAATATTCCCTGCACCTTAAACTCCGCCCCCTGGGCTTGCGCAATTGGTACCGTGATACCTTCTAGATCACTGCGGTCTTACGAGCACCTGCAGACACAGTTGTCAGCAAATTACAGAGCCGCACTAGAGGTCTGGTTAATGGTACACAAGTGAGGTCAGAATGTGCTGTAACGGAATGCCCCGCGGATAAACGAGCCGTTTACAGACTTCATACTTCAGGGAGATTAAAGTGCAACCGCCTATTCATTAACCGGAGGACTGGATGATCAATAACAAACGAGACAGAAGTTTGAGTTCTTTGCATTTGGCAATGGTTGTAACAAATTTTTCATACAATAATAAAATCCCGATGGGTATAGCTTTTGTCGATGGTGCAGTCAATTTAAAAAACGTACATGTTGGCTTCCACAGGGAAAATGTACTTCATATACTCTGAGGAAAGTATTCTACAGACACCTGTTCCTAAGAAATTCATATCGCATCATCATTAGAGCTGATTCTTGCGAAAATCCCTATTGCCCATATTACTCTAGTTAGCATTCCAGCTCATGTAATAAAAACAAGAAGAATTTTTCTTTTATTTTGTGTGTGTGTGTGTGTGTGTGTGTGTGTGTGTGTGTGTGTGTGTGTGTGTGTGTGTTCAAGGGCTCATCAACAAATGAAAGATAATATGGTACCAAGGAACTGGAGTAAAATGCCTTGCCAAGGACAATTACGCTGGCCGACCTGGCTTGCCGACCGGGCCTGATCTGGCCAGGATGGATTTTATTTACTAAGATGAAGAACATTAACAAAACTCACCCGTGGCATTGCAATGAAGAATTGTTGTGAAGACTTAAACATTGTTCTAATGGCACTTAAAATCAAATGCGTAAGGATACGTTATAGTGCGCTTAAAATCAAATTGTAAGATTCAAAATACGTACAAGACCACTTTGCAGTTATTCAATATTCAACATCCTGACATACGACCACATGCTCCTACATACAAGGCTCGTTTGTAGACGAGTTCTATTTTTTATTTATGTAGTCAGTAAAGTAACTGTTTTATCTTGCGACATTTAAAAGGTGGGTTCCTAATCGTTACATTTTCTTGCTTAGTACGTCACCCAGCCTGCTTCGGGTTTCACTATTAAATGGATAGCCAAACCTAGGCCTAGGAAAAAAAGGAAAATAGAAAAAAAAGAGGAAAAATCAAAACGAGGCGCCTCGAATATTGGGAAGTTTGGAGGTCCTGGGAGTGTTGATTAATTTTAAACACAATTAATAATGGAAAAAGAGCATGCCAATTCACACATTTAGGTCAAAGGCAAGTAATATAGGAGTCATGAAGATTATTATAAGAACAATTTAATTGCATACAAAGCTATCGTCTTTCTGACGCCATGTACATTATGACGTCACAATCTGATTGATGTAAATACTTTCTCAAGTGGTGAGATGCAAATAAACTGGAAGGGGGCGTAGTTTCTGCCTTTTATTTTCCGAGACTGATATCTGCAAATACTTTATGTAGATACAGTCTGACAAGGTCGAGACTAATCGGATCAATATATCACGAAACCCTTTTCTTGCCATAAATCCAGTGTTTCCTACAACCGGTTAACTTTGTTTTTTCACTTGCACATGATTTAAGCACACACACAAAAAAACCCATTTTGTCTGATATATTTTGGTATATAGTTATATCTTCTTTTTCAAATGCATAAGTATTTGAAAGTTATTAAAGCGTCTTTAGACTTAAAAAGCATTACATTTATCATTCTTTTATCTTTGAATATAGCAGTAGTCTTGCACAATGTATATACGCTATCAGCACTCAAATGTGACCCTTTCATAGCTCTGAATAATTGGAAGGTTTCGAATTTGATCCAAAGAATTACTATCTTTCAGAGCAAAATTTGATGCTGCTTGTAAATTAAAGGACTTAATTAAAGACTAGCCTCTGTTTGGATTATGAACTATATATCCGACACGAATGCACAGTTGACGAACAGCTTTTCTTGGTAGTTTTGCGTCCTCCACCTTTTTGCTCTTGCGACTACCGTTACAAGTTATAAAGACTCCCTGGCGTCAGCGACAATGAATAAGTTTTAAAAAAAAGATGAAAGAGAATAATAAATTGATAGACCTAATGTCGTGTTAAATATCGTATTCGTTCTGACCGACAGGAATTCAAGTTGCTATGGAAATTTATTGTCACATCATTATTTATGATCTAGTACCATAGAGGCATTACGAGTGTACCGTATTCAGACTGGCGGCAGTTTATTGTATGCAGTCATCTGTCTTAGTGTAATGTGTGCATTTTTATATACCCATAATTTTCTAGACGCATCTATTTAGGGTGCCATTAAAGAGAAAAGAATGCTCGAAGGTAGACTTCCTATATCATTTCAATATGACATATATTAGAAAATGACGTAAAGCCACACCTTTTGGTATTAATATATGTCCATGGGGCTATTGACAATTCTATATCATTAGTATCATTGGAAAGAAGGGAAACTTAAATATTGTTTTGAATCTGTAAGTATTTCTATGGATTTATATAATCTCTTTTCTGTCACCAACCGTATGCCTCCATGATTGAGAGGCATCTAGTGTTTGGATTGACCATGAGTCTGTCTCTGTCAATGTAGGTGTCTGTGGACAGCTTTAACTTTATTCTACTTTACCTTGGGATAGACTATGATCATATACCCTTTTACCCATATAATTCTTGCTATTAGATCATGACACTTTGGATACACTATGACCATATACCATTCTACCCATAGAATGCTTGCCATTAGATCATGACACTTTTGTTCGCTTCATATTTCGAGTATTGTACAATCACATGCAAGTATCTCCTTTATACATGTAATACTTTTGCCTCAGAGTTATGTCCCTTGGTGAGGCCATGCTGTTAACAAGTAGGACATTTTCTTGAAAAACAAATTTTATCACTTTTGTCCGGAGAGGCATGTATCCAAATCATAAATAGTAGCATTTTATACTTCCCCTTCTTCCTATATCAATTTTCCCATTGGTCATGTCCCTACGTGGGACCAAGGGTTATGAGATTGGATATCATTATTTAAGCGTGTCTTGGGAGCCTGTCACCTATTTCTTGAACTGCACTTCTTATTTTACGGTCATGGTCAATATTATGATCGGAATTTACTTTGTTGATTTCTTTTTATCCGCACAGAAAGCAAACCTATCAAAAGATGTATATATACTTCCTTTATATATAATTCTGGATTGTTCTGTCGACAGAGGGCGCTCGCAGTAGTCAAATCAGTGCACAAAACAGCGAAAATCAAGTTAGCTCAGCGAACAGTTGCAGTACAAATTTACCGAAGGACTTAGTGAGTGTTTCTTCTTGTCAGTTTTAAAATCATCCACTTGTTTCACTTACAAATTATACCTGATGTTTTTGATTACTTAAAAATTAAGTACCATCAAACATGGCTGACAGAATTCAATGGCCAACATCGTGGACTTCAACATGATTATAAATTACTATAACATTTTTAATTTCTCAATGTGAAGAGTAATATTACTGTCAAATAAACACTGTGTTAACGGAGAAAATTCAATAATGGTCGATTAGAAAATAAATTACTTTACACTGCTCATATTGTGCGCTTCAGTGAGAAAAACTCGTGTGTGCCCCAAGTATTTAAGTCTGTATCAAATATTTACAAGCATCCACCAGCAACGAGTTTTAGAAAATACTTAAAGTTCCCACTGGTGAAGAATTGTGTGCTGTCAGTGTCACGTGTATACATTTTCAATATGGTGTTCCACTTGAAAGTAGTCCTTTAAAAGGATACGGAAGCCTTCTGCCTTGATGATCACAGTTACATCTGTTATCCATTAACTATCTACCGCTGATGTATATGCCGACAACAATACTATGCCTACAGATCCTGTACACGGCGAAAACCAACAAATATTAAACATATTTTGAAGTAACTAAAGAAGCTTCGATGTCAGCATTTTTAACTTATGATCATTGGAGATTGAAAGGCTCTGGTAAAACGATGTTTGGCATATTCTCTTATATGCAAGTAGTTGTAAAAGTAAAAATAAATCTACTGAAAGTTTGAATTATTTCAACCCTTTGTTTCCAAATTGATTTAATCTTTATCTTTAAAGTGTAAATTTGGATGCAATTGAATTCAGACATATTTTTGTCATTTGGGACAGAATGTTTCAGAAGTAAATTATTTTGCTGACTCATTCATTTGCAACTCGTTTTTGAACTAACAGGGTTTGTACCTAGAGACATTAGATACACTTTTAAATAAACTATATAAAATTGTGTTTTTTGCGGATGGATGATCTAGTATTCTCTGAGTATTTTCTTGCGAAACATACCTTGGATTCACTTTTATTCGTTTGATATCTAATTTCGTGGATTTTATGATTATTACATCCCACAAACTTAAATACCCAACATAAAATTATCTTTGAATTAAATGACAATTCTATCAAATAAATATCTACCAAATTTAGTATATGTACCAAATGAAGATGAGAGTTTTGCACAACCACGAAAATTAACCCCTGGGGACTGGGGACGTAGAATAGGCCTGATGCTCCTTTCAACATGTCATAGTTAGCACTTGATCAAACTTGTTTGTACATCAGTATAGCATGCACTTATACTCATATAAGTATTGCTGTTAGTCTTGCATAGGAGCATTGAAAAATAAGCCTAATTAGTGGGCGATCTCGTCCTTGAATAAGTACATCTAATAATTTATTTCATTCAATCTTGAACTTTGAGCTGTGACTAGTGATTAACTTGTTGCAAACTCTTAGAGGCAATTAAAACCTGCGTGCTGGTAACATTTCCTTTGTTTTTTCGACTGTAGTATCCAAATCAAATTAGCTTGATCACACAACTGTCTTTCTGGCATTCTTTTTTCTCCGTCCTCACTATAATATGATCATTTATGAACGTATCCTTTCTTTTATACTCGTGAGCACTCTCTACAGAGTAAAATGTGACCTCAAACAACCTCGAGTAGAGAAAGCAGATGAGTAAACTTGTTTATATATTCGTAACATAACTGATAATCAGCCCGGTTGGTTTTAATTTCTTTCCTTTGCGTAAACGCTGTGTTTATCTATGTAATGTCACCAAAAATTAGCGACACCATGCTGACATATCGTTTGAATTGCCCTCGATATAAAATTATGAATTTTCTCTAACGTTTGACTTATGCGTTCATGGTCAAAACTTGAAAAATATATTGTTTGATGAAAGCTTCGTTACTGTATTCCCCTTTATTAAAACCTTATACTGAAAATAAGAAAAAGCGTTCTGACTTATATTCATGTTAGGTTAGAACCCACGACTCTCATGGGTGTATGGATGGAGACTCTATAGTGACCGCAGGGAAAATTAACAACGACACTTGTTATCTCGAACTACAGACAACAACTTTTCCCCCCAATTTCAAATAGAAACACTTAAATGGTAGAGTCGAAACGAGGGATATTTGTTTCTTTGAACATGGTTCATAAATTTAACGCCAATCGATAACAAAATAACCTTCTATAAAATGATGTGCAGCTGCACGTGCAGCACTTCAGACACCTCTTGCTGTATACATGTGACGTAACATAGGTAAATGACATTGACCTAAAAATGTCAGAGAAGAAAAACAGTTCTGCTACTGTGCAAAGAGCATACTGTAAACTCCGGGCGCTCCTTGGGTACTCTCCCAATGATATTAAGATGGACTTAGATAAACTTAATGGAGATAATTCTCAGTCATATCCTACAACTTTGATGCCGTTTCATCGCTTTGAGGATGCTCGCGAATTCATGGAAGATGACCCACTTTCTGGAAGACCGTTGTCCGCAACTGGTGAGCGGGTGAGCGGGAAGTGGCTGATGTGAAGGGGGTAATTGATGAAGCTGTTCGGTACACAAAAGTGGAAGATATTTCTATTATCACGGGCATTATTACGTCAAATGTTTTTAATATATTGAAGAATCATTTGAAGCTTAGAAAGGTCTGTGCAAGATGGGTCACGCATTTGTTGACAGCTGATGGCAAATATGAAAAGAGTGACCAGAGACGTTTGACTGAGATTGTCACAGGTGATGAAATATGGATTTACTTTTCTGAACCCGACTCAAAAGATAATAATATAGTCTGGATCAGTGAAAACGAGCAGAGACCACAAATAGTTCGAAGTCGACGTAGTCAAACTGTCAGGAGAGTTTTATATGCATTATTTCTCGAGGAAAACAAAAAAAGAAAACAGAAAACCTGTCGTCCAGGTAGCTGCGCCTGATTCTGCTATTATCACTGGACATTTTATGCCTGCAAAGTGTTGCCAAAAGTTGTGGAACAATACAGAACCACCCGTAAGCACATTGGTACCCAAGGCATCCATCTACTCCATGACATAAATCCGCCGTCGTGATAGACGTCCTAAGGATCACAGCATCCAAACTTTGCCACATCCTCTATACAGTGCTAATTTAACTCCAAGTGATTTTTGGATGAATTCCGTTATCAAACATTTGCTAAGGGCACACGATTTGAAAGCCGCCATGTTGTTGGAAGCGCAGTTTTCCAGTGTGTGAACAAAATGTCAAAAAGTGAATACATATTGTCATTTAATAATTGGATAATCGGACTGAAAAGTGTGCAGACGTGCATAGGGAGTACTTTGAAGGGATGCACTGATGTACTATATATAGTGCAGATTGCCTATGTGCACAATTTTGTATCTACTGTACTAGGTAGCTTCGGTGCGGGGAGGATGATGAGTATTTCAGCAAAGATATGCCTTGCTACTTCGTAATGGTGACAAACGAAAGGCGTCTTATTAAGATAACAAAGAAGCATTTCCTTACACAAGTTATGTAGGCAATAACGTTATCGAACATTGCTTACATAAATGCTATAGGCAACAACGTTATCGGACATTGCTTACACAAGTTATATAGGCAACAACGTTATCGGACATTGTTTACACAAGTTCTATGGGCAACAACGTTATCGGACATTGCTTACACAAGTTATATAGGCAATATCGTTATCGGACATTGCTTACACAAGTTATATAGGCAATATCGTTATCGGACATTGCTTACACAAGTTATATAGGCAACAACGTTATCGGACATTGCTTACACACGTTATATAGCCAACAACGCCATCAGACAGTAGACAGTTAAACTATAGCTTTGAATCACTAAAATTAAAACCTAAAATGTCAAGACAGCTTGATAATATTTCTGCTCTGAAAAATTGCATGTAACTGACATTTTGACCCTTATATATATATATATATATATATATATATATATATATATATATATATATATATATATATATTTCAATTAAGACTTGCTCTAAGAATGAAAATTCCATGGTTTATTTAAGATATGAGGTTTTACTTGATGCGAACGGAGGGGTGTGTACGGAGAAATGACACAACTTTATTCTTCATTTAAAATTTATAATTATTTGTACTAGAAACTGTTAGGGAAAAATCATGATAACATCTGTATTGTTCTCAAAAGGAATTTCCTGATTCGAAAAAATGATAGAACATTCGTCACCAGAAAATCGTTGACGACGACATGAATTTTACATTTATTTAGAGCAAGATGGAGTACTATGTACATTCTAATCCTGTATAATTATAATGAAAGGAAATACTAGAACGCAGTTTATCATCGATTATGTGCGTTTTAAATCCAATTTTACCGGTTAATAGTCCTAATGTAGTTTTAATGTTCAAAATATAAAGTGTTTACACAAAATTAATCAATAGTATATTCTGTTCAAATAATATAAAAAGAGAAAGAGCTGGGTAATTCCTGGAAAGATGCATTTCGGATCAGAACTAGTGCCAGAATCTAATTATCGATCTACATTGTTATCTGCTGAAAACATGTGTCGTATTGCAACGCACGATAACGTGAGATTCAGGAGTTATAAGACAGAGGTTATGTATAATTTCTGATCTCGTGGGTGAAAAACTTAAGTATTTTCACCCACTCGATGAAATATATCCGTTATTCACTAGTTTCAATGAAATATCTTCTATATACTTACACAAAGTCCCTCATTTTCAATATCTTTTTGTTTTGTTTGGAAATTGATACTCTTCGACTAAATAAAGCAATAAGTTCTCAAAAATGAAAGTTTCAACAAAATGATAATTTGTAGCAAAAAGCATGTTTTTGTGTCTATGTATGCAGGTAATGTTGATGTTTTCCTACAGGTAGCAAAAAGCATGTTTTTGTGTCTATGTATGTAGGTAATGTTGATGTTTTCCTACAGGTAGCAAAAAGCATGTTTTTGTGTGTATGTATGTAGGTAATGTTGATGTTTTCCTACAGGTAGCAAAGCAACGCTTGAAAGATAATTTTGGTCAAAATTGGAATTCTAGGCCAGAAATCTTCTAGCATAGCAGGGCTATATAGTCATTTGGCAAGTATTTTTTCATATAAAGAATATCTTGCATTTTTTTCTAAGCAGAATTTTAAAATAGCACAAACAAAATTGCGAACTTATCTCATAGAGTACATGTTGAAACAGGTAGATGGTCTTTTAAACTTCACAATGAATTATTCAAGTCTGCATCATAATCTGTCAATGAATTTATTAAATATTTAATAAAAAGTCCTCTTTCTCAGCCAGCCTCAGTCAATTACTATAAGGTGATAAATATATATTTTTACATTTAGTGCTTTAACTGCTACCAGTTACTGATAATGTAATCACATTTTCCTTTTCTTTTTAATGTGATTGTAGTCTTCTTTCTATCTTTTTGTGTTTGTCTTCTCCAGATTGTTTGTTCTTTTGTAGCCTTTAGATTCAGGCTCACCAAAGAGCAGCAAATCACTGACTGGCACCACTGGAATGCCCCAAACCAGAGAGAGAGAGAGAGAGAGAGAGAGAGAGAGAGAGAGAGAGAGAGAGAGAGAGAGAGAGAGAGAGAGAGAATTAAAGAATCTTCAAGACTTCTGAAAGGATCTGACGATCCTATCAAGCACTTTAGCATGCTTGAAAGTCTCGAGACTATGAACACGAGAGAGCTTCTGATACCGCGCCATGGTAAACTCCTAGATGTCCCATACTTCCAGCATTTCCATAAATACCTGACACCACAATACAGTGGAATTGCCGAGGTTTAAAGGCAAATATTGATCAAATTAGTCTTTTACTTAAAGAACACGAGTTAAGTCTTCTACCTAAAGAACACGAGTTAATAGCTGTATGTCTTCAGGAGACCTTTTTAAAATAAAACGATAGAGTTAATCTTAGAAACTTAACAACGTGTATCTTTTGAAGAAATGCTGATAAGGCTGCTGGAAGTGTGTCCATAATCATAAATAACAAACTCCTGTCAGCCAAATAAATCTCAATGCTGCTTTACAGACTATATCAGTACTTGTGACTATACACCAAACTCTTACACTTTGCTCGATATATCTATCTCCAAGCGCTCCATTGAATTAATCTGATCTTGACCATATTATTGGACAGTTACCAACACCTTTTCTTTACTTGGCGACTTTAACGGAAACCATATACTTTGGGGCTGTAAAGATATCAACTAGAGAGGGAAGAAATAGTAGATCTTTTTCTAAAACACAATATTTGCCTTTTTAATGATAAGTCGTATACCTACAATATGACACTACTCGTCCTTAGATCTGACCATATGCAATCCATCCCTTTTACTTGACTCCTCTTGGGAAGTTGGTGACTACCTATGCGGTCGGCACCAATTTCCAATATACTTAAGAAGTAATACTCCCAAACCTCACGTGCTGGGGCAGAGATGGATACTGAACAAGACAGATTGGGAAACGTTTCAATCCATCTGCGAATCAAATTTCACAGTTGTTCATTCTGACAGCTTAGTGGATACATTACCCCTCTTTACAAATATACTCCAGGTTGTTGCTTGAGATACAATACCAAAAACCTCAGAGATTCCTAAACGTGTCAACAAACCATGGTTTCATGATGCATCCAATAAATGGATAGGTTTAATCCCCAGTATGTAACTCTAATATCAAGAAGGAGATACCCCGTTTGGGACTGCATAACAACTTTACTGCTCTTTACTGAGACTACTGCAAAAGGCACATTTTCAAATGGGTGACCCTATAAAATAACTAACGTATAAGGTTTACTCGGAAAATTCCAATATGTTTTCAGCCCCACCCCCACAGCAGCTGAACCTGAGCACCGAAATACCGAAATTCACAATTTTGCCACACGCTCCCCATTTATAACAACGGATTTTAATCATTGTATTAACATATACTTGTGCTCAAAGTCATAAATCAATACTGGACAAAGACCTAGAAAAGTGAGAAAAAAAATTACGTAACAGTTGCATAAATGAGATATTTTATTCCTAGGTTTCAATACAATAATGACAACAACAAAACTAAATTAAAAAGATGTCCATGGATTAGTAAGTGATTAAGCATGGCATAGCGATTAGCACATTGTACTTGGAATAGGAAAAACTCGTGAGTTTGATACTCTCAGTAGTTGTTTCTGTTGTGACTTTGGACAAGACACTAAACTTTATTATTCTGTTTGACCCAGATTATATTCAATATACCATATATACTCGCTTATAAGTCTGGTGCAACATCAAACAGCATAGACCCTGGCCGGCAGATCAGGATCTATGTTTTTTTTCTGATTACTCCTAACAAACTGCATAGAACCAGATATGGCGGCGAATTATGTGACGACCGATCTGGGTCTGTGCAGTTTGCAGTTGGACTCGACATCTAATGCGAGTATTAACGATAAAATTATATTTGTGGTCAATCTGGGATACACAGTCGTTCCATTCATATGGAGTCATGCACTTTCAGTCACTGCGCGGTGCACAAATGTCATTATGATATAGCAGCGAACTAATCAATATCAACTAATGAACCCTGACGTACGGGAATTGATCATCGGAGCATCATTGATTAGAAGATAACTTAGTGCAAAGTTCGTTGAATTCAGAAGAAAGACTCCTAATTTTTGTAAAATATAGTGATAAATAAAAGGATACTTGATATATACTCCAAAATCATAGAGTTTAGACGGATTTTCTATCAAATTCAACAAATTTGTTTCGACTGATATTGGGCCTTTTGTAGTTAGAACTATTAACTATCCAAATGAAACTAATTATTTTGTTTTCTTATAAAACGAAATATGGGGTCATTAAGTGTACTCCTAAAGTAGGAAAATCTCAATTCTGCTTGAAAAATTGGAAGCCTATATTTCTTTCCAATATTGATCCAAAATCGCATCTTCAGCCAAAGACAACAGAATAAAGAAAGTTATTCCGAAAGATAATTTGTGAAATTCAATCAGGTTTTAAAAGGGTCAATATATAGGAGACTGCACACGTCTAAGCTCTCGCGTTGTTATTGTTTGTAGTTACCATTTTCATTTGTTGAAGTATTTTTTTTTCTTCTGAAGACTGGAAGGGTATACCTACCCGAGCGTGTAAATATAGAGCTTAAAGACGTTCGTAAGGGCAAATCTAATGCCGCTTTACATTATTCCATGTGACTAAGAGTACATGACTCCATTTGGGTGTGACACCACTCCACCCACCCACCCCCTCCCCCAAGTTAACCACAAAAAAAAAAATATCATGTTCATAGCGATTAATAACAGGGTGGAACAGAATATTGGAATTCAGATGTATTGCTCACGGCAGCGATATAAATTACCGCTGAGAAATCACGATTCCACTATCCTGCGTCCAGTGTGCTATTGACAGGGCAACACGACTTCTCTATCGTGCATCCAATGGGCTATTGACAGGGCAATACGACTTCTCGATCTTACATCCAATATGCTATCCACAGGACGACGCTGCAAGATTTACAGATATTTGACTACCTTTATAATACTTTGTCATTGCTTAATGAAACACCGGGATGAAATGTGTATACAATAAACAGGTGCTGAGCAGGATCTTCTAATAGGTCTGGTCCAATTAACAGGTGCTGAGCAGGATCTTCTAAAAGGTCTGGTCCAAAACCTAATTACATAAACGGTATCCTTCCTTCTCATTCATTAGAAACGATACAGTTTTCTTTTCGAAATTGGACAACCTTTTCCTTTGTGCATCAGACATAAAACGTAAGTCAAACCGAACGAATAATTTTAAGACAATACTTTAATAATAATAATAATAATAATAATAATAATAATAATAAAAATGTACAGTAGATACCCTATTAAAACCACGTACATGTATGTTCGGTGGATACATGAGGTACGAAAACAATATTGTGTAAAGAGATATCATCCCCTCTAGTTCGTTACAGCACACCCTCATATAGGAGACCTGTAAAACAATGAGATAAAATATCGCAATTTTGCACATTTTTAAAGATAGCGAAAATAATTTCTTTTTATAATACTTTTTTAAAACTTTCTATTAACTGATCTGTAGTGGCTAAAGTCTTTTCTTGTTACCAGTATTTTTTCTTTGTGTTGCAAGTTTTAATTCCAAGTTCCATGGTACTCTTTCGAAGAAAAAGGGATTTTTATTGTATTTTACTCTTTAGGCTTTACCATCATCTTCTTCTTCTTCTTTTTCTTCTTCATTCACTTTGCGTGACTCTCACTTACACAGGAAAATAGTCATTTATGGCATTTTTTTACTTCGGTCTATATCGGTTGTCAATTTCGAATATCTTCAAGTAAATTACAATTGTAGAGAGTAATATAAACCTACAGTTCAAGGGAGATAACTATGTAGATTACTCAAAGGAGATTTGCATTACATTAGATTGAATTAAGCGTATAATAATTTATAAGAAAAATTGGAATTGGAATTTTTTTTCCACTCGAAAAGAATCCTCTTTGCTATATAAATTGATTAAAATGTACTAACTTAAAAATTTTAAAACATACCATATGTGGGTGATGAGATGGGGTTGATATTGAAAATTGTCAATATATCAATGCTAGTGTATTTATCTCGATATCCGCCCAACACCACATCCGGTCAATATCCAAAGAGTACAAATATTTTAAAACACGCCCTAATCTGACAAAATCTAATGCAAATAACGATTTCTGAAAAAAAGACGTACTTTATATGATTTATGAAAAATAAAAAAGAGGTACTTGATATGAAAAACAAAAAAGACGTATTTGATATTATGAAAAACATAAACAAATGACGTACTTGATATGAAAAAATGACGTACTTGATATGAAATTAAAAAAATAAATAAATAAAAGTAACGTACTTGATAAATTGACGCTAGTCTTACTTCCTGTTTGCCTGTTTTCACATATCATTAGAAGATTATTACACTTTTGAGGGCCGGTTTAGTCTTTTATCTACAAACTTCCAAAACTGTATAGATGCAAATGGCGACTACCATTACCAGTTCCCTATTTTGGCCCCGACATGTCGCAAACAATACAGTTACAAAATAAAGGATTACTTACCAGCAATACACGCAGTCATGAAACAAGCTACATTCCCAGCAATCATCGCACGGACCACAATTTTTGTTAAATCGGACTTCCTGGACGGCGCCATTGCTCCTAGCGCTCCAAGCATAACACCAATGGATCCAATATTTGAGAACCCACACAAAGCGTATGTTGTAATAACCTTTGACCTTTCCTAGGGTGAAACGAGATTTATATATTGTTTGTGTTGAAGAATTTGATATTCGTTTGATGGAATATATGAAAATTGGTAACATTATTGATGTTGATGAGGAACAAATGTTTATATTTTGTTGCTTGTGCGTCAAAATAACTTAGGAAATAATAATAATAATAATAATAATAATAATAATAATAATAATAATAATAATGATGATGACGATGCTGATAAGACCGTGATAGGATCGGTCAATAAGCAATCACTGCCAGTTAACGAGACTATTGACTGCTCGCAAGCGTGCGGGGTTTTGCATCTTCTTGATGTCTTTTTAATTTAAAAAATGCAATACAAAAAAAAAAAAAGTTTGAGGAAAATATGCATTTATGTGCATATACATAAAAAGGAAGAACTAAACCAGTTTATATAAAAGATCTTAGAAAAGGCAACAAACCAAGAATGTTATTTTTAGCGGTCGAAGTGGTAGCGTCAGCAAGTGGCATTGCATTTGTTTATTGATGCCTTCCCTAAAGCGCACTGCGTCCTTCGCGTGTTGCTTTCGAAAAACCACTACCCTAGCATATGTGTTCACAAGAAATGACACTTAAGGGTTTTACATCACAAATCGTGAAACAAAAACCCGAGATCTTAACATTCTGATCTGGCACAAGTAAACGGTCTTCAGAACATGCCGTCTGTGGTTAGTATTTCAGGACATGCAGGCATATCACTATTGTATTTGTTTACCAGACGACATAAACTAGTGCCAGCCAGCCATATTATATCAGGGTATAACAAATATTCTATTAGAATAGCTTCTTCAATTATGTGCATTACTTTATCATATTGTTGGTGGACAAGGAATAACAGCATCAGCCATATCAATAGTAGTAGTAGTAGTAGTTGAAAGAAAAAGATGATGATGAGAAGGGAAGGACAACATCTGTAGCAATAGTAGAGATAGCAGTGTAACCCACCGATATGATCCCTCCCACAAGTGTGGCGTTTAGATCATGCAGACGTATGTCGCCATCATTCACCCAGGACCACTGGCCAGTCGTAAGAACTCCTGTTTCGTTGTTGATATACCGGGTGAAGTTTACCGTGTTGTCTATGTAAACTCCCAACACTGTAAGAAATTACGTTTGAAACAATCATCGATGAGGATAAACATGACCTTTACTAGACCCCACTTGCATGTGTTTCTTATAACTCTACTACAGTTCACTCTGCAATATAATTTAACTGTAAGAAGACCATCACATATCGTTTCTCAAATATTGATTGCTCAATTCAAGAAACCTTCGACCTTCCAATCCCAACTAAAGGCCTTGTGAAGTTACAAACCTTTTGGGAAATCATGTGGCTGCTTGGGATACTTTTACTCCATAATTTAAAGAGAACAAATTGCACCCGCAAAGAAACATCAGTTTTACAGTTTGATATTTTCATATTATTAGAAATAAGTTTCGCAACCAAACAGAGGCTTACACCATAGGTATTACTGGAGAGTTATTTAATCCGTTGACAATTTATTAAACTTATGCAAAAAATACCTTGTATATGATGGAATAGGCTTTTCATATGAGTATTCTTACCATAGATACCAGAGGATTGTAACAATCGAGGAAAAAGAGTGATCCAGATCAGTGAAATGGGAGTCTTGCAGTATATTAGTGGATAAACGGAAATTACGCTGAATTTACTTAGCAAGCTCCACCTTTAGTAGGTGTGCCCGGGATAAAGATCGATAAAACTCATTTCAACTGTTGTAATGACATGGGGAACACTTTGCGTAATGTTAATACAACAGACGGCGACACAATCGACTGAAAATATTCATAAATGTCTTGCAACTTCCCGGAAAAGACGCGAGACTCAAGATACAGACAAAACTCAAGATACAGACGAGACTCAAGATACAGAGGAGACTCAAGATACAGACGAGACTCAAGATACAGATACCTGAATAAGCTACGAATTCGTTGATGAACGTCTTTATTCCAATTAGCTTGGCCACCTTACGACAGTCATCTGTATCAATTCCCATAAGAAACGACAGAGGCCAGAATATGTAGGAACAAATCAGCTGTTTGAAGAATAAAATACATCCATTCAGAATATCTTCAATAATGTGATGACTTACATTTTCTTTATCCTTATTTCTTTTGCTTGCAGTGTGATGTTTTATTTGCGTCAGAATGTGGTACCACAAATGTTGGTGCTTGTTTTCAAGTGAACATAGGTATGAATATTTGTTGAACAAGAACTGATGTCGTTCTTACGGCAATATATCTATTACAATTTAAAAAGAAAACCAAATAAACATGCCTTATTTCTACAGATCAAACTTTCCATACGCCATTTCTTCTAATCCTCTACCTGCCTTAAAGACTTGTGACGATTATACCAGTTTCATTATCAAGGGGTGTGGTCAGAAGACAACCATGTATTCGAACTCATAAATATGTATAGATGCTGACCTGCTATCTCGATCCCATGACCCGTGTACCTTGGTAAGTCTCACACTCATACTGTCATAGTTCCCGATCACTGAACTATGAGGTTGCAAGGTCCCTACTAAGCCATTTCGAATATCAACGGGAAAACGTTTGGTTCATTTCCAACGTGTATTTTGTTTTATCAGTGTGCACAGCTTGTATTATCATTTAATATCGACGGTTCCAGGTTTACAGGCTGAAAAGAAGACAGAAAGGTTATTTTGTGAATACCTCGCCTGGGTATATAACCAATGAATACCTCGCCTGGGTATGTAGCCAACGAATACCTCGCCTGGGTATATAGCCATTAACATACTGTTGGAATACCTCGCCTGGGTATATAGCCTTTGACATAATGTTGCGTCGTATGTGGAAAAAAAGCAAACCGAATGCGAATGATCACACAATGTTGTTTAAAGGAGAATAAAAGATGGAGAATTTCTAATTATAAGAAATAATACTCAGAATGTTGAGGTCGAGTTACTCACCTACAACCTCCCTAGGTAGTCTAAATTTGAAACACTAGAGGGTATATTAAAAATCTTATGTTATATACAAAGCTTTTGGATTTAAGTTATTTTGTTGTTTTACACTATCATCAAAATAATAATTATATCTAGTGATATTTGACTTATTTTTATATATTTTTTTATGGCGGAAATTTACATTTAAGATCGAAATTGTAATTTGAAAATAAATTATTCACACACAAACCGTGTCCCATTCATTTTTCCGAATTACTCAAACTTGGATCTCTGTCATAACATATTATAAAAGAGGCTTTTGTGACAGGTTCAACCCACTTTCCACCGAAAAGCGATCTTCATTCAAGAAAACTTTCTTGAAAAAATTTCGTTTTGGTTTCACCACAAATTGTGGATCTTTTGTGTTTACAAACATTTCTATGAATATTTTAGACGTTCATACTTTTAACAACAGAGGAATTGCTAAATATTGGATCAGATTCATTCGAAGCATCTTTGATTCATAATCCTAAGGAAATTAGGTAACAACTGCTCAATTACAAGTGTTTTCTAAAGTAGCTAAAGGGAGCGGACTTCAACGATACGAAGGACATTGTAAAACTCACGATGAACAAAAGTGTATACCACTTGGCCAAGGCTGACGACATTGCAGGTTCTTTCGAATATTAAGGAATTCCCATTGCTTCTACGGATGTGTCATGCTTGCGTTGTATTCGTAAATGTGCACATCATTGGCCAGATCTTTCGCTCTTAGTATATAGAGTAAAATTACACATTTCTCTTTCCGACTTCTTCCATAACTTCCACGCATATTTTATCAGATCAGTTCTCGAATATTTCCTCTTAAAGAAGTAGTTACGACAGATATGACATTGCGAATAAGTTGCATTTAACACCCCCACCACACACACAGACACACACAGACACACACACACACACACGCACACACACAAAACAAAATCTGAAACAGATACACCCTCCAAAAAGATAAATATACAAATAAATAAATCAATAAATACATTAAAACTTCCAGTATGCCCCTTCATACAACATCTACTTCAGAAGACGTTTTTATTTTCATGAAGGTGTTCCTAATATAGTGTGGTAAACTGACATGTGACTCACAGCTGGATAAAGTCAAAGCTCACCTCAAATGACAGCTCAGGGTTGAACAAGCCGACTCTGTGACCAAACCAAGCCAAAGTAGCGTTCACGAATCCAAGAATGGCGATGAAGGCAATAAGGTTGACTGCTATGTTGGCCACAAGTTTGATCGACATCGATGCCCCGTTTGAAGCCGCTTCTATAATATTTCTCTCGCCACTGAAAAAGTGAAGCTTTTAAGTTATGCACACTTGGGAAACAATTGTAAGGTAGCTCATCCACAAATGAATCCTGTAGATGGAGTTGGTGTACTGTTATACTGTAGTCTTTTAGTTTATGAAGTTTGGTTCAAGGGCATACCCTTTTGAAACAGAGAATGATTCTGAAACCTTATAGTATACTTACACCATTCTGTAACAGACATGACGACATTTGTATACTATATATTATCACATTTTGTTTTATTCATTTATGCCTATTTTAGCATGTATTTATGATTTCTACAATGCATACTCACAACTCGATGCAAATATTTTGACTGGAAAGTAGCTTAGCACTGGAATATTCCTAAAGATTTTGCTACCTTGATTGGGGTATATATGGGGTGGAATACTTTTTGTTAAATCAAGCATAAATAGTTTGGAATATTCGCCGTTAATTCATAAAGGTGATGCCATGGATCTATTATTTGGAAATTCCTAGCAAGCTGTTTTAATTTTAAGAGGCTTTGATAGTCTGAATTCGAAATATTCCAGTTTCTCTGTTTACAGTTGTATTGGGTATATGAATATTTTAGTCGCCCTGTCAGCGATGGCATAATACATGTATGGTCTGGAACATTCCAGTTACTTCCTTTGCAGTGTCTTGTAATTTGTTTACGGCGTTATGACGTATGAATTGTCTGGAATATCTCTCTAGAGGGATCGGACCAACAATTCAGTTCCCATTAAACGTAAAGTTAATATATTAGAAAATAAAACTAATTTCTGCATTAGATTGGCATGCAAACCACACATGCTTGTATTCATCAGAATTTGAGAAGTTCTTTTCAGCTTTGAAAAACAGGTGTTTCGCAGAATTGTCTTCAGCCTCGTGCTGTTAAAACAGGGTACTCCCTGGTCTGCACCTAACAACATAGTCCCGCACCAAGAGTCCACATGCTATTTTGTCAGTAGAAAATTAAATACAGGATATAAAAATAAAGTAAATACTTTGTTGTCAACTATAGTACATAGATTGAAGTTTATCAAATGTATAATGGAATAAAATTGAACCCATTTACTAACCAATGGATGCATCTCAATATATGTAGTACTCTATTTGATATTCTCCTCACCAGTAGACTGGTTCTCTGGCTATAAAATAATTAGTTACCCGATACCTAATGGTTAACGGTGGTATGAGGTAATTATCATTTAGTATATTTCTAGGACCGTGACAAATGGAAAGCTGCAATGAAGGTCCTATGCTCCTAAAGGAACGAAGAGGAATGATATGTATGTGTGTGTGTGTGTGTGTGTGTGTGTGTGTGTGTGTGTGTGTGTAATATTCGTAGGAAAACAATTTATAGCGATATGGAGCATATATGGTCTTTAATATTGTAATAACTATGCTTATGGTAGTTTAAGGGATATATTCTCTGGAATATTACATTTAATCTCTTGTCGGTGATATGATGCGTCTGGAATGTTCCATGTAAACCACGGTAATAAGAAGCCTATATAGTCTGGAATATTCCAGTTACATTATTGCAGTGGTAGAGTGGATATATTGTCTGGGCCATTCATATACTATTCATGTGGGTAGGAGGTACAGATTGTCTTGAACATTCCAGACTGTTTACGATGACAAGAAGCACATATAGTCTGGAATATTCCATTGTCTGGAATATTCCATTGTGTGAAGCATTTATAGTCTGAAATAGTGAAGTTACACTGTTGCGATGGTATAAAGCATTTTGGTCTGAAATAGTGAAGTTACACTGTTGCGATGGTATAAAGCATTTTGGTCTGAAATAGTGAAGTTACACTGTTGCGATGGTATAAAGCATTTTGGTCTGCAATATTTCATGTATCCTGTTCATAATGGTAGGAGGCATCGATTGTCTGGAATGTTCTTTATACACTTTTTAGGAACAAGCATCTATAGTCTGGTATGTACCAATTACTCCGTTCGCGGTTGCTTGAATAACTGTATTTGAAAGAACACCCTAATATGATAATTTGTGGAGTGACTAATATTGGCATGCAGACTTTTTTGATGACATCGTTATCATCTGTCCAACGTTTCTGTGTCGATTGCTAATACCTTAATGCTGTTGCCGTATTTTGGCTTTAGTTCAGGATAATAAAACTTATACATGAGCTAAGATAACTCAAGTACAACAAACCCCATAGATCGGCATGGTTCAATGTATTTTCTTGCTTTTCATACTGCATAGAACAAAACATGGTCAATAATTCTTTTCGTGGAGAATGGTGTATTTTTATGACATTTGGAAAAATAGCTTCCGTCCGTACATATTTTAAATGTTCCTTTTCTCAAACTATCATGTTTACCGAATACAGCGTTATTCATCAATTTTTAAAATTATCTAGATCATTATTAACTTTTTGTCGGAGATTCTATATAGCTATTCATCAAAGTTGCTGTTGGAACAAAGTATCTATTTCAATTTCAAACTCAATGGCACGTAAAGATTTAAATTTCAAACCCAATGGCACGTAAAGATTTAAATTTCAAACCCAATGGCACCTAAAGATTTCAATTTCAAACCCAATGGCACGTAAAGATTTAAATTTCAAACTCAATGGCACCTACAGATTTAAATTTCAAACCCAATGGCGCGTAAAGATTTAAATTTCAAACCCAATGGCACTAAAGATTTCAAATTCAAACTCAATGGCAAGTAAAGATTTCAATTTCAAACCCAATGGCACGTAAAGATTTCAATTTCAAACCCAATGGCACGTAAAGATTTCAATTTCAAACCCAATGGCACGTAAAGATTTAAATTTCAAACTCAATGGCACTAAAGATTTAAATTTCAAACCCAATGGCACGTAAAGATTTAAATTTCAAACCCAATGGCACGTAAAGATTTCAATTTCAAACTCAATGGCAAGTAAAGATTTCAATTTCAAACCCAATGGCAAGTAAAGATTTCAATTTTAAACCCAATGGCACTAAAGATTTCAATTCCAAACCCAATGGCACTAAAGATTTAAATTTCAAACTCAATGGCAGGTAAAGATTTAAATTTCAACTCAATGGCACGTAAAGATTTCAATTTCAAACTGAATGGCACATACAGATTTAAATTTCAAACTCAATGGCACGTAAAGATTTAAATTTCAAACCCAATGGCACTAAAGATTTCAATTTCAAACCCAATGGCATGTAAAGATTTCAATTTCAAACCCAATGGCACGTAAAGATTTCAATTTCAAACCCAAAGGCACCTACAGATTTAAATTTCAAACTCAATGGCACTAAAGATTTAAATTTCAAACCCGATGGCACGTAAATATTTAAATTTCAAACCCAATGGCACGTAAAGATTTAAATTTCAAACCCAATGGCACGTAAAGGTTTAAATTTATGTAGTGAATGACATATCTCTCTTTATTTTTAATGTACACAATAGTCTTGGTACAGTTGGTTTTGTATCCTTGTAATAATGTGGCATTTTTGGGGGGTAAGGGAGATAAATTATTTTCGAATGAATTATTTTGATGGAACAAGGTGGTAGCCCTTGGGGTAGCCCTTGAAATGGTCATGTAGATATAATGGAAACTTTAGTTCTACATCTAAAATGCAACCAGTATCACTATTATCTTGTATTTCAAACAGATTTTCTTCTATCCATTTAATTTGTGCATCATTTACCAATCTCAAATTATTTACGTGAAAGTGTTGACACATGGCCCAGACATATACATTATATTTTTCAAGGTACATAATGAATATCCTTGACCTTTCGTTCTTGCCATCATTAAAAAAGAAACCCTTCATCATGCACATATAATTGGTTATTACTTTTGAGTGTCTATGTGGTATCATACTAATTCCACTCTCTATCATCAAAGACATATTATAGTCTAAAACGTATCATGGTCTGTTAAAAGCATATCACAGTTTGTTAGAAACATATCACAGTCTGTCAAAAGCATATCATAGTCTGTCAAAAACATATCATAGTCTGTGAAAAACATATCATAGTCTGTCAAAAACATATCATAGTCTGTCAAAAGTTCTAACTCAGCACATGATACCTTTAGACTCGAATTATGAGCCAGTGCTGATGAACTATTATAATGTGGGGGATAAATTTTGAAGTTTTTCATATATACATTCCTAAATTCATTGAATATGTCACATGACATTAAAGTATCTTTTACACATAACAGTTAGATTACCGAGTGGGTTAAGATTGTTGAGTGACATCTCATCAAGCACATACTGGTAAACATCATCGGTTATGTTTGGATAAATCTTCTGTCAGTCGTAGGGCTGTTATGTTATATCATTCAAAACTAAGACTGTATTCATGTGGGTAAATGTCTTTCATCACATATTTTGATGTAATTGTTGCAAAATCTTTCATGTTTCTGTAAATTTTTCATCACTTAAATTATCAACCTGCTGTTCTAATGACAGTTCCATGAAACAACAACATCTACAGATCTAATCTTTTTTTTTCTGCAGCTGTTTCGTGACCATCCTTCATGAACATATCTACTATAAAATCCTTGCTAAATGAAAATGTTTGTCGTCGTCATTCGGTATTATGTTTACCTCATCATCTGGAGTATTATTTTTACAAGAGTCTTAATAAACAGATGACTGCCATAGCCTGTCAACTTGTGAATGAAGAGCGCAATCAATACTGCATGCCTAAAGTTTAAATTGCATTCGTTGTGAGCAATACCTCTATACATTTTAGTAAGGTGATCACAGTCACACACCTTCTTTTTAAATATTTTTATATCACGTATATGGCGTGCATTTGTTGACTTAACTGTTTTTCATCCTCTTCAGTGAATATATTTTAGATTTGTTGGCCAGCCTATTGTAGAAACACCTGAATGCAATTAGTATCTCTATAAATGACTGGTCCGTAAAATGTATGAATTGACTTGAGAAACATATAAAACAGAAAAGAAAGTTTATGCAGTACTTTAGGCCTCTGGCCCATGACAAAAAACTTCTCAAATAAAGTTTAATATACAGTGCGCCATAAACAGTATTGTAATATTCACTAGTTTGGGTGTTGATGTAGATACTTTTTAACAGTTGATCTCTTAGTTCAAAAGCAAAATGCCCGTTTTTGCTGTATATTTCTGTCACTGGGGGTTGTTGTATCGGAAGTGTACCACTTACCACCCCAAGGCTTTCTTATGTCAGATTGTTTTCTACACTGCAAGAGAGACTTTGTCTCTACTTCGTAATCATGCTTTGCCTGGACTGCGTCATAAGACTTTTAGCTCCATGTTTTATATTGTCGTTGTGTCGTGTCACGAGGCTGTATATGAGTGAGTTCAAGGTGAGACCAGCTCTCCATAGAGTCTTTCTGACTTCTATCATGCTTGATGTGTTCACATGGTATCTTTGACTTAGCTGTATCAGGTAATGTCTATTTATTAATTCTACCATTGTGTCATGCGGCTGTCATGCATCAACCCCAAACGAGACCATGTCATCTCTAGAATATTTCTGACACCTAGGTTGTTTCATGTGTTCGCATAACAACTTTGATTTTGTATTGTATCCAGAAATTTTAAAATTTTTCCTAACCGCGGAGTTTATTATTTGTATCGCTAAGTGTATTTTAATCGGATAATTTTAGTGACCTTCTTTGTACAGTGTATACATTGTTCTTGTCACAGTCAATTGACCTTCTTTGTACAGTGTATACATTGTTCTTGTCACAGTCAATTGACCTTCTTTGTACAGTGTATACATTGTTCTTGTCACAGTTAATTGACCTTCTTTGTACAGTGTATACATTGTTCTTGTCACAGTCAATTGACCTTCTTTGTACAGTGTATACATTGTTCTTGTCACAGTCAATTGACCTTCTTTGTACAGTGTATACATTGTTCTTGTCACATTCAATTGACCTTCTTTGTACAGTGTATACATTGTTCTTGTCACAGTCAAGTGACCTTCTTTGTACAGTGTATACATTGTTCTTGTCACAGTCAATTGACCTTCTTTGTACAGTGTATACATTGTTCTTGTCACAGTCAATTGACCTTCTTTGTACAGTGTATACATTGTTCTTGTCACAGTCAAGTAACCTTCTTTGTACAGTGTATACATTGTTCTTGTCACAGTCAATATTTCAGTGGGAAGTGGTTCAATTAAATTCGTATTTTTTAGTCAAATATCTTTTCAAACGTGCAAGTCATTCTTCATATTCTAAATGAAACACTTTAATTGATTTTTTTTAACTAAAAAAAACAAAAAAAAAACAACAACCCCCCCCCCCCCGCTTCACCAAGCAACCAAACAAACAACAAAACCAACAGCAAAAGCAAAACAAAACAAAACAAAACGTATTACAGTATCAGCTGGACCATAACTATCAAAGTAAGTAACTTGTAACAGCATAATCACAACTCTAACATATTTATCTTTGTTTTACCAACATTTTTGAAACAATTTCAAATTACGCTGTGTTGTGATTTGCACAGGCTGTTGTCGCTTCGGTGCAAGAGTTGTTGCTTCGTCATTGGCAGAGAGCCGACAACGTGTGAAAGTGGCACAACTCAATATCCTCGTACCCATACATTAAAATGTATTAATTAAAACATTACGAGTGTTCTATCATCCTGGTTTTATCTGGCAGTGTTCTCGCACTTTCATCTAGAATAGCCGATACAGCAAAATAAATTCGACCAGCAAATAGTGCGTAGTGTGGTCCCTAAACTGCCAGGTCATACTGTGACGGCAGATCATGGTCTTTGCTGTTCGCATCAGTGTGTGTGTGTCTGTGTGTGTGGGTGTGTGTGTTGGACACGGGTAAAAGGTAAGTCAGTTAGACACGATGTTCGGATAGTTTGCTACCTTTTCTCCATGTTGTACACATCCTCCGCTCTACTTTTGGATTTTTTGGTTTCCGGGTAAAAGAGTTTGGACATTGCAAGAGCAGCCGGCGCTGACATAACGGAGGCAGACAACAAGTGATTGGCGGGTACCTTGTAATAATAATAATAATAATAATAATACGAGATCCTCTTTCTATTGAGCCTGCATTATATTGAGCTATACAAAAATAAAAAATTATGATAATAAAAAGCTATAACATTGAGTTTAATCTAAAACACTTTAACATTGACCTTAATATCTGGCGTGGACAGACGTAGGGACGGACGGACGGACGGACTCGATGAAAATGTGGTAGTAGTAGTAGTATTGTGTGTGCGTATGTGATATACAATTGAATTACCAAAATAAAACTATAAAAAATGAAACAATATATAAAGTACGATGTATAATTTAATGAAACAAAATAAAAAGGATTGGCCAGTGGTGTTTCAGACCCTAAAATATCGTCTGTTAAAATAACATTATCTCTTTGCTGGATTCGTTATTAATGATAAGTTTTCTGAGGCAAAAAGCAAAAGAATATACAGTAAAATCTCTCAATTAAGATCATTGTTCTGACTGGAAAAAAGTGGTCTTAACTGGAGAGTGGTATCATTTCCGACGATATGTTTATTCCTTTGTTAGGCAAATGCTACCGTGGAGTGGTTTGTATTTGGGTATGGTCGGAATGGGTGGTGTTATTGTATAATATTTTGCTAAATATTGCGGTAACTGATTGAATCATTTAAAAAAAGTCATGGTTGCATGAAAACTTTCGAATGTAAATCCGAATTACTTACACCCATCAGTATGTAGGCAGCCATGACGGATCCGGCAATGGTGGCGAATCCGCCCGTCAGAACAGCGTGGAGCTCTGAGTTCGTCATTTCTTTTAGGAAAGGTCGAATCAACAGGGGCGCTTCACTCTGTTAGACAAAATACTTTATATGATTTATAGTCGCTTTCATCCAGACTTTCGTGTGACTCCAAGAGATCTTCGCCGAGCGAAAGTCTGATAACAGTTTATATAAACGATTGTTACGATCAAACCGTGATTTACCCAAAATCTGTTAAATTGCTGATTTGTCGACAGACTACTTGTATTATAATATTCAAAACTTCGAAGGACTCTTTAATGAAGGGTATGTTTTTGCGTATGAACGAGATGGCTCGTCTAGAACAGCACGCAGGATGCATGCACAGCAACAGGACTAACTGTTCGAATGGACTTGTGTCCAATGAATATTCTACTGAAAGGTCAATACTGTCAGGTCTCTCTGTTCGAATGGACTAGGGTCCAATGAATATTCTACTGAAAGGTCAAGACTGTCATGTCACTCTGTTCGAGTATAAGCATGCGCAATGCTTTTATTATTGTTTGTACAAAAGACTCAGTAAATAGAACACGTAAATACCTAATCGATTTTGCTTCGGCGTGAAAACCTTGCAAACGATGCAGCTGTGATACAAATTGACGAGCGACACCATTTGACGGTAAAAATTAGTTGTTCAAACCGTCAACACACTCTCTATTAACACAGATCTCTCAGAGCAACGGGAGAGTCTAGTTAAACCTGACTATAATTAATCGATTTATGGTGGCCCTTCATGGCTATTAGTTTAAGAAGTGTACATCTTAGAATTGCTTATGCTGTTTGCTGTTTGCCCAATATCTTTCATTTTATAGGTAACTTTACTATTTTCAATTATCCCTTCATTCTCTAGAAAATCAGTTTTCCATTTCATTTCAGTTTAACAATATTATTGACTTTAACTATAGAAGAGCGATGAGAACAACAACAAGCTTTCATAACTTATTTACGTTAATCCCTTCCAAATATTATTCACGGACATATAAGTTCACAGTTTTCTCTTCATCATAAGGGAATGTACACGCGGAATAGCAATTTTCTGTCACAATCCACAATATTATCATCCGCGTCATGCCCGTTATTAACCAATTAGAAGTTGCTATTCGTTCATTCAAGTAGGTGAGTGACTCGGCATTTGTTGATACTGCATCTTTAACTTGAACATTATATAGAAACATTAACTTTGGCTACTTTTGCTTTTCGAGATATGTGACACATAATTGTATACAAAAAATTCATTCCCCAATTTTCTAAACTTGATTTCAAATACAACTTAATGTACTTCGGTTAAGAGTTCTAACATGGGACTGGAAATAAGGTCAGAGGAAATCGAATGTTTTTACCTAACCATAAATATAATTCTGACTCGTATGCTAAAGTCGTGGATATATATTTCATGATACGATCGTACGAAGTCATCTACTTAATGGTCTAAAACATGCTTTTGGGGTTTATATTCCTTATTGTCCAATAATTCAATTATTCTGCATGGTTTCACCCCAAGACCCTCATACAAGAAACAGTTATAAAAAAGATGTTTGCTTTTGACCTAGAAATAAAATTTCTGTAGCTTCAATAACGGTCAGAATCACACAGATTCCAAGATACTTCTTGTCAAAAATACTTAATCCTGTGCTTATATTTTTTTTCCGATAATAGCACATCGATGAGTTTTTCGGAAATGATGCTTAGTTTTTGTGCTAAAAGAAGTACTGGAAAGATCGTTTCACACAGAAGTACATCGACGAGATTCCGAGAATGATTCTTACTGTTTGTGATTAAATAAGTACTGTCGTGATAGTATCGCAATAAGATATCCTGAATAAAGAGTGCATAGCAAATAAATTATCAAAAGAATATATAACCTAGAAAAGTTTCTCTACGAATGAATTTCTAATTGAATCTTGAGCATCGCTATGGGCATGCAGTGCTGAGGTAATTACATGTCTTATAGTCTGCGTTCAGAAAGTCAAACAATTTAATCCAAAGAGTCAGTATTTCGCTAAATATCTCACCTTACATATATTTATTACACGACAAATAGGATTGACTGACAATTTGACTCACTTGTCCTATGAAGATGTTCCCTGCGGCATTAAGAGATTCCGTTGGCGATGTTTCCATGATCCATGCCATAAAACGCGCGAGATTCCGAATGATAAGCTGCATCACTCCTACATAATACAAAATTGATACTATACTGCTGAAGAAAACGATGACCGGCAAGACCTGCAAAGAATTAAACACTATTGATATATTTCTTAACACATGACATCATTGATATGGCATTTAATGAAGCCTCCTCATAGTTTTGATATTTCGCTGGAAAAATATCGTGTCATTACAAGATAAATGCGTTATATCTCAGCGTCTAAAAAGATAACAGTGTAGCAATAGAAGCGTCTGACTTTAACAAAATCTGCTGCTCCTTTCCTTTCGATTTACAATATTAGTAAATACTATATTAATACTATATATTACAGTATTAGTAAATACTATATTAATACTATATATTACAGTATTAGTAAATACTATATTAATACTATATATTACAATATTAGTAAATACTATATTAATACTATATATTACAATATTAGTAAAATACTATATTAATATATACATAACAGTATTAGTAAATACTATATTAATACTATATATTACAGTATTAGTAAATACTATATTAATACTATATATTACAGTATTAGTAAATACTATATTAATATATACATAACAGTATTAGTAAATACTATATTAATACTATATATTACAGTATTAGTAAATACTATATTAATACTATACATAACAGTATTAGTAAATACTATATTAATACTATATATTACAATATTAGTAAATACTATATTAATACTATATATTACAATATTAGTAAATACTATATTAATATATACATAACAGTATTAGTAAATACTATATTAATACTATATATTACAGTATTAGTAAATACTATATTAATACTATATATTACAGTATTAGTAAATACTATATTAATACTATATATTACAGTATTAGTAAATACTATATTAATACTATATATTACAGTATTAGTAAATACTATATTAATACTATATATTACAGTATTAGTAAATACTATATTAATACTATATATTACAGTATTAGTAAATACTATATTAATACTATATATTACAATATTAGTAAATACTATATTAATACTATATATTACAGTATTAGTAAATACTATATTAATACTATATATTACAGTATTAGTAAATACTATATTAATACTATATATTACAATATTAGTAAATACTATATTAATATATATATTACAGTATTAGTAAATACTATATTAATACTATATATTACAGTATTAGTAAATACTATATTAATTAGTGTATTTTTTTGTGAAGTGATAGATAGAAGATTACATTTGTAGCTAAACGCTTTGAATAGTTCTGTTTTGCTATCCAAGCTTCGAAAAACAGAACCTTTTCAACACGTAAACATACCTTAAAGACAAAAAAGTGGTGCTCGTATGTATTCTTTCCGAAGAGGAACTCAGATCCATGGTCTGCGTGGGTCAGGAACTCCTGTACCCTGTCTCCCAGCCATTTGAATATATCGTATCCCACATTCCAGCGCAGGATCAGAAGGGCGAAGATAAACTGCAGGGTCAAACCCCAGAAAACCGGCCGCCAGTTAACCTGCGAGATCACAGTTTGAAAATACATTCTTACATAAACCGGACTAGTTCCAACTGCGATTTTGGTGATCAGCAACTTTTAGATATAGTATATGTATGTGCCGGTTAAACAAACAAGTTTTCTTGTTGTTGTTAATCTTTTTTTCTAATTATGAATAGCTTGTTAATTTATATATAATCGAATGTTTCGATGTTTGATTATGCAAGAGTTACTAATATGGTTTTTCAATGTCCTACTTCACTCGTTACGATGTCTGGTATTGACCGATTTTTAATGTGAACATGGCTAAAAGAAAAGTTGTAAAAAAGGAAGAAATGAAAGAAAATATTAGGACCAAAGCCAGAAATCGGGAACTTTTATGGCATTTAAGAATTCATTCTGGGGACTAGACCACAAGTATGTTATTTTCAACATTGTTTGGGCACGAAGATGAATCTTAAGCCTAAACTCTAAAAACAAAATTAAACATGGAGTATATCAATATAGTTGAAAGTCAACATTCTAGCAGAAGAAAGAAACTTCCAAAAATCATGAAATTATTAGATTCTAGTTCTATTCTATGCAAAGTTACATAATGTCAAAATTTGTTAACTTTGAGCTTGAGGTTGTATTTTGAGCTATTCAGAATGTTTCGAGAATAAGGGTCATGGCCCAAGTCTTCAGCTTTTGTACTATCAAAACATAATTATTTAATAATGCGGTACTCACCCGTGCTGGATATTTTGAGAAGATGTAGAAAATCAGAACATAGAACACTATTCCAGCTGCAGAAATTAGGTTTCTCGGCGATTTGACGGCAATTGCGACGATAATGTAAATAACCATGAACAAGGAAAGTGCGATGACAATAATCCGGTGAATCCTATTCAGTATGAAAGTTGAATATTATAGTATTTTTAATGAAAATCAGGCTGGAAATAATTCATTAATCTTCGCATTCTCCAAAATGATATCGGATAAAACTTGAAATCCAATACAAACTCTTTACAACAAAACGTTCTTGCTAAGATACTGTCAGTTTAGTATTTAAATTTTATCTTTTGAGGAGATAGAAACTGGTGTTTAAAAATCAAAACCAACGCCATATCCTCCATATTTGTTTACACAGGAATTATTGCAAACATACGTTCTGTGCGTGGTCTAGGATCACATCCACGGAATTAAATAACCGTGAATGGACATTTTGAGCAATTAGATACACGAACAGTGGTATATCTGCAAAATTAATTCAGCACAAAATTATCATATATATTGAATTTGACAGGGAAATGTATATTTATGGTATATGATTTAAAGGTAGGCAAAATGCAAGTTTGGCCTTCTACTGTAGCACATTTTTGTCCGTGCATAATTACTTATTTCTTATGGTTTAATCATTAGTCCACTAGAAATACAAATCACTTATACATGCATAGTCGTGTCCAGAGACTACCTAAGGCTGAAATTAAATATAACACAAATTAAAGTTATTCATGAGCTGCTTTTACTAACAAGAATATTTTTAGTTTCGTAAACGATACATCTTAGCTGCGATGCATTTTTCAAATGCGTTAAAAGCTTTCATAATATTCTTATAATTGTATTCTACCCTGTTTAGGTCATCAGTAGGTTTTCTGCTTTAAAAGCTCAAGGATAAAATAGGAAAACTTGCCGGAAAAAAACAAGGATAAAATAGCCTACCAAACGCCAACTTTATCCGCTTTCTCCCCTTCACAGCTCCAGGAAATCGGAATTTTACAGTTCCTTATGATAAATTGGTAGACGACAAATATAGTGGCAAGAATCGTTATAATCAACAGGCGGATCGATCCTTCATCACCAAACTCATAGTACATGGCATATCCGAAATAAGCAAAGTAGGTCAAGACCAAGAGGATGTAAACCATAGTCCATATAACTGTTTTCCAATCTTGGTAGAATTCATTTAAACCAGTCTGGAGGCGGTCGATGTACACTGCGACACCGGTAAGTTCAGATACATCTTCATTGTAATTTTCCTTTACCGCTTCCAGTTCCTGTTCAGGTAGATGGCCATTTTCGGCATTAATCTGCAAAATTAAGGCAGATTCAATTACATTTACCTCTCTCTCTCTCTCTCTCTCTCTCTCACACACACACACACACACACACACACACACACACACACACACACATACACACAACAAAATGGAGCAATAAGAAACTGTAATACCACCATCGTTTGCTCTTATTGCTTGAGCAGCCGACATTTTTTCAAATATCAGACGAGAACCACTTTCACCAACAACAATCATGTTCTCAACATTGATTACCAATTCAGATAGTTCAACAGAGTGGTTAATTAGTTATGCATTATTTGATTGATTGATCGATTAATTGATTTCATTCGCATGTTCACTGAAGATTTCAATATTGTCAATACTAATACTGATACCATGCGTCCCCCCAAACAAATACTTAATATTGATATGAGAAAAAGATAGGTCGCTGATTGTTAGGAACTGAAATGCCCGGTTTTTTTGTTGCAAAGTTTCAAATGTACATTCAGAAATACCATTGTTTAGAAGAAAAAAATGTAAAATTTTTTAAAGATTTGGTTTTTCTTTCGAAAATAAATAAAGCCATGCTTTTCCATACCAACAGTTTTTAAAAAAAATGTTGTTTTGAATATATCTCTAAAATACCAATTGGTATATCCTTACGTTTTCAATATGAAATGAGTGAAAATGTGATGAGAGTTTTACCTTGACCTGATGGCTGAGAGACACAGCAAGAGAACGTCTCCACACACAAAATCAGTTTAACTAAATAAACCTCTCTCTCCTACCGAAAATACGATTGTGTTTTATAATACTTACTTTTCTTTGCCTCAGATCGATTTCATCTGGTGTATAACCACCATTCTTCACACCACACTTGATGTGTGATGGATCATCTGACTGGTCGCTAATGGTGTACACAAAACTGCAGCGGTTAGATATTTCTGACCCATCCTGGTAGCGTACCACCGGTTTTAGTTCCGCCATTAGTTATATCTTGCAAAATAAATAAATAAACAGTGGAAGGAAAGCTAGCGAAACTTAGTTTTCAATTTAGTGATACTGGTTTATCTATGACTGATCCACCTTACACGTTTTGAGGTAATGATCCCTTTAAAGCTTTTATTTCATTTTCTGAATTGCTGTAAAGAGAGATGGGAGTAGAAAACATCATCGACGCTTGCAGATCGAAAAATCTCGCAGAACCAGATTGCCAAAAATAATATAAACTACCGAAGGAGTTAGAATTGTAACAAACCTAGGATATGTGTATAAGGTGTTTGGGTCATGTTTCATTTACGTGATATGAAATGCCGATCTACGGCTTAGAAAAGCACACTGATAAGTCATACAAATGTGAAGCAAGAAAAATAAGGCAATCATGAATTAGTGTCTCGTGAATGTGTGGTTTGTAATTAGATTAAAAGAAAATTATTTGTGGTATTTGCGCGTTTAAGAACCCTTCAGTTGATAACGACGGTTGTCTTGAGGTCCTTGGAAATAGGAGAAACATCGACCTCAAGCAAACCTCACTAAGATGTTTGATTCGGTCGACATCGAGGTTCTCTTACACCCCTTGCGTGTTACAGATGGATTGTAATACCTTTTTAAGTATAAACATTTATGTAACTACACGTTTTTGTAATGTATATATTTGATCGATTTTATGCAAAGTATTGCTTATTTAAGGATGAAGTGTATACGAAGAAACAATCCTCAGGGACGAAATGCATTTTTTGTTTTGCGTAAATCAAAGAATATCAAAGACATTGCGTCTGTTTTGTCCACAATTCTTGAGAAATCTGCAGACAAGTCTTACTTACCGCCGAAAGTTCTTAGAAGCAAATGAAACCTTCACAACTTGAGGAATATTTCCATGTCTGATCATCCTCTGAAATCTTATATAAATACATGTAAATAGATTCTATCTGAGATACACTATTAATACTTGTAAAATTTACCTTTGGTAAAACTCTCACTTGAATCATAAATAAACCTTGAAAATGTAGAATAATGTCACAACCATATTAACCAATACACGAAACGCAAATGCGGGACACATTCCAACAAGCCATTTTGAAGGAAATTGTGTGACTCGTAGTAACTATGCTCAAGTTAACAGGTCAACGATTAAATAGCTTATTATCGTGAACGTGTATACACATCTTTATTCAAATTCACCTTTCATTCACCCAGTGTCAGTGTGTTTTTGTTGACATTTTAATGAAAGATTTGGTTACCGGAAATAATTGATTTTATAGGTTATACGACAGGTAATTGAAATTTCCTACATTTAATTCACAAATGAAAACAGACCTGGCCTATATACTTTGGAATAATAAATGGACGAACCTCTGTACATACCTGTTGTTAGTCATGTCTGAATGTCTGAATGGGCGTGGTTGGGTTCCGGTGGAGGCAAAATCATTAATCTCTATCAACATGTGATGTAGACGAAATGACTTAAGACTCGGTTTGCATGTCTTTAATTTGTACCTGATACAACACATCTTTTGACGAGACACAAAGAAATAAATTACCCACTATAGACTGCAATATCTGAAGTGACCATGTTTATTATAAAGTTGCATATAGCTTCTAGACTGTAGCTATATCTCTACCTCCGAATCAAATAAATAATGAAGGCCTATTGAAGTAATTGATCTAGTGCGACCAGTGAATCGCAGACTGTTCTACATTTCAATTTTCCCGTTTGGAGAAAATTCGTCAAAAGCAAGTAAGCTACACAAAAAATGTAAAGAGCAGTATATTAAATGTAAAAATGATTAGACTTTTTGAAGATGTTTATGATAATATCGATCGTCTGAAAGGATATTCATTCATACCTATATCACTCATAGATAAAATCCTAAAAAAGTTAGCAGTTTTAGACAAATGCATGAAAATTCGAGTATATTTTCTTTCCTTTTCCGTATTTTAAAATTATATGCATTATACATACATATAAGACATACATGCCTAATTATATACTAGCGTACTTACCTAGTAACATAAACTCCTCACAGTAACCACAAAAAGATATTGTAGTGAAAAATCAACTCAAAACAATGTTATTATTGTCAAAAGTAGTTGATATATTGACATAATTGGGACATAGTGAAATTTAATATAGTATGAGCTTATTAAATAAATAAATACATCGAGAAATTTCAAAAATTCAGATTCCAGTACGTTTAATATATCAACCACTAAAAATAGTTGAATGATCAGACTTGAGTATATCACAAAATATTTTTTAAAAATAGCAGATCAGACAGACTAGGAAGACAATTACTAAAGTAAAACTCCGACCCATTCGTATTGGTATATAACAACACAAAAATAAAAACCAATTTTCGCTGACATGGTAAGATTAGATAGATATCGCATTACAAAAATTAATAATAATTACTGCAGTAGTACCAGGTCACGTAAATCAATAGTCAATGGCGTAGACCTGCTATCAAACTGATATCTTACTAAAATAAACGGAGATGATAAAATACTACAATTCTGGCTCTGAAAAATCATCAACCTGATTATCACTATCACGGCTACTTTGGCTTACGCGGAAATCACCAAATAACATATAAAGCTGATACTATTTTATTTTTGCAGTGTGTTAATAACTATATCCTCTTGGTGAAGGCGTATAGCGCGGTTTTACAGATCGAAAGATCCGCGGTTCAGTTCTTGCTAGAGGATAAAATACTTTCTATATAATTGAAAACTATCTCGTTGTCTGTAGCTGTCACTAAATAATAAAAGCAGATCAAATACACTCCGATATAAATAAATATAAATGAAATAAATATAAACTCCAACAAGGCAAAGTTGATATGTGAACGCATAGAGCAACCCAGGGAAATCAGAAAAACTCCAGGAAGTAGCTGATCTTGTGTGGGATTCATTCATGAGAACCGCGTGACACAATCGTAAAATAAATAAATAACAGATAGGCTGATACAGCTGAGCTAAACTTACAATGTGAACGCATGAAGCAACCTTTAAAGTCAGAAATACTCCAAGGAAAAGCTGGTCTCATTTGGTACTTACAAATAAAGAGCCGCATGACTCGATAGCAACAAAAAAAGGAACCGTGGAAATTTATATCACACGGAGCACAAAGTCCTATCGTGGGGTTTAGATAGAGATCTGCTGAAAAAAGGGATGTGGGGGTGGGGTGATAGATGCTGCAGTTCCGAAATAACTACACCAAGGGCCAGTTACTATAGACAGCGAGGTGGGAATTTTGCAGAAATGTATAATAAAGGTCAAAGGTTAAAATGTCAAAGACATATACAAAATATTTCAATATACATTGTACTATTTGAAGTTAAGTAAATCAAACTGAAGACTTCTTCATTTGATACACCGTTACTAAAACAAATGATAATGCAATTACAACTTCCTTGAATATGCTTTTGAACAGGACAATAATTAAAGTGAAGGAGTAGACAAATTAGAAACAGAACTATACAGAAAATACCTAGAGCACTGAGCAATATTTGAAGGATATTATCAATAGACAAAATCGAAAATTTCATTAAATGAACGATCAATTAAACATAAAGATTAGACGAATGAAACAGCCTATTCAACAAAGTTGAGTATACTTTATTTACTACGGAACGAGATTTTTCAATATATTGAATAGAGGTGAAATGGATATTTTCATTCAGAGTTTTTTTGACATTTTGCATACCAAATTTGGACAGGAAATAAGTGAAAATGGACGTTTGGCAGGATATGTTTCTTACACGCTGTTGAATCTGTGGGGCATCAAAATACACTTTGGATGGATACAGTCATTGGTTTAAACAATGTTTGGTAAAGAGAGAGGAAATTATTCAAATTGAAAATGAATTTGTTTATGAAAGAGTTGAAACATCTGATACCAAACCGGTTAGAATAAATGAAATAAAAAGAGAAAGATATGTTGACATGTTACTAATTTTTAAATAGGGCGGTCCTAATGACAACAGAGACGAAAAATATCATTGTGTTTGAATAAAATGTTCAAGATTAGTATCATTACAAATAAACAACCATAACAGATAGAAATATATTTGTAAAAAATGCTTGTATTTTGCTATGCACCATAAAATATATGTGAACACAAACACGACTTTGTAGCGACATAGATAACTTCATAGGTATAATGCCTAAAGAGGGTTCATTTGTAAAATACTAACACTATCAATATCAATTAAAAATCCCGTATGTTATTAATTGTTATTTTTAAAGTATCATCGCACCAGAGGTATTCAGCACACGGACGTCGGAGCCACACTGAAGGTGGACACGAAGTGACCCGTAGGTGCAATTGTACCTTTGAAGAGCGAAATTGCCACACAACGGCCGAGCTATGCCGAATGCAACACAGTACTCATTATATTATAATGCCAGAGGCAGCATGCATCAGACTTGTACCTACTGCACACAGACACGAAGTGTCCGGTACAATCTAACATATCCTGGACAATTAAAACAGCCAGGCACATCCCATCAGGGTTTTGAATTTACCTCAAATGAATTTGGAACAGATACAAACGAATAGTTTACAGAGGAAGAGACCCTATTCAAGTATTGTTAGCGATGGATCGAGTAAAATGTCGGGAAAGTAATGCACGAAGACAAAAGACCGAAAAATGCCATACCTATGGTGTTCACATAGGAAGGTGAAATATATTTTAGTTCAACAAATATATGTTACATCTGGAAAAAAAGTCAGGAGAAAGTTCGCTATAACGAAGCACCCACACAACAAGGAAAATATTAGCGGTCGAGCGTATAAAGAATGTAGTTTGAATTACAAATACGCAAATTACATACTATTGTTTATTCACAACTTTTCTGGTTACGACATTCATCTCTTCATTAAAACTTTGATTAAGAATGATTCAGATGAAGAGATAAAAGTCGAACAACAATGAAAAATATATTTAATTCAGCAATGATTTCATAGTTGATAGATGTATGAAAGAAAGGGAAAAATAATAGTTAAAAAGGACAATTAGATTTGTAGATACCTTTAGATTCATGGTCAGGCTCTAGAACAGCTGGTGATGAAATATGTGCAGAGGTATTGAACATTTTATAGACATAACAGGTAAATATTTTAGAAAAGAAATTTATCCATACAGATGCATGGATAGTTTTAAAAGGTTTAATGACACAGCGATATCAACGAAAAAATGTTGTATTCCAAGTTAAACGATTCGGACATATCAAATGAAGACTATTGGTATGTTCCGGATGCCATGGAACGTTATAGCCTGAATAAAGACATCCCCCCCCCCATACACACATACACACACACTTCAAGATTTACATGGCAATTACAAAAAGAATAGTACCTTCATGTTATGTGACATTTTTTGATGAATTTAGGAATGTCATATGATTGTGACACTGGTTACATTTTAGAAGTTGGATTACACTTGCAGGGCAATTTTAAGGACTGCCAATTAGCTCCAGAGAAATTAATTCCAAATAAATATGATTTATCTTCCTTGCAAAAGATGTTTATTTATGGTTACAACTGTACCAAAAAACCATTATATACGTTGAAAATAAAAGTTAAATGTGTAATTCACTACATACTGAAAAATCTGTATATCTAATTACGTTTAGAACTGAAAAAGATGCACAGTTTAATTGCTTGACCAACAACCAGGAGCCTAAATTCGATATTCGACTGAATTCAAATTTAAATCAGAAAAGCAACAAATAATTAAAAAAGACTACTTTAAATAAGTGAATATCATTGTGTGTGGTAAACAGATCGAACATATCAGGTTAAGAACGAGAGCAAAAAGATATGCACAGGTGAATATATTTTTTTCTTCAAATGACACAAAGATCATTTGGAAGGAGAACAATTATTGACGATGATTTAGTCAGCTTGAAAAAAAAATCAAACTAAGAAACCAGTTTACATTGAATTTACAGTGCTGGAGTAAAGCGAAGGGTTGATGTATAAATTCTATTACAACAAGTTGAAAAACAAATATGCTGACAGAGGGAGAATACTTATGAATAATCCTGATTTATTGTGTATCCATGTTGAGACAGAAAACTTTTACAGTGACATGAAGAACAACATTAAGTTATGTGACACTAGTTACTATCCAAAGGATAACACATTTGGATTACAACAAATGAGCAAGTTTTCCTGGACTTTTGAATAGAGTTTTGCGGGTTAAGGTCAAAACTCTATGTAATCATAACAGACAAAGACGAAAAGAAAGCTTGTGAAGGAATGTTTAAAACAATTGAGATCAAACAAAATGTAAAATTTGAAATGTACAAAGATTGTTTATTTAATCGCATGAAGAATTACAAGGAAATGAATTACTCAGAATATACAATCTTGAGATGCTTAACATCGAAATGGAATCGGCGGCACTGTCTGTAGATGACTACAAGCGTGTTTTGGTTGACAACGTAATCACATTACCTTACGGTAAGCACATTCTATTGAAAAGGTAATTAAAGTTTCATTACGTTTAAGTTTCATTTGCTATGTTTCAATGTTTTGACAATTTATACTTTCATTTACTCTGGAGTAGCATGGTTCTGTTTAAACAGTTTTAATGGGGTCTTTTCTTGCTGTAAAGTACAACCAAACAACATGTGTTCTTTCTAAAATCATTGATTACAAAGCTGTACTTTTGCACAATCACTCGTACTTATATTTCATAATGTATAAAACTAAATATGAGTTTTGGTAAGGTTATTTAATTTCTTTTTGTTGCATATTCAAGATTCCCGCAGTCGTCAATCAGACACAAAGTATTTGTTCATTGATATTCATCAACCAGGAACTATAACCCTATGCATGATATATCGTCAGTACCTATCTCTTTTTGAACAACTACTTTGTATTGTAAGTCTCGCTAATAAGAAATGTTGGATAGATAATAACGATGTAGTACAAAGCAATTACATTTTCGGTCTCTACCAGATTTAGTACAAATTAGTCACGCCACAATTAGTCACTCCACAATTATAATGTTCTGAGGTTCTTTAAAATACATATCACATGCCTAAAGCATAACTGATTTTTTTTTTATAAAGCATATTTGAGTTGATTGTTTTTTTTTATAAAGCATAATCGAGTTGATTATTTTTTATAAAGCATAATTGAGTTGTTTGTTTTTATAAGCATAACTGAGTTGTTTTTTATAAAGCATAATTGACTTGATTGTTTTTTTTTATAAAGCATAATCGAGTTGATTATTTTTTATAAAGCATAATTGAGTTGTTTGTTTTTATAAGCATAACTGAGTTGTTTTTTATAAAGCATAATTGACTTGATGGTTTTGTTTATAAAGCATAAATGAATTGATTGTTTTTTATATGTACCATAGCATCTAAGGCAAACAATTATACATCTTGTGTGCATCTACATCGCTTTTTCAGTTAATTTGAAAGTGAATACCTTGCTGCACATTAGCTACCTTATGACAAGTACCATGTAATCTAGTATCATGTGTACTTCTTCTCAAATCAAGCCAGATACAATGGGTATCAGTGTAAAAATTGTTAACACTAACGGTATTAATTTCCGTGGGACTTTGTTTTCATTGAAGAAATACTTTGTGCGTTCTGCAAGTTGTTGTTACAGTTGAAAACCTTGCGAATAGACCATATTTGGGACACCTTCTATATTCACCGTTATTTGTTCAATTGCTGAGTTGTACAAAGTTTTCGGATTACTGTCTCCACTTTATTATCAAAATATCATGTCAAATCTTTCAACGTGAATAGTGTGAGTTCGTTATAGTTCTATTGGCCTCTATGTCGATAATATTCATCCGAGTTAATACAGACATAAAATAGTAATTGCATTTCTGTACTTGTCAATAACTGATTGCGCATCTGATTCTGAACTAAACGTACCGTACTGGAGACCAATATTTTCCAGTGCGTAGTCCTAATTTTCATATTCTTTCACCTCAGAGGCTTTAGTAAGTGTTATGTTAAATCTGAAATCCAGCGGAAGAGCATAAGGAAACAACAGACATTGGTCTCTTAGTATCTGAAAGTCCAATGGTATTCTAAGTATTTGAAAGTAGAATGCAAACTTGATAGTTTCAGTGCCAGTAATTTGTGCGTTACCTGCCCCTGATCGTAACTTTCTGAGCTTATCATAAATACTGTTTTGTACGGTCTTGTGTTTGTCCTAACCGAATCAGGTAGACACAAATCGCTGTATATCATGACAATCTTGGAGTGATTACTTAGAAACATCATTCCGTCCATAAAAAAATGATGTCGTCTTTCACAAACATTCTGTTATCGTTTACTGAGGAAATAGCAGATTAGTTACAAAAATGCAAACCTCTGATGCAGCCTTGTTGCTCAACAACAGCTTCAAAGACTTTCGTCGTCCAAGCAAAAAACACATTAACACCAGTCACAAGTGCAGTGATTATGTACTCGTATTACATTGATCATCATAAGACTGGTAGAAATAACCAAGCTTAGGTTGTCTTGGCTTTTCAGGTTTTACCTGATTTTCTGCGTTCGTACATGCATTGGTGTCCACGGCATTATGAGTAGCTGCATACAGAGCAAAGCATCATCCAGGTTGTCACTAAAACTTATTGTCTCAATCTTTCAATTCAAGCAATCCAGAATCTTTGCTCTTCCAGATTTATTTACAAAATTGTACATTAGTGAATGTTATAGACAGACTGTCTGTGAATTAAACATACATTCACAAAAGAATGTGTTATACCGGAATAATTTTTTTCCTTCTCTCCTGACCAGTAATAGGACAAATTCATCTCTTTTTTGGATCAATCATGCTCATTCTCTTTTGCAGAACTTCGATAATCAAATAGAAGAAAGTTGCTTAGATTTACATCTAATTTAATTTGTATTAGGTCAAGAGTGAGTTTGTGATCCTTCATTTGATGTCTATCCATTTAGCATCACCTATTGTCCGACATCTTTCTGCCTGCAGTTTTATATTTCCTTTGTTAAAGAACTTCATCTTCAGATTGTTCAAAGGGAACGCAAACAATCATTCAAATCTACAATTGCTTAAGGGGCAATCAAGAATGGCCCAATTCAATGGAATCTGTCTGTGTGTGTGTGTCTGTGTGTCTTGTAAATATTTTCATTTGCTCCCTTTACTATCTGTTTTGAATGCCATATGTCTATATGCTCAGTTTCAAGGCCCTTCATTTCTCTTAAAGCTTCTCTGTCTATCGGAAGTTACATCTCGGGTGTTAGACTGTTACATATACTTTCAGATTTAAGGTTCTCCATTTGTTTTTCGAGAGAATTTCTAGGAGGCATCCACAGACTCATCGAGAAGCCTTACCAATGACGCCTCGGATTTTGTTGAAAGTGTACAGTTTTTTGTATATTTCCAAGCCAAAGGAGGATACTGTTGGATATTTCCCAGCCGAAAAATGTTACTATTTGGTGTGTTATATATCCATTTTCATTCTTATGGCGTATGAATCAAGCATGGTTCAAGTTTCTGTTGCAGATTTTGATCCATCTTAACTTCTTTGCAGTAATATTCATTTGTCTGATAATAACTCTTTCCCAACATTTTGTTTATTTAATTAGGGTGGCAAATTCATGCCGGTTTCTTATACTGAGTTATATAAATATTACTTAACCTTTGCATTCCATGAGAAAATTTCAGATTAAATGGGAAAATTAACATATTTTATTGATTGAACTTTCATAGTCGACCGCAGTTTTCATTGACAATAATTTTTGACCACATTGCAAAATATGTATCTGGGATCAATTACACAACTAAACAAGCCATTCCTGTGGTTACAATATTCAAGTTCCAAAAATGAATTCAGTCCCAGAGGGCGAATGTTGATTGTAAACATATTATCTTGCAAGTTGGAACAAATAACATTAATTCCCAATCCATTCAGTAGGAGCATTTTTAAGCGGTTATACTCATTTAATCACTTTGATCAGATCAATGTCTAAGGCAAACATTTTTATGTCTTCTATTTTATCTCGCTCTGTAGAACTGGCTGTCCCTGGTGATCAAGTCAAATTGATAAATAAGAAACTAATCTCGCTTTGTTAAGACAGGAACGGAAAGTGTTATACACGTACAGAGTTTAATCTCGCTTTGTAAGGACAAGAAAGGAACGTTTTACACACATACAGAGTTTAATCTCACATTGTAAAGACAGGAAAGGAACGTTTTACAAACATACAGAGTTTCTTAAGACACAATCAACCTAGACGCGACTTGTAGTCAAACAATGGTGTCAGTTTACACCTGAACCTGGAATAAACAAGTTTTACATCAGTTTTACACGAATACCGTTGCTCGTTTGAAGCAGCTTATTCAATCTTAGAACTTTTCTTTGTATACGAGATTGTTGTCGTACTATCTGCTGCACCTTTTATTAAGTACATTTCAGATGAGGTACTTTGAAGCTTCGTGCAGAGGTATGCAGACTTTGCAGTAGTCAAAGTGTATCTGACTTTTCAAAATATAGAAAATTCGTGAAGTTGTATGAGAGACTTCGGTTCCGCGTTTCATTGTTCCCATCTTAAATTTATCAGTTTTGTTATGTGTATATTTCTACAATGTCGTCTCGCCTGCATAGCATATGCCTGTGCTAGGTTTTCATTTTTCCAACGGCGTTGTCGTTGTTATTGGTGTAGGTGTCAATATTTAGGGTTTTGTTGCATTTAGCTCTTCTCCGCCACTGTTTTATGTATTGTCATGAAACTTAATTATATTATTGATCGTGGAGGGTACTGTTCGTCACAGGCAAAATACTTTACAGTGGCCTATTTTCACCCGCCAATGACTTTTCTGAGTGTTTGGCATATGCCTCTACTGATAAGGCAAGACATTGCATTTTGTGGAATTCTTATTGTAAATTATCTACCTCGGTTTGGTGGCCTGTGTTCAAACAACATTACCGGTACCTCTGTGTGGCGTACTGTGTCATTGACTCTTGAGATAATTTGATTATATCAGGCCTTGTAAATATTTTCCTTGTAAATACTATCCGCTAAAATAAATGTATATGCGTTCTTAAGTTCACCCAGTGTCCGAATTTTACTATAATTGGGAAGTTCTGAAAATTTCAAAATGATTCTGCTAGCGTCATGTAAGTTATCTCCGTTATTTTGAACACTTGCAATACATAATCGAATCTGACCTTTATCCTAATTGGTTACAGTCCACAACATATGCGGTCGGTCAATAATGTGAGTTATTATATACTCATTTTTTTCTCCATTAACTTTGCATTGTCAGAATCGTGCAGTATTTCTCCATGCTGCACGGCTTCATACTGCACGATACGTGTGTCTAAAAATAGTATCGCGTGTTAGGAACTACTTTTTATTGTAAACAAACAATGTACGCAAATGTAGCATACACCGGAGCTTTTGCTTTATTAGATTTGTCTGTGGATGAACTAAACAAGCTGTTTGAGAGTAGAGATGATAAAGCTGTCGATGTGGATGAATTCATTGAGTCACAAAAGAATCTTTCAACCAAGCAAGTGACTGAACGTGATATTCCCAATGTACATCGGTGGCTTTATGACAACAAACATGAGGCATGCAGTATTGAAAATATCATTCTGATCATTTAAACACTTATTTAGCCCATGGTTCAGACTATGAACCGTGCTCTCTAGAGTCTATAAAAAGAAATAGCATAAAAAGGCATCTTATGACCAAATGATATTCCGTTTCTCTCAGAGACCGCTAATTTTACAAGTCTGTCTAATCACTAAATTCGAAAAAATACAACTAAAGAAGGCGGGTTTTGGTATAAAAGCAAGTGCCTCGGAGCCAAGAAGCCACGATAACGAAGAAGCCTAATTTTCCGCTGACGAAATGGGCTCTCACACCCCAGCCGCTTTGCAATTTTGCCTTTTTTTTTTTTTTTTTTTTTTGAGAAATTGTTTGGATTTATTATGACAGTACATATAAATATGTCATCTATAGCTGGTAATAAGAATGACAATAAATGTACTTACTTTTCTGCATCCTGAATTTCTTCAAAATGTACTTTCTGATCCACGGCGCGAAATAGCACTGCAATCCAGACAAGATTTCCAACAGAAATCACATTCCAAAGGAGAATTTACTGCACTCCAAAACGAAATGAATTTAATATTCCCTAAAAAAATATTTAATCCTGCATCTTCTTGAGAATTTCACTTAAAAGAATTTCATATTTTGTCCACCTTATGATTCCAAACTATCAATGACAGGACAGTAACACATGTGTAAGCTAGCTTGCTTTCGAGGCCAGTCCCTCTAGTTACATGTACATCATACGTAATAGAACCAGCTAAAAACTAAAAGAGCAGAATTTAGCTGAATCGACATAAAAACAAAATCCCTCCATTCCAGATCAACTAGGAAAGTTGTTCCAAGGCGCAGTCATTCACAATATGACTCAAAATTTCAATTTTAAGTAGACCAAAATGAGATTTGTTTTTGAAACAAATCACTGCGCGCGCGGTACTCAACCAAGTTCATAGGTCACTGGGCGGTGCCATGTGCGCATGAATACTGTTACTGTGTATTGGTTAACTTCGGTTGTGTATTTACTTTAGAATATAGCAGAAATTCAGTGACTTTGTTTCTTGTAGTGTGTTCTTTTTTTTTATTCAGCCTTAGGTAGAAAAGCAAAATGAGTATATAATAAAAAGGTTACTGCATTTGTATGGGAAAATATGAACTCGTTTTTTCTGAGCTATACTGCACTTCTGACGTCGTGCAGTATAACTCAGAAAACTCGTTCATATTTTCCCATACAAACGCAGTAACCTATAATTCTTGCTCACAAAATCATCTTATAGTCAGGATTTACCCGTCTTTTTAGGAGTTTTCTCGTTATTGTTCAGTCTAGATCGCCATTTTTCACAACCCACCTTATCACAACAACCATTGGCTTGATAGCTTTTTGTTTACTTGATATCTGATTTTGACTGTTTGCATATATACGGAGTATTTTTGTGAAATACAACATGCAGTCGATATGAAATACACTTATATCTCCTACTTGGATTAGACATGTGCGTTTTACTAGAACACACACACACACACAAATATATATATATATATATATATATATATATATATATATATATATATATATATATATACATATACATATACATATATATATATATACTAATCATATAATTTTTATTCAAACACTTATTTGAAGTCACAAAGATAAACTGTACTCATGCTACTGTCATATTGTAATCAAGAGCAATATGTAAATTATACAAGGATTCTTCGAATATACTAAGTATAAGAATATGTCACAATGGAGAGTGATAATTTGATTTCATGATATGTGTGGACGTCACAGAAAAGCTAAAACTGAACGTAAAAATTGTTTTAAAAAAATAAAAATCTACTACATCGACTTTTTGTATTTTTCCTTAAAATTTAAAATTCTGTAAACTATGTACTGAATATGCGCGGTCATTGCAACTCTCTCTCTCTCTCTCTTCAGGATACGCGCATGTAAGTAATTTAATTGCCCTATTAGAGGAGATCAAAATTATATCTACACTACAGTAGAGAATACTCAAAAATGATTTGAAATTACGATTTTTTTGTAAAGTATTAACTTTTTGTATTTTGTGGTCGCTTCAATCCAAGAAGTTAAAGACCCGACGAACAAATATCTTTCTGCAAAAACAATGGAACGCCCTTCATCATCCACGAATTTAAGTATGGACGAAAATGTTATTTAATGCAAATCCACGAAAAGAGAAATTGATACCCACAATAAATGAATTCACAGTATGATGAAGAACCTCTAGTAATTAATTTATACTAGAATTTCCAGATTCTGGAATTTCAAATATTTAAATAAACTATGGTGTCTGTTTCATGACTGACATTTTTTTGCAAGCGACATAAAATCCAACCTAGCATCACCCTACTCTCCAACCTGCGGTCATGCTCTATGTGGAAGTAAAAACAGTAATAAAATAAATACAAAAGGCTAAGGTTGGTACAATAATAACAGATTTCTCTGATAAAAATAATACTTGTGGAACTTTGTTGCGAAATTGGATAATGTTGGCAAGTTTGTGTGCTTTTTCTCCCAGAACAATTTGATATATAATACTATAATACTAGACTGGGTTTTCACCGTTATTTCATGTTATCACATATTCAAAAAAAGTTCTAATTACAGTCTACTTTAGTTGAGGTAGATCAAACATCCTATTGTATGCGTTAAATTTTATTGTATGCGATAAGTGACTGAAAATATAAGACGCGTCGCGATAGGAATGGGACGGCAAATATTGCAGATTAACCCCTCTACTGACAGCCATTGGTTCTGCAGCTAGGTGGACCAAAGAAATGGAGGTAAAATACAACGTCAAAATAATTAAAATCGAGATCTCGGACATAATGGAGATCTGACAGACACTGCTACGAGACTATGTTCTGTTGACCTTGCGATTCACCAATCAAACTGCAGCTTTCACATTAACAAAAGTGATAAACATCATTAAGAATGAACTTTTCTAACGGTAATTATCCCCAACACGAAATGAAACGTTTTATCTGATAGGTTAGTAAACAAAGTGGACTGGGACTCGGTGCGTGTCAGAGCTACTTATTATAAGTAGATCTCGATTTTAATAAGACTGAATACGATGAAAATGACCACAATTAATCTGGAACTTACGGATCCAGAAATTGGGGTGGGTGGGTAAACAAGTAGGCAAGGGATCTGTGGGATATATCCAATGTCGAAGGCCCAGAAGCCCCCGTACGCTCCTCATGCTAAACGTTTCCAGGGCATAATTTTAATCATCTAAACGTTCTGGTTGTTGCTCGCTCATTTTTAAGTGTGTGTGTGTGGACCCTTATCCGCCTCCAACGCCAATCCGTGCCTGTTCCATTTACAAGTCCAATGCACTAATTACTACAACATACTGTTTTACCTACGAATCAGTTACAGCTTCTTTTATATTTACTTTATGCTGACATCAGACGAATATACATTTTTTTTGTATTTGTTCCAGACGTTCCGTTTAGAAAGTTATTCAAAACTAAAATGTCTTGAAAACACGAGACCTGGCGAAGAACTTCTACATTTTTATGGACGCATTAATGGAAGTCACTTCAAAAGCCAACTGTTCCCTTATTACACCAAAATAATCACAATACACTCTGTTAACTTCAAATCACTACATCTAAGCTAATATGCACTTAATATATTATTATACAAGTTTATACTATTAAACTGCTCAAGGTTCTCAGGAATAAGCTTTGGAAACTTCACCACAAACGTCCGCCTTAATCAGCCACTTGAGAACCCTAGAATCTATTCCTGAAAAAGCACGGCTATATACAATAGGTCCACTGAGTGATTTTATTTTTATTGTTTGCAAATGGTACATACCTCATATATATTTCACTTTGCCAATGGTACATATCTAATTATATCTCATACATTTCACTGTGCAAATGTTTACCATGATTAATCCAACAGCAACTGTTTGAATAAACAAGACGTCAGTACTTGAGAGGTTGAATCAGCACATTTCATCTTTACTCAAATGATATCAGTTTTGAATTAATTGAGAAACGTTGAAATGGATCATCAAAAACTTAGGTAGGACACCTGAACACAAACTATATTTATTTCCTTCTTAGACTTAAAGTAGTGATCATTTTTGGTATAGAGCTTTTATGAAGTATTTATATCCATGAACACATCATTAAACTTAAGTGAAATAGACCAAAGAACATAATAAGTTGCAATGTTATATCCAGATGCCGCTAAAGGGAAGAATAGTGTACAGAAGGTGATGTATATGATACATATTTAAACCACCAAGGTACGATGTTTGTACGACACGTAATGAACCAAACTTGATTCACGTGATCCTCTCCATTTTCAGTCCCTTATAGCTCACCCTCATAGAGAAGACCTGAAAAAATTAATGGGGAAAAAAGCTTCAAGTAAGAATTCTTCTTCGAAAGAGCAAATAAGTTTCTGTATCTTTGGTTTTCAATTCACTACCATTTCTTTCAAATTAGTCTCAATTTCACAAAGAGTTCCTTATTAGAATAAGAGGCTCTCATATCAAGTACAACTTGTTTTCTTCACGGAAAGAAACGGGTTTTCAATCTAATAATTGAGCATGGAATTTATATTTGTGCACTTTTGTTATTTATCTCTTAAGCACCTGTAAGAAAAATTAAATGTTGCAAACTTTTATTTCCATCTCTGGTGTAAATCCAATATTTGTTTGAAAAAAGTTCGACGAAAGTCATATCCTCGTCAAATAAAACAGTGTTATCATGAAATTGTTCTCAGCATTATGAGATGCTTCAAAAGATCAGAGTGAATAAGATCAGAGTGAATAAGATCAGAGTGAATAAGATCAGAGTGAATAAGATCAGAGTGAATAAGAATTTAAGAATAACATATACCACGAGTTGCTTATAGCAAATAGTGCATTTTATTATTCAATGATTGTAACGAATTTCATGTCTGACGACTTCGAGTTTGTATTTACCACATAACTCTACATACTTAATATAACCCTGATTAGTGAATTTGCTGAAAGTTACGTACCACATTGTAACGATAACAAAATGAAAAAATTATCAGAGGAGTTTTGATTATTTCACTTTATTCCCTCTTCTTGTGTCAGATTGATTGATTGAACTCGTTTAAACAATTACATTAACACCAAAACTGGGAAAAAGTAGCCAACAAAAAATTAAAATCTTTTGTGTAAAGCTCGGTAAATTTTATAAGTAATTGCTGTGAAATTACCTAATGTTCGATTTATAATGAAGCAAATTATTTGTAATTAATCTGGGTTGAAATTATGTATTGAAATCCCTGGCTAAGCAATTTATTTAAATTCTTTTTATTACCTTGTAGAATAAGAAAATACCAGCATTTTAGATGAATAATATAAGGTTGCAACCAAATACCAGCATTTTAGATGAATAATATATGGTTGCAACCAAAGTTTGGTAGCGGCACATAGTAAGGTCATTCTCATGAGTGAGCCCAGTGTTATCTGCATACTGTGAAATAAGATATTCTATACGGTTGTTTTGTATTCCTTTAATATTTGTATTTTTCCGTATCATGTACGCTAGTATCTCTGCACACAGAAGGAAAATATAAGGGGAGAGGGGATCACCTTGTTTGCAGCCACTCCTAATATCAAACCAAGATAAACATTGTCCATTTACCATAACGCATGACTTAATATTTTTTTAAACAAACGATTCTATCCAATTTTTGAAGTATTTTCCAAAATTTCAAAAGGCCTAGTACTTTATCAATAAACGGCCATGCAGCAAAATCAAAAGCTTTATCAAAGTCATTTAAGAGAAGAAGTCCAGATACGTTATATCTTTTTGTGGCGAATATAAGATCATATAGGTTAAGAACGTTTTTCCGTAACCATCACCCATAATGAAACCAGTTTGATTATTATTATTAATTGGTGTAAGAACATGCTTTTATCTATTTGCAATACACACTGATACAATTTCGTAAGCTACATTAAGAGATGGTCTCCAAATTTTTAAATACTGTGTTGATTTATTCCATTTTGGAAGACAAATTATTACGCTTTCCTTTTAAGTTGATGATAGCTCCCTAGAATGATATGAAGCATTAATTGCCCTTACATAGACCAATATCTATAGAAAATACCTTAATAACTCAACTGTAACCCTATCCGATCCCAGGCTTTTATTATTATCATCCATTTTAGGCTTGCAGTTGCTTCAGTTAAAGCTATATACCCATTCAAAGAATCTAGGAAAATAACTTGATGTTGCATTAGAACCATTATATGAAGTGGATTCGTAGACGCGTACAGTGTTACCTGGTATAGTTTTATTTTTACCACTACTAAACAGGTTATCGAGTAATAGTTACATCTCGTTGTAGATCGTTCGCTGTTTTATATATATATATATATATATATATATATATATATATATATATATATATATATATATATATATATATATAATTAATAAACTTTACTGTTTAATATATCTATTTTGAAGCAGATATTTAAATGTGAAATTCATTGAACGAATTTTTCCTGGGGCTGCTCAACTTTCTTTCCGAGCTCATCGGTTCCTTGAAATTCCAGCAACTTCTATATGGAATGCTGATATCTTCCGAATATCAAGGTAAACCACATCCATGTAGATTCCTATGGTAATGACTTGCCAGTGCGACGACTGATTCTATTTGTCACACCACCCAACATCCACCTAGCTACGTGTCACGCAACTATGTTGCAAACTATATTACTCTATTGCCAACTATATTGGTTTGCTGCCGACTATGTTGCTCTGTTAACAACTATGTTGACTTGTTGCTAACTATGCTACTCTGTTGCCAACTATATTGCCCAGTTGCCAACTATGTTGCACAGTTGACAACTATATTGCCCAGTTGCCAGCTAAAACTAAATCAAACTGGCTCGTGTAGTATATAGAATATACGTCAATACTAGATTATTAAACTAATAAGCAAATACATATGATCAATCAGAACAAAAATATAAAATAAATGCATACTTATTGCTTATCGCAAAAAGCCCGTTAAATACACACTGCATTTAACTGTCTGCTTCAAAAATAAAAGAAAATGATTAAGAATACACACATATTTGTATATGGTTTTGTTGGTGTTATCTTTTATTGTCGATGTCTTTGTTGTCGTTTTAAAGTAATATATATATATATATATATATATATATATATATATATATATATATTCCTAAATTCAACAACTAGATCTGAATACAGTTTTGTTTACTTGTTACACTTGTATCAGGGCAAATCTGTGTCAAATTCTCAAATGCTGAATTTCCAAAAATATATAAATATGTACAGGCTATTTAGTTACAAACACTTTGTGTGTTAAAATCGTTTTTTGGTATAGTGTTTAGAAAGGGGAGTAAGTCGTACTCACCTTCGGGCGCAGTGTATCTTTATAGGTTATGTGCATGAAATCGGACTTCGTAAATTTTGTTTTATTAGTTGAAATTTGAGCTATAAAGCGGTTATTTGAAGCTTAGAGGATATTTATCTCTATCATTCTCTAAACAAATATAAGACATTTTCAATAAATCAATCATGACTTTTACTTCAGTTTTCATCTTCCGTTCGCGTGAAGGCAGTCATGACTATACAGTATGTTGGTCCCCAAGGTGGGCCATTTTGTCAGTGTCCACAAATGAAATTTGTATTCAATGAACTTTGTTTCTGCATGTCATTGCAAATAGACCATTCAATGTATATATTTACAACATGCAAATTGTTGAACTACCGACCAATTTTGGATCCAGAATTACATTTTGCATTTTATGTTTATCTTGCTCTTTAGAAATATTCCAACTGCTGACATAATGCTGTAAAGATTTCTAAACAGCATGTAGTTCGTAATTGTTTATACGAGGCAAAGATGTTCATCTTAAATAATAAATACAGTTTACTCACCAGCAATACAAGCGGTCATGAAACAAGCAACATTTCCAGCAATCATTGCTCGGACCACAATTTTGGTTAAGTCGGACTTCCGGTTTGGTACCAGCCCACCAAGTGCTCCAAGCATTATGCCAATGGACCCAATATTCGAGAAGCCGCAGAGAGCATAGGTTGCAATAACCTTGGATCGATCCTAGGGTGAAAAGAATGGGAACATACGATGATGATATAAAGATAACATTTTAAAACACAAATGTTTGCAAAATAAAATTATTTAACTAGAAATAAGAATATATAGATACCCTATCCTAGGTAAACAACTTGACAAGAAAGACCCTCTCAGCCATCGACTGTACTCGTAGCAATAGTCACATCTCTATAAGTCGATGACTTTTCTACAAGAAGGTGTTGGTGTTGCTGACGTAGAATTGTGTCCAAGCTGTGGCAGGGGTATTAGATCTTCACCATGCAACACTCTGGTATGCACGATTAAAAGGCTTCAGTGTACAGTTCAGTTCAAACATATTATATTTCCGTATCTGTTACAATAGGTTTGGGCTACAAGTTCTCACAACTTAGAAAACGCACCCACCCTACAAAGGTTGTACATTATACATAGATAGCGGCGAATAAATATAATAATATGATATTACTGGAAGAAAAAAAAGTATAAGGAGAGAGAGAGAGAGAGAGAGAGAGAGAGAGAGAGAGAGAGAGAGAGAGAGAGAGAGAGAGAGAGAAACTTTTACCGTGGCGGAAGTAAGTAATGTACATTATTATGACTCTCAGAGCTAGAGAGCTAGAAGGGCCTTGAAGGATTTTAAAGGGAAAAACTAAAATAAAGTACTGTGTGCTATTTCGGAACAGTTAGATAAAACTCTTGGTTTCTTTTATATAAGTTGACGTTATGTGAAATAAACGCGAATTTTGATTCACAAACAGATCCGATGACGCATTTAATAGAGCATTTATGGTCAATAGTAGTGAAAACTGAGAAAGACTTTAATCAGCTTTATACGATGTTCACCAAAATGTTTAGGTATATTAATATATATATATATATATATATATATATATATATATATATATATATATATAATGATGGGCATTTTCAATGTTATCAGCAAATGTATATAGAGGATTATCTCTTACTCTCACATGGTTCATGTACAAGTCACAATGCAGATCACCACATTTATTCCTAATTCGGGCACACTTGATATTCAATTTTCTGTCACCATCTTCATAATATGACAGCACTTGTGGCCTTAACCTTACTTTTAAATATTGTATAATGTGCCTCGTCCTTTATTGAATCGGCTAGTTTAAAAATGAATTCCTACTTATTTTTAGACTAGGGTTCGTTTGCCTGAAGTTATTACTATTTCTAAGAGCATATGTTTGATTTACCAAACATGTTTCAGTGCGAGGCAGTACTGGAACTATTGTTTTCGGATTAACAAGTATGTCATAAGAAGTTCATGGCCTGCATGTCAAAGCTACGCTCAAAGTATGTTTGCAAATCAGCTTTTAATTAAGAAAGATTTATCTTCTATGTCTCTGAGCCTGACCTGAAGGTCAAAAGGTTAAGTGAATGTATCACAAATAGATTAGTCTTTGCTTAATAATTAGTTATCTAATATTGAACGGGATCCTTGAAGGAGTTAACAAAGTTTAAGAAAGTAAAAATCTTTAAACTGAACCTTAAATTGTTGACATCACGGAATAATGAACATGTTTTACTTTCCCATCAGCATAGGCTAGAAATAAAAATAGTGTCTAAGCAAGAGAGCAACATCGTATCAAACCATTTGCATAGTAATCCAATCACAATTGGTTTTGTCAGTGAATGAATTACTTTCGGTTGTCGGTACTTAAGTTTAGTTCTAGTAGTAGTTGTTGTTCTTGTTCTTGTAGCTGCTTTGTTGAAGCAACAGTAGGAGTCGTAGGACGTCTAGAACAAAGGTGTAAACGAAGGAGGAAAAGGAGCAACAGCAGCAACTTCAACAACAACAGCAATAACTGTAGTCGAAATATAACCAACCGTTATAATCCCTCCTACAAGTGTGGCATTCAGATCGTGCAGTAATATGTCGCCATCATTTATTTGGGACCACATGCCAGTCGTGAGAGATCCTGTTTTGTTGCTGATATACTGGGTGAAGTTGACTGTGTTGTCTATGTACTCTCCCAAGACTGGAAAATTTAAATTTTAGACAATCATTCATATGAATCAATTTGGTAAATAAACTTTCCAGAATAGTGCTTATAAATGTCTCTTCCACATCATGAATCAATTGCATTTATAATACAGAATAATGCTTATAAATGTCTCTTCCCCACCGTAAGTCAATTGCATTTTTAATATAGAATAGTGCTTATATATGTCTATTCCTCGTCATGAGTCAATTGCATTTTTTATATAGATTACAATTATGTAGACATCTTTCTAACAGATTTTTTGTCTGGTGTTAATTTGTAAAATATCCAATAGCACGTAGAAAGATTAAATATCCAAATTATAACTTAAGCTCTAATGAAAATTAAATTGTGATGAAATCATGCACATGTTCTACACACTTTCACCCAAGAAACTCAAAGGAGACAATTTGAAGCGGATAATGGACGGCAGGTTCGCATCTGCAATCTCTGAAAATTGTGCTAAGTCATGAACATTGTAAATGAGGCCTACACAAATAGTATGTCTGGATATTTTTGTTATTTATGTTTAACTTTCTTGGAACAATTAAATTAACGGAATAAAAAATATCTTCGTCATAATTATGAGAGAACAAATATTTAACATTTGAGGCAAAATATAATTCTTGGTTATGTTGGTGATTTTTGGTTAAAATAATTATGGTAGGTAAGCTCAAGACTTCTCAATGGAGCTAGGTAATGAATTCTGCCACTGAAAACGAAATAATATGCATGTGAATCGTTGAACAGTTAATACTGCTTTCGACAAAAAGATTACCATAAGACTGAACTTCACAATCTAAAAAAGGTGAAACATTTAGAGACAAATGAGTACTTAATAATTAATGTTTAATGACTTCAGAGTTTTTATAGGTTAAAGTAAACTGTTCTGATTTGTAATCATGATCATGAAAGCGATAAGTACCACTATGGCATAAATGTACAGATCTAGCAATGAGTAAATAAATCAAGCCATTTACAAAACCAAAATCAGAATTAAAATTTGTGTCATATGAGCGGATAAAGATGGCTTATTGTCACATACATTTATTAAATTAAATGTATATTCATTTAGTACTTGATTCTGATGCCAAGGGCGCACCTCAGTTGTTTCAAAGTAATAGCGAAATCTTGAAAATTCTCAGAATAGACAAGACTCAAGACATCTTTACCTGAATAAGCTACGAATTCGTTGATGAAAGTTTTGATTCCAATGAGCTTGGCCACCTTACGACAGTCATCTGTATCAACTCCCATCAAGAAAGACAGAGGCCAGAATATATAGGAACAAATCAGCTGTTTAAGAATAAAATACATCCATTCAGTAAATGTAAAATCTAATATATGGACATTATCGTTATCCGATCAATTCAGGAAGAAATGTGACATTTGTGTATGTTTGCGTCTGACAGTGGTAAGATATAATTTGGTACTGATTCATAATAAAACGTTGTAGTATATTTCACTACTTGAATAATTCAATGTGTTTTTAGTACTTTTTTTTCGCGGAATTGTTTTTTGTTTTCATTCGTTGCTAGTCAACATTATTAAGACTATACACATTATATATTGTCGTAATTAAGTTTCATCCTTACCTGGAGAACTGTAACTGAAAACTTCCATTTTTCATTGAAAACAAAAACATTCCCCTTAAAACCATATAACACCTAATTCCTTAATGTATTCAAATTAACATTTGTCACGCATCCAACCCATTTCCTACCTAAACCTACGCCTTTCTACAAAAATCATTTCTCAGTTAACATATTCTTCACTTTAACTAGTTGCTACATTTTGTGGAAAAAAAAGTTTGTAATTTTTTCGGTCGTTCAAACTTTTAATAATGGGGGTATAGATAAATAATGAATCGGATTCATTCGAAGCAACTTTGATTCAGTGACAATATATAAGAAATTTGTTCAACAAAGGTTGACTATTAGGTTTTTTTAAACGTTGATAAAATAAGTCAATCAGAAAGATAGGGAATTTGTTTTAGGACTCACAATGAATTCAGGAGGATCCTATTTATATTTTCTTTCAGAGAGTGAGGCTCTCACATTGTTTTATTACATTTGCTGGGAAAATTTAATTCTTTTAAATTTCTTCGTTGACGTTGACCAAATATTTCAGTGTTCTTGAATTATAATGAAATACACGTATTGCTTTCTCTCGCAATTTACACCTTGTATACAATTTTTATCGCTTTTCAAGTATTTACTTGTAAATAAATAAGAGTAACCGATATAAAAATCAGTTGTAAAGAAGTTGCACTGAACAAATCTAAACAAAACATTTCGCTCTTGCCTTGCGCAAGACAGCCACTTGGCCAGAAATTTACATTTCTGGATTTTCCATAAAATAATATGTGCCAATCCTGTATACGGCTTGTAGCCTGGAACAAGTAAAAGCTCACCTCAAATGACAGTTCTGGTTTGAACAAGCCAACTCTGTGACCCATCCAAGCCAAGGTTGCATTCACAAATCCTAGAATAGCAATGAAAGCAATAAGGTTGACCGCTATGTTAGCCACAAGTTTGATCGACATCGATGCCCCGTTTGAAGCCGCTTCTATAATATTTCTCTCTCCCCTGAAATAATGAAGAACTTTGCAAACTTTTGTAATCAATTGAAATACAGATCATAACACATTGTTCCAGCAGATGGAGTATGTGTAATGTCAGTTTTTAGTTCTCTATTTCAGTAGTTTTGCTTATAGACAAAGCCTTTTGGAATAGAAAACCTGTCTAGATATTCCATCTAACACATACGGAATCTTTCAAAAGGCAAGATTGGAAGATGAGTCTCACTGACATATAACTGATGCAAAAGTGAGTCAGTTTTAATATATCCCTATCGTTTCAAATCGACTGCCTATTTTCATCCCTTGTATAGTTTTGTCTTTTCAATGACAGCTCTGTATCTAACGTACAGAAAAATAAAGTATTATATTAAGCAAAGCAAGGCAGCAGTGTTACCGTGTTCAATATCACCAAAATTGTTTTAGGGTGACTGTGTTAAAATGCATCATTCAAAACGTATACTCATCGACTTTGAATAACAGCAAGTATAATAATATTGCGGATAAGAAAATGCATTAATGTATCTCAAGAATAGGGAAGAAACATACCCTTAAAAATAGGGGAAACAGAAACAAATAAGAAAGATGATGATAATTCTTATGCAGGTTTGACTTTCTGATGTGACGTAATACACAATCATTTCTAAGGTGACGTATTGCACAGTCATTCACCGATTTCTCCACAAGCAAAGGACTCATTGTACTGGTAGACAACTCGATTGTTTTCATTCTTCTCCGTACAATTTTAAATCATTGAGATGATAAATGTAAGCATTATATTACTAATATAATACTGAGGTTATTGTTTTTCTGGTGTTGTGAAAAGAAATGAACTGAATGTGATTTATCTTTTCCTACCTAATGAAAGTTGTCGGTGATCTGGTGACACGACCAGAGCTTTACTACCATCGATTAAAACAGACAGAGTGTCCTTATTTTTTTTATTTTTTTATTTTTTTTTAATTATTTTGTTTCAAACATATTTTATTATCATTTAATTAAACAACATGGAGTTGGAGAGGAGTTAATTATGTGATCTAGGTCCTTTCCCAAAATATACAAAAATGCTTCTAAGATGACATTATTTTACAAAAGCATGAGCATACCTGGAAAAAGTTCGAAATTGCATTTGCAAAAGACATATAAAGTTTCAAAGCAAAACGAAAGAAACATATAAATGTATAATTAAGTACATCAACAATTAAATAGTAAATGAGAGAGAGAGAGAGAGAGAGAGAGAGAGAGAGAGAGAGAGAGAGAGAGAGAGAGAGAGAGAGAGAGAGGGAGGGAAGATATTTCACCAGCTACTGCCACTATTATCCATTTCATATATCTGAGATTGCGGGATGTATCGGCTTATGATTTCAAGTATTTTTAGGAATATTGCAGAGTTTGTTTCCTTCTTTAGTTCCACGTCACCTTTCAATAATAAATCTAGTGTTACATAAGAAGTGAGTTGAAAGGTATATGGAAAGAGCTGGGATCTCTGAGCATTAAATAAGGGACAAAAGAAAACAAAATGGTGTTCAACACCCACGTTATCATAACCATATGCACACATGAAGAGTTAACAAAGTTCACTCGATAAAGGATGATACTGAGAGGAATTCATGAATGTCTAAGTTTAGTGTCTATCAAGGTGTCGTTTACCAATAGCATAATACTGTGGTGGCCTTGGAACCGGCTTAAATAAGATTTCTTTAAAAATAGCTGGATCCGATGCATTTTGGACATAGAGAGTTCCAAAGAGTATCGTGGATGGGAAAAAAGATGTCTGAACAATCTGAAGTCAGGTAAAAATTAGGGTGATGCCTTGAGAGCTGTATTGTCGATAATTAGAAGCCTTTGTGGAAGAATATCTCTTAAATAGTTAGGTATTTGATTATTTATGATCATATACATTAAGAATAATCCTTTCTTCTTTTTTGTGCAAGAGATTCTTAATCGGTTTCCGGATAAATAGAATCTCCGAAACAGTAAATGTTAGCCCTCTTGGGATTCGTGCAGCTTCCATTTTGAAGTATATCAGATCCTTCCGAATCTACTTTGGAACAGTTATCTCGGACTTCACAAGCATATTCTAAAATTAGACGTATGGTGTAAACAGTTTAGCTAGAGTTCTTATATTAAAATATATTTTCACTGTGCGCAGCTTAGATAAATATGTAGATAAGATCTGAATACTATTTTAATATGATTGGTCCATTTAGAATCAGAAGATGATGCTAGTCCTAGGTGTTAATGAATTCAACACGAAGCAGATTGATACTACCAAATATAATGTCGGAAAGAAAAATAAGTTTGCCTGTTTGTAATTAATAAAAAGTCAGTTTTAGATGGATTAAAAGTAACAAACCAGTCCAAAATTATTGCTTACAATAGTTTGTGCTAGTAAATGATCCGACTAATAAGTTTCAAGTGAAGTATCATTTGTACAAACCTTGCAAGCGAGTTCAAAAATTTACTGCATTAATGTCGTTGAGATAAATAAGAAATAGAAAAGAGTCTAACATGGAACCTTGGGAAACCCCATCAGTTGGTTGATATTTTGTTGATAATGAATTTTCATAAAAGACACTGCTAAAAGATTTTACTCCGGTTTCATTAAATATCTCAAGTTTTCTTCGTAAACGTTTAGATTTTTCAATACCTTTCTTATTGCTTGGGTTTGTAGCTTTTCGCTGATCATAAAACAGACATTACCGATTAAAATGCAGTCATAATATCCTGCATTTTCATGAAATTAGTCTTGTTTTTTTTCTGTAGTAAAATTGAGGGTTTAATCGAATTTAATAAATTCCTAAACTTGCTTTTCAAGCAAAAGGATTCCCATGTGTACATTTAAACTCTCACAAAAATCCAAGTATTGCCAAAAATATTATAAAGCAAGATAATGCAAAATCTCAATTTGAGGAAAATGTTTGAGAATTTGTTCGAAACTGGAGCCAATTAAACATCTTTCTATCAATTATATATTAAGTCTTCCAGTAATTGCATGCTAATAAAAGTTACAAAACTATCCCTTTTATCAAAAGGTTTACTGATATCAAGGAACGTTGGACATTTTGTTTCATTCGAATCGAGAGAAAAATATATCTTATGGTACAATTCAACCAGTTCATGAGTTGTAGATTGACCATCAATGAAATCCAGATTGAGATTTTATATGTAATCATTATGCTGCAAAACATTATATGTCTAAATATAATTCTTCCAAGACCCTTATACACACAGAACAATAAATAAATTCGTCTATAGTTAGATGACAGTGATTTGTCCCTTTTTTTATCAACAGGCATGACGTGCGCTAGCATTCACTTCGCAGGGAACACACATGGTTCAGGTGTTTTGCTAAATACAATTTCCTCAACTAAATATTTTAACAGTTAATAGCTAATTTGATCAGGTCCTGTAGCTTTCTTGAGATCAAGATATGATATTGCATCACCAAATTCTTCTTTATGTATAATTATGTCAGAAATAACAGTTTGATTTCTAACTTCGAAATGTGTCAACTGTTTGTCGTTATGTTCTAAACGTGTAAACTGAGAGTTTAGCAGCTCACACTTTACCTGATCACTTTTTGCTAATTTACTAGGATCGGGCGGTAAATATAAGTGGAGGTAATGTATTTTATGTCTTTGTAGAATGTACTTGCTATCATATAAATTTCTAATACCGTAGAGGATTTTATGGTTTCAAAAAGCCAAAGTTTTGTCAAGTTCTAAAAGAATGTATCTGCATTTTTCATGATGGTAACTCTATTTCTTTGAGTCATATATTTTTGATAGTGCTTTAGATTTTTAGTTCTGAAGGTCTTATTCCTCATCCTGTCTCTTTTAGTTCTAATGCCTGAATTTGTTTTGTATAACACGTGCCAAACTACAAACAGAGTATTCCCAGATCATAAAATGTTAAAAACATTACTGAGATTTTTAGATCAGATAACCTAAATATCCTTAAATATGTTATGGAGAGCTGCATGAACATTTCAGCTCAGTCACTTAGATGATATGGAAAGTTGTTGCAAATTGTGCATGCTGGGAACAATGATTGATTGTTTGATTCAGTTTGGGGCAAATGCCGGAGTCTTTTGTTTGAAAAGAAAGTTGTATGAATTCTAGCCCTGAAATGGTTTGAAGATCTGCGTTAATGGTATTTAAAGATAGATGTGCGTAAAATACAAGAAAAACTGTAACTCGAAAAAACTTTGATGAGCGGAAAGGTCATTACGTTTTCTCCATGTTGTACACGTCCTCTGTACACGTCCTCTGCTCTACTTTTGGATTTTTTGGTTTCCGGGTAGAAAAGCTTGGACATTGCGAGAGCAGCTGGTGCTGACATAACGGAGGCTGCCAGCAAGTGACTGGCGGGAACCTTTAATAATAATAATGATAATAATAATAATTAGTAGTAGTAGTAGCTATAGCAGTAGTAATAATCAATCAACCAATGAAGTACGATGCACAGTTGGATCCAAAAAAATAAATAAAGGCTATTGAAGACATATTTGAGTTGCTTTAACATCCTGTCTTAAAGTAGCATACTTTTTCCTTCGTTGGACTGTTCATGTACAATTATATTTTATATTACTAGAGGTAAAGTAGCATGCAGAAAATCCCACATAACGAACAATCCGGTTTAAAGACAACCTCCCAAAACCATCGAAACTTAATAGAACTGAATTTATTCTTCATTATGTAGTAGACCTCATTACCAAGGTCCCCCCCGGTATTAAGACCACTTTTTCATGTCCCATGAGTAGTCGTATGAGCTAGGTTTGATAGTATTAGCGTTCTTTGAGTATTAAAAACTTTTTGAGTGAATTAGTTATATGCGGGAGTAATAAAAAAAATCACGAACGACTTGGAGTAAGAAGACAATGAAAAGTGATTGGTTTTTGCATAAAAGTTATTCTAGAAAAGTGAAAAAATATTCATTATAGTCAATTTATGCACAAAAAGAAAGTACATTAAGTAAAAAGCGAAACATTTTCAAAGTTTAATTCATTATAATCTCTTTGCGATTTGTTGTTTGCATTAAACAACATTCCAGTTTCCCAAAGGACTTCTTGAAAGAAAACTTGCAAACATAATCTTAAATACTTGCATTCATAAGTATATAGGCAGCTATGCCCGATCCGGCTATGGTGGCAAATCCGCCTGTTAGAACGGCGTGAAGTTCAGAATTCGTCATGTCATTTAGGAAAGGTCGAATCATCAGAGCCGCTTCACTCTGTTGGACCAAAACATGATGACGATGTATGATTTGTAAAAGAGGGCTGCCAATTAAAACAGTGTCTATCTTATATTTTGTCATTGCTGTTGAATATTCATTAGGTAAGTTTAATATTCTTGACGTAACTTTCTTATTTTGTCGAATATTCTTCGTATGGTAGAAAACCCCATCATTTCTTGTCATCATAGGTGTATATACACACTGGTAATGGAATGACTGTGCGTGTTCCAGGAATACCGTCACGTGACGCAATCTACTTGTTGATCTAGATTGTCATGCTTTTTTAGACAGTATATTACTGTGTCCCTGGGTTCATACATTTTGTGTTATAACAATACTTCTATATGACTGTACCAAGACTTCCGTTAGAACAACACTTTATATAAAAATAAACATGAATTTAAGATAGAAATGCAAGACCAATTATTTGATCATACTGGTTGTAATCGTATAGATTATAAGATATTTCTTCCTGAAAAGCCTGGGTCCTACACACTTCTAATTCTGGATACAAATACCTGAATATCGATAAACTCCGAAAACGATGCTTATTTCTCTCCTAAGCAGAGTGAGTATCATATCAACGATGCGATGTGCTTAAGAAATAGTGCACAGCAAATGAATGATTAAAATGCTAAATAACCTCAACAAAACCTTTTTTCTACTAAGTCCTGCACAAATCTGGAGCATCGCCATGGGATGCATAATTACATGTGTCTGGATTATGGCCATCTACGCATAGAAAATCTTAGAATTTCATCCCAAGCGTCAGTATTTTGCTTGCAATATACAAATACTGATCACATGGAAAATATGACTGACTGATAATTTGACTCACTTGTCCAATAAAGATGTTCCCTGCTGCGTTAAGAGATTCCGCAGGCGACGTATCCATGACCCATGACATAAAACGCGCGAGATTCCGAATGATAAGCTGCATCACTCCTAGATAGTACAGCACGGATATCATGCTGCTAAAGAAAACGACGACCGGCAGAACCTGCAAAAGAAATGATTATTGATTGTTGTTACATTTTCATATTTATTTATTATGTATGTGTGCATTTCAGCCTTGATATGAAGGTCCGATTCGATTGGTCAAGTTTCTATTAAAAGAAGTCAAACATCTCATGCAAAGTAATGCTTCGCACACATTCATTTTTGGCAAGTCATCTGAGCCAAGACGTTGAAATGCTTTTGGATCTCCAGACGAGATTAGGCAAAACTGAGAGAGCCATTCAGAAGATACTTTTTAATTGCATATTCGCATACTCACATAACTGAGTTCTCCGTTCAATATATCCACCTCGGTAAGTCAATAGCGTCATAACATAAAAACATTTGGCGTTCTCGAAGCTCGAATGCACGTATTTGACGCTCTGAAGCGGCTCTTTTAAACTGAAATACGAAATCTCAAGAAAGAAAATCGAAGGAGTCGTTTGAATCACATGATCACGTATTAGAGATAGCAGGAATGCACATTCGGAGACACGACATCGAGAAACCCAATTAGATAATAAAATGTTATTGTATTTGATTTGAACGGCGTCTGCTGGCCGTTTAAACGAATATAAATAACGTAATGTAGACGGTTTTTCCTATTTTGTTTCTTGAGATCACTTCCTCGAGCCTCAAGAAAGCGCATTGTTATTCTTCAACAAGCTATTTTAAGCAAAATTTAAGTGATTAAATCCAATTTTTTCATCGGCTGTCCCAAGATCGCGTATTCGAGATTCGAATACTTTTATTCCTATTATGTCGAATACGTGATCCAGGGATTCAAAATTCGAATTTCCAATACGCCCAGTGTTTTTACGTAATGACCCTGATGGTTTTGCAGATAGTTTAATTACGCGAAGTGGAAGTTTCCTTATGGAAAACTCGATTGGGCTTGATGGAGACCTCCATTACCTAAGTTACAGAGATCAAGGGACTGAAAAGTTTCTTTTAATTGGCTCTCTCGAGTTCGTGTAATCAAACCTCGAGATTGTGCAGCGTTTCCATGTTATGGCCACGATGGCTTGCTGTAAACGTTACATATGATAATGGTGGAAGAGTCCAACTGTATTACGATCTGTTCCGCTCATTTATCATTCATTCAACAAAAATCAGTGTATTTTGTGATGTCAAAAATAGAATCTTATATTTGTTCTCCTTGTTTACGATATATATAATCTCGTCGAACAATTTCAGTAATTTGCTTGCCTAGCCCCCTTCCCCCGGAACATAAATGTTTCATTAATTTCATATGCAGTGAGAACTATTGTAAGATTTTCGGAATAAGGTATTAAACACGTGCAGGTCATGTGCATGTTGTGATCTTTGGTATGAGGTGTTAGATGTGTGCAGGTTATGTGCATGTTCTGATTTTCGGTATAAGACGTCAACCACGTGCAGGCCCTGTGCATGTTGTGATCTTCTGTATGAGGCGTTAATCACGTGCAGGTCATGTGCATATTAGGAAAAGATAAGACTCCAAATGTAGGCATAATACTTTATAAACTTTTGAAACCTTGAAACTTGTGCCTTCTTAGTAGTTATAGTATCATTCAAAATTTTATCACAAAAAGATGAGAAAATCGAGTGTTAGGTCTAGGTGCAGTGAAACAAACATAAAAATTGAAAGAAAACTAAAGCAAGCCATCAGATCGATGCCGTCTATTGACAGAGCACCCTATCGACGCCTCTTGAGGAAGTTTGAAAACTATGGTGTATGGAACAACACACTTAACTGGATCTAGGACTTTCTCCCCAACCGTACATAAGAAGTTCTTCTAGTCGATATCAAGTTCGGCTCAACACTAGTAACAATAAGTGTCACCCAAGGCACAGTTTTGTGTCCACTCTCATTACTAGAATATATGAATGACATGCCAAAGTGTACGTCATCTGCAACCAGATTCTTTTCGGACGATTCCCTCTTGTACAGAATCATACGTTCCCATGAGAAATGTACTATTATTCAGAAAGACCTTGATAATATCCAGGATTGGGAATCCAAATGGCGGATGGTTTTCAATATAGACAAATGTGAGGTGTTAAGGATCACCAAAAAACGTTGCCCAATTAGTGTTAACTACACCATCCATGGACACATCTTGAAGACCACAAGTAGTGCGAAATATCTTGGAGTCTTCATCTCTAGTGACCCATCCTGGAAAAAGCACGTTGACAACATCACCAAAAAGGGCCAACACCATCATGGATTTCTTAAAGCTTAACATAATATCCAACCCTCCACATGCTAAGGAACAAACCCACAGAGACCTTTGTTGGATTCATACTTGAATATACCTCTACTGCTTGGGTCCCTCATACAGAATGTGACATCAACAACATCGAGCAGTCCTGACATGAGCAGCCAGATTTGTTTAACATGACTTCAAGCGGATTAGTAGTTTGACATTAATGCTCAAAGACCTGTGATGGGAGGGCCTGCAGAAAGAAAGGATACGTTTACAGTAACCATACTGTACCAGATTACCCACCACCTAGGGCACAGTATGAAATACCTGCAGTTCCAAGCAACCTCATCTGTCTACAGCAACCTCTTCTTTCTTCTTCCCCCACTCTGTCATCATGTGGAACGGCCTTTTTGAGAACCTTATCAGCCAACCCAGACTGAAATCCTTCCAACTGGTCCTGGCCAACGTCAAACGTTAATGTCAGAAACTCTGTTTTTACTGTTGTTTTTAACCTGTATAAAGCAGTATTTTAACCTCAAACATGTCCACTCTCAGTTACGATTATACTCAGTTCCGAGGGACGGAATTAAGGATGATGATGATGATGATGATGATGTATAAGTATACTGTTTACATAAATGTATGAGGATATGTATGTACACAAATATTTGTATACATTGACCAAAAATGGCTATGCATGTATGTGTGTATATGTATGTACATATGTATGAATGTATGTACAATAGATAAAACTAATGGATTGAATGCTTTCTTTTTCAAAGAGTGTTAAATTAACTTGAACAGACCTTAAAGGCAAAGAAGTGGTGTTCGTATGTATCCTTTCCAAAAAGGAATTCGGATCCCCTGTCTGCGTGTGTCAGGAACTCCTGTACCCTATCTCCCAGCCATTTGAAGATGCGGTATCCAACATCCCAGCGCATGATTATAAGGGCGAAGATAAATTGTAGAGACAGACCCCAGAACACCGGCCGCCAGTTAACCTGCGAGGTTACATTTAAAAAATGCATTTTTACATGAGCCAGACCTTTTCTACCTGCTTCTAGGGGTGCGATTTCAAACCTAAAAATACATTCTTATACAACCTGTCAATTCGGGGTGGGTGGTGGTCCTTTTGTTCAGAGAAATCCCCTTGTTTGTTAATTCTTACTTAATTAATATTATTTATGTCTTAAAATGCCATACGATTCCGATGTTCCTAAGGTAGCCAGAATTTTCAAGAAATAATTTGAACCTAGAGACTTAAGTGTTTTGCTTCGTTCTTTTTGAGGCTGATTCTTGAACTTAGCAGAACTTGTATAACCTCAAAAGTGCATCCTCAATAATTAGTTCCGACAACATCTATCCCCATCGTATCTGTATCAGATATATATTAACAAAGACAGAGTATCTTGCCAATGGTAATTTTGCCAACATTACCAGAGACTTCTCTTGTAATTGACTTCTCTTGTGATTGACTTTAGGCTTGCACAGCCTTTCAAGTGTGCACAGCTTGTACGAGAAAGCATACACAGTAATGTGTCTACATTTCTGATCTTTTCTCCTTTCTTTCATTCCTGCGTCAGTCCGTCCGTGTGTTTGTACCTTTTAAATATGATTTATCATGTACAATTGATTTGCGACTAAAATTTAATTGCATAAAACCGTTGACAATAATTATGATGTTAACAAGATGCAAGACCACTCTTAATTTGTAAATGTCAAAATAGATTCTGTAAAAGTCAGTATCAGAATGAAAACGAATGGAAAGAACAAAGTACTAATCAGTGAAACATAATTCGCTTCGTTGTAATATCCATGTCCTGAATGCCACAGAATAGTCTCCCTTTAATACTGCAAATTTCAGCAAGTTAATAGAAAGTATTAATAATAAGTTTTCCCCTCTCTTTTTGATGCAGAATTTACAGACAATCAAATAGGTATGTCTTTTTATCGATGAGTGAATTATTTATCACATTATTATGTATTTCCCAGGCTTCTTTACGATGCAAAGATGAGCAAGTTGTATAAGACTCTCATTACAGTTGCGAAACATTAATTAATAATGACTTAGTTAACACTATTCTTGCGATAGTGGAGGTATAAGGTATATGACAATTGGATTTTTCAATACATGACGTCAAAATAGTCTGAATATCCAAAATATCTAATCTAATATCCAGTAAATTTTCATATCTCTAACCTAGCTTCTTTTCTCCTCACATGAAGCGAGAATACGTGGAATGTTATAACATTACGTCATTTATTTATTTTAGCTTCGTTTATTTACTACATTAGTCATTGTTATATGTGTTCACCCAGTGGCGTTGTGATCAAACTGTTATAGATTTCGAAAGGGATACAATCCTCTTTAACTTGTCTTCGAGCACCCCTCCCACCCCCCACCCCCCCCCCGTTCTTCTGATCAACAAGGCTTCCCTCGCTTTTCTTGCCTTTCTATTTGTCTCTCGGCGCTTTAACCCCACACCGCACCCCACCCCACCCCAGTGAATGAGACGGGTATATTCAAGATCAATTATAGTATGATCACAAAACATAACTGGCAGTAGAAAGAAAAGAAGAAATGAATCAGTATGAAAATGCCCATAGAAACCGTGTGTGTGAAACAGCGAAATGTGAGAATTTTTTTCTATGGATGAGAATAGCAGACAATAAAACCCGAGTATACGTTTCTTTTGAATGTATAAAGAGATAATTTCTTTCTTTCTTTGGGTTTCTCCCATACAGGCATCACAGCTTGTCCAAGGAGTTTTTAATTACTAGTCACATAATCTCTCCAACACGTGTAGTACTCACCCGTGCCGGATGTTTGGAAAAGATGCAGAAACCCACAACGTAGAACAGTATTCCAGCTGCAGATATAAGGTTCCTCGGCGTTTTGATAGCAATGGCGACTATGACGTAAATGACCATGAACAGGGACAGGTCGATGACGATAATCCGGTGAATCCTGTTTGGTAGGAAAATGTATAGTCTGCATCGATGTTAAACTCATATATAATCAGAATAGAAGTAGATACACTTTTCTTCAGATACCCCAAAATAACATTGGATGAAAATTGATATATAATTAAAATGAAGCAAAAACAAAAAATCAAAGAACATAAAAAAAAGAAAAAAAAAGGCCCGCAAGTTCTGAAAATAATATCTAACTAATACCATCGTCCGCTTTTCAAAGAGACATGGAAGGCATAAATTAAATTTATATTAATATTTCACGTGACATGATTAGCCACACCCTTTGAACTTCCGTGGATCACACCTTTATGAACTAAAGACAACAATTTATTTAGCACCGCCCACTGGCATTACTTTTCGGATGTTCGCAGACAATCATGGGTGCAATAAATTATCAGCTAAAATGATGCAACGTTTGTTGGCATCAACAACGGCGGCAATGTGATCTGGAATTGCAGTTAATGAGAACTTTAGAAGTACGGTGTATGATACAAAATTGATGTGAATGACAGAAGTACTTAATTTGACTTGAAAAACTCTAAATATAAAGCTGTAAGTTCAATAGAAATTTGTTTTAAATAATGCAGTGTGTGTGTATGTGTGTGTGTGTTTGTGTGTGTGTGAGAGAGAGAGAGAGAGAGAGAGAGAGAGAGAGAAAGAGAAAGAGAGGAAGGGGTGGGGCCCTGTCATTCCACATTATTATTCTCCTAATTACATTGAAACACTTTGCATCAAAAAGTATCACGATTAGACAAGTGCATTTTCATGTTTTGAATGAAATTGTGGCCTAAACGAATCTGAAAGAAGTTATAAAGATTTTGCTGGTATATATAGAGATGTTCAGAGTGGTATTTTTTTTTAAATTTAGAAATTACAATTCTATGTCAATAAGCGCTGATAAAGCAGAGAAATAATTTTTTTTTTAACAAAACTGGATAAATAGAAATGTGGAAGTCAAACCAGGCTGTTTGTTTCATAAAGTATCTCTAGTCGTGGTATTTAGATTATTGAATATTCAGCCTTGCATTATTTTTCTCTTGCTCTCTTTCAGACCCACCATACATACATACACAACCAACCAACGCACACACACACACGAACACATACCAATTTTAATATGTGCTCTTTATCATTAACGCATTTAATCAAATTGTTCTAAATTTTACTGGATTTAGCTCGCCATTTCTTCAGGTGACTCTTGCTTGAATTTTTTAAAATTCAATATTGCTTAAATGTTTCTTTACAAAAATAATAATCATATGCATTGAACTTTTCCTTCTTTTGTTTTACAAAGGTTTGTAGTGTGTGTGTAAGTTTGATTGTGTGTGTACGTAATTTGTTTTATCTGACGAATGCTTTCACAAAAATATAATTAGTACTGTGGCCATGTCTACAGACTTCTCAGCAGCTTTCATTTTAGAAAAAAATATGATTTCAGATGCATCTAGATAACAATTTCCAGGAACATTTTAGTACGATTGCTAAGACACATTTCTCACATGCGCTACTTAATTTTTAAAAAAATTATAAATATTGACGTTTCTAAGCAGGCTTTTCACCTCTAATAATAAAGGCAAAACCATCAATAAAATAGCCTACCATATCCCAACTTTATCCGCTTTCTGCCCTTCCCAATTGCGTGGAATCGGAATTGGGTAATACTTCATGATGAGTTGGTAAACAACAAATATTGCCACAAGAATCGTCACAACCAGCAGACGGATCGACCCTTCGTCACCGAACTCATAATGCATGGCATATCCAAAATAGACAACATAAACCACGGTCAGCAGAATGTACACCATAGTCCATATCACTGTGTTCCATTCTTTGTAGAATTTGTGTAAACCAGTCTGGAATAGATCCATGTATACTGCAAAACCGGTAATTTCGATCCCCTCTTCATCTCTATCTTCCGGTAGAGGTCTATTTTCGACATTGATCTGAAAAATGTTGATCAGGCGGGTTAAATTACTTGCATCGTTGTTATGTGTATAAAATCATTATCTCGATTCTCGAAGTTAGAGAAAAGTGGAATTCATAAAAAGTTCTGAGTAAAATAGTCAGACTTGTACTCGAAAATCAGCCTATGTGCATTAAAGTTTCACCAAACCAAATCCTTTCAAAATTTGCAGTATTATTTTGTTAGAACATTTTGTACTTCCAAATATCAGCAAATAATGATATCGCTTATCTCCATAGCTACATTCATCAAAACAGTAATAAATATATTGATTGCTTAATTGAAAATTCATTAACCGATATATTAATTACTGACTAATTTTATTCAACCTATATAATTTTCAAAACAAGTACTTCAGATACTCCGCCTATTTGGGCCCCTACACCCTCCGCCATATCCGCAAAAGAATCGCACCACCGGATAATGTTGGAGAACGACATTGCATGTATAATCAAAGGTAGACTTTGACATCAACCTAAAACGTAAACCATACGCAGGGATTTAGGGGTTTTGGGGTATACATCCTATAATTTTGGATAGGAAGTGCCGCCCAGGATCACAAACAAAATAATAAATTAGCCAATGGTCAATAACAGTAACTGTAAAATTCCTATATATTTCAATGTACAAGTCATTTGCAACTCTTGATAACAGCACTTTAAAATCCTGGCTGACAGTAAAGTGTTATTTCTTCCTCATTCAAGCTAGTTCACCTGAATACATTTTGCAAACGTCTCTATGGTTTAATCCTAGCGTAAAAATACAGGGTAAGAGAGTTCGTTATAAAATATGGCTTCAGAAAGGCATCATGTATGTTAATGATTGTATTAATGAAGATGGGTCCTGGATATGTTTAGACAACTTCAAAAGTAGATTCTCCCCCAGAACGAACTTCCTAGAATTACACAGAAACGGCTTTAAAATCTTATAAAAATAAATTTAACTTCAAATGAGATTGTAGTTACAGCAAACTTTTTAAAATATTTTGGCACACACTTTCATTAAAAATATTAAAGGGTGAAAAGTTTGTATATACAACTAATTGAAAATGATGAAAAACCAACGTCTATAAAGAAGTGGAATGTTCAGTTCAGTAACATAGAAGAGAAAGATTTACCTCACTTTTTCATACTTTCATATAAAGCTACAAAGTGTCCAAACCTTAAATGGGTGAAACTGAGGATTTTACATAGGATCTTGCCTGCAACAACTTTACTTAAAACAAGTCAAAGTTGTCAACTATGATCATTGTTCTCTGTGTTAATGCTGAAACAATATCCCACCTGTTCTGGGACTGTCATATATCACAGGCATTTCTATATGACATGTTACAATGAATCAAGAGTAAGTGCAGTCACACCAACAACTTTGTTTTCTCCAAGAAAAAGTTTATATTTTAAATCAAGGAGAGAACCCAAGCTGAGATGTAATAAATTTACTTATACTTATAGCAAAACAACTTATTTATAAATGTAGATATTATAAAGAAAGACCTATTTTTTATTATTTTAAACAGTTACTTAATTTTCATTACAATGTCGAAAAATACAATGCATACAGAAACTGCTAAAAAAAATGCTTGTAAGTTGTGACATATGTCAGGTAGGCCAGTATTTTCATAGGCATTTTGCAATTAGATTTTTGTGACATATGTCAGGTAGGGCTGTATTTTTACATAAGATATATATATATATATATATATATATATATATATAGAGAGAGAGAGAGAGAGAGAGAGAGAGAGAGAGAGAGAGGGAGAGAGAGACGGAGATTTTGGTAAATACTTTCATTCTTGTTCTACAATTCCTGTTGTAAAGATCAGTCTGAATTTGCAGTTGTGTTGTTGAAATCAGATATAATTTGAGAGGAATTATTTATTTAAATATTCATTGGAATTACTAAAGTGCTCATTGACCTTTGGATTAATACATGATTGTGCGATTTATGTGAACCCATTTAAAATACATTCTGGATCACGTTATTGTGGTACATCAGGGCATTCAAGGCTATTGAAATTCATTTAGAACATTCTATTTTTGAACTTGTGATTAGGACATTTAGGATTATTTGGAATTTAACGCACAAACTGTAATGTCTTTTGAAGTGTTACTTTAATTATCTGGAAATAAGTTGCTAGTTGATTTTTACTTGATTTGATTTGTTTGAAATTCTTTATGTTACATATTTTTAAGACCTAGAGTCGTAACGCTGATATTGTTCTGTAGAAATGCCAATATTTTCCATATATATGTGTATCTATTCATATATATATATATATATATATATATATATATATATATATATATATATATATATATATATATATATGAATGTGTGTATATATGAATATAGATGTAGATGTGGGTAGTTGTATGTATGTATGTGTATGTGCCCATATGTATATATTTGTATGCGTGTATGTATATATATATATATATATATATATATATATATGTGTGTGTGTGTGTGTGTGTGCGTATGCATGTGTGTGTGTATGTATATGTGTGTATGTATATGTGTGTATGTATCTCCTCTCATCTTACAGTGGCACCAAATAATTGTCGAACTGCTTACATTTCTTAGCTTATTGAAAAGTCGTTGCAATAGTATTTAAATATTTAACGTATTACATCAGAGAAATACATAACATGTGTTGTATATTTCTCTGATTACATGTATTATATATGTCTCTGATTACATGTGTTGTATATGTCTCTGATAACATGTGCTATATATGTCTCTGATTACATGTGTTGTATATGTCTCTGATTACATGTATTGTATATGTCTCTGATTACATGTATTGTATATGTCTCTGATTACATGTGTTGTATATGTCTCTGATTACACGTGTTATATATGTCTCTGATTACATGTGTTATATATGTCTCTGATTACATGTGTTATATATGTTTCTGATTACATATGTTATATATGTTTCTGATTACATGTGTTATACATGTCTCTGATTACATGTGTTATATATGTCTCTGATTACATGTGTTATATATGTTTCTGATTACAACATGTGTTGTATATGTTTCTGATTACATGTGTTGCATACGTCTCTGATTACATGTGTTATATATGTCTCTGATTACATGTGTTATATATGTCTCTGATTATGTATGTTGTATATGTCTCTGATTACACGTGTTATATATGTCTCTGATTACATGTGTTATATATGTCTCTGATTACATGTGTTATATATGTTTCTGATTACATGTGTTATATATGTTTCTGATTACATGTGTTATACATGTCTCTGATTACATGTGTTATATATGTCTCTGATTACATGTGTTATATATGTTTCTGATTACAACATGTGTTGTATATGTTTCTGATTACATGTGTTGCATACGTCTCTGATTACATGTGTTATATATGTCTCTGATTACATGTGTTATATATGTCTCTGATTATGTATGTTGTATATGTCTCTGATTACATGTGTTGTATATGTCTCTCATTACATGTGTTATATATGTCTCTCATTACATGTCTTGTATATGTCTCTAATTACATGTGTTATATATGTCTCTGATTACATGTGTTATATTATGACTCTACTTACATGTATGTGTCGCTATCTTTATGTCAATAAAATGCTTTTATAAAAAGTTTCATCAAAACAAATTCTTTCAAAATTTGCAGTACTGCTTTGTTAGAATATTTCTACCGACAAATATCAGCAAATAACGATGTCGATTATCTCCATAGCTACAATAACCCAAATTATATATATATATATATATATATATATATATATATATATATATATATAACACATAAAGAAAGTGAAACCAACAATGTTAGTAAAATCAACAAGCAATTTATTTCTAGACAAAGTGAAAATTCGAAAGACACTTACAGTAACGCGAATTATAATCCAAATAATCCATTAATCCTAAGTGTCCTAATCGCATGTCCTAAATATAGAATGTTCCGAATGAATGACTGTATCCTTGAATGTGATGATGCGTCAATAGTCTTTAATCTCCTGATGTGCCAGTAGTCTTTACTGTGATCAGGTGCAAAAATGAAGTACTGCAGAATATCTTTGAATAAGTTCACATAAATTCCAAAATCATCAATTCAAAATCCCAAATCACAAAGTCTGTGAGCAATTTTATAATTCAATAAATATTTTAAATAATTCCTCTCTCAGAATGTGGAATGATTTTTCACAACTGTAATGGCTCTTTAAAAGACTGATGGTAAGGTCGAAACTGAATACTATATGGTGTATGTGATTTTTGACACATAACTCTAAAGGATATTCTGGTTTTATCTGTAAACAAAATAAACCTTGACCTCAAATTGAACCAACAACTTGTTTACCAAAACCGTCCTTAAACTCAAATACCAAGTAAACAACCTAATTCAAGGACAATAGCTAAACATGTCATTCTTATACTTTACATTAAGGTTTAAGCAACTATTAAAGTAAAGAAACATTTATAATTTCCTAAAATATTTATAATATTATATAAACATCAAACATAACAATATATATCTATCTATATATATATCTATCTATATATATATATATATATATATATATATATATATATATATCGATTGTTTAATTGACAATTGATTAACCGATTGATTATTTACGGACTAATTTTCTTCAACCTAAATAATTTTCAAAACGAGTACTTCAAATACTTAGCCTATATGCACCCGTACATCCTCCGCCATCTCCGCAATAAAATCTCCCCACCTTCAACATGGTGACAGACATTGCATATATAATCAAAGGTAGACTTTGACATCAACAAAAAAGTAGACCATGCGCAGGGCGTTAGGGGGTTTGAGGTGTAACATCATATAGTTTTGGATAGGGGTGCGCCGCCCAGAATCACAACAAAAAAAAAAATCAAAAAAATAAATATGACCCAATCGTCCATAACAGTATTTGTAAAATTCCTATACCTATCAATATACTAGTCGTTTGCTACTCTTGATAAGAGTACTTTAAAAAACTGGCTGATCATAAAGTGTTATTTCTTCTGGAAACAAATACACATCAAGACATATAGGTAATACTTTACCTTGACCATGGTGTTAAAACTTTTAGCATAACACATGATAAACCCAACTGAGCAATTATAGACCAGTTCATCTGAAATTATGACTCAGTCATCCACTAAGAGTTTAAAATGACACCTACTAATGTACCGCCAGGCCTGAAAAATGCACTAAAAAAGGCGGCACATCCTAGACTACCACGATATAGGAAGCTCAAGCCCCCATTCCATACACCCCAAAACCTAATATGCAGCAAGAACTACTAGGATCTAAATAGTTTATTAGAAATCTTCCAGGAAAATGTTTCAAAGAGCGAAAAAATTAGTTTTCAACGTTTGCGGATGGTTCTAAGTGAACGGTCGTAATTCTGTAAATAATAAGGAACTAAGTATCGGGTGTCCCGACATGGTTTTAAGGTCCACAAAAAAATTACATATGCCTCCGTAACTGTCGAGAAGAAATGTACTAAAAAGTATGTTTAGAATGTTAAACACCGCGTTGATTTTATGTTTATGTGCAAAATTTGTCAAAGAAAATAATATTAACAGTATTTATTTGGTTCATAGGGAAAACTGTTACATGCTCTTTACATGCTAAGAGAATCCATACAATGTTTCCTTTGAACAGAAATTTTATCGGAAAGAGGTAGATTTTTAATATGAATCGAATAATACATAATACTTGCTTTTCTTTGACTTGGTTCCATTTCATCTGGTTTATATTCAGGATTCTCTACGCCATACTTGTTGCTTGATGGATCATTTGACTTGTCGCTGATGCTGAACACATAGCCTCGGTGGTTAGAATCACCCGTGTCTGTGTCTGACACTTTGTCGAAGTGTACCAATCCTTTAAATTCCGCCATGATGAACAACTATCTTCAGCTGAAAAACAAAATGATTGGAAGCCATGCAAAAATTGTTTTTAAATTACTGATTCCATTATAAGATCCTTATTGTAAAAACAATAAACTTAGTTGCTATACTTCATTGACATTACATGCTCGTGGAATGAGTAGCAGTAGTAACATTTTACAATAGTGGCTATATGGTACCAACTTAAAGTAAAGTTCAAAAAATGGAAAAATGACGAATTGCGCAAAAACTTTAAGAAGATAAACTCTTCCAAATAAATGTAAACATGAATTGCAAGAAGATAAAATATAAAACATTCAAGATAATGACTGTCGATACAGAAATGCGTCTAACACTCAAGATCAAAAAATAGTAAATATTATTTGGATTTTGCATTTGTATCCAACTAAGAATCATAGATGGGTGTACCCGAGTTGACTACCCTGGCAAGTTCAGATGACACCATATATATGACTCAGTTATGTTACTGATACTAATAATTAATGTACTTTCCTGTTAAGAATTATTCTTGAGTTTCCTATCACCTAAGATGCATAAACCTAATTTGTTTTTAATTAAATGCCACAATACGTCTGTATTTAAGTAAATGTGACACTACGTCTGTATTTAATTAAATGTCACATTACGTCTGTATTTAGAATTGAAGTGAATACCATAAGAGTGTTCTTTTTTATTTTTCTCCCTCCCTCTCATCCCTCCCCCGCCACAAGTTCTCAGAAGCAAACGACAGTTTCAAAACCTGCAGAAAATTCGCATGCCTAATCAGTCGCTGAAATCTTATATAAATACATGTAACAATGTTGTATACAACGTGCACTAGTAATGCTTGTAAAAATTTACCTTCAGTTAAACTCTCACTTGAATAGTAAATAAACCTTTAAAATGTAGAATAATAGCACAACCAAGTTAACCAAAAACACAAAACGCAAACCCGGACACATTCCAACAAGTCATTTTGAAGGAATTTGTGTGACTCGAAGTACCTATGCTCAGGTTAATAGGTCAACGATTCAATAGTTGATCGTCCTGAAAGTGTATAAACATCTTCACTCGGATTACATTCACCCAGTGTAATGGTGTTTGTGATGAGAGTTTGAGCGAAAGATGTGGTTGGCGGAAATAATTGATTTTAACAGTTTATACGCTATGTAATTGAAATTTTGTAAATGTTATTCACAAATGAAAACACACCTAACCTGTGTATCTTTGGACTAACAAACGGTCTAGGTCCTGTACCTACCTGTGGTTAGTTTTGTGGCGGTGGTGGTGGTGGTGGTGGGGGGAACAAGAAAGATTAATTTCTATGAACATGTGAAGTAGATGGAATGGCATGAAGCGACTTGTAGGTCTTTAATTTGTACCTGATATAATACATTTCTTGACGAGAGATATATAAATAAATTTCCCATCATTGGCGGCTTTACTTATTGGGAAAAAAAGTAGTGTTGATTAAACAAATCATATAAACTGTGTGTTTTATCTCACTTACTTGTGAAAAGACTGAATAGAAACTCTAAGTACGAGTCTGAAAAGAACCTTTAGGTTTTACCTTGATTATTATTCATAATAAGTACAGTGTGAGAGGAATTAAAATATAATTTTAGACCGATTTTTGCATTGAACATAAGAATGCCCCGAAACTATGTTCTGTCTATATATTGCTTTTTTCATTTTTCAAACTCCATATATAAAGCAGACATACAAGTATGTATACACAGCACCTGCATATACCTGTAGAATGCGTACACATAATCTACTTAAGAGTATGACACGGGCAAATTTTATAATGTTGAGGCAAATAAGTGCCAAGCAAAATTCATTCAATTGTTGTTTTATTTTATTTTCCTCTCCTTCTTCCATTCACTGCCTACTGGTGAGCGTGGGTGTAACATTAGTAACTTTCGTTCCTTAATATTTATCGTGCATTGGAGGCACTGGTCAATCTCCTTAAGTTAAAGAAAGCAGCAAAGCACCTGATACTGCATCACAATCCCCCCCCCCCTTTTTAAAAAATGAGCGCGAAGCAACCGGAACGTTTCTTAGAGTCAGTAATCTTTACAGTTAAATGATTAAAATTTGCCCTGGAAACACTTAAAATGCACGAGCTTCCAAGGGATTCACCCCATGAACCCCATCGGATGTTCCGTCCCACAGAACCATCGCCTATTTCTTAATGCTCTCACTAAATGATATTTCTGGATAAGCCCCCTAATATCTTATCTCCAAAACAATTACCTAATTATGGCATATTAAATTAACTAGAGCGAGCTACCAGTGATGCGCAGACTGTTCTACATTTGAATTTTCCCGCTTTTAGAAAATTCGACAAAAGCAAGTAAGCTACACATAAAATGTAAGGATGCAGCATATTAAATGTTAAAATAATTAGACTTTTTGAAGATGTTTATGATAATACTAGCTTTTTAAAATTACTAAATACTTTCGAAAATTAAAACTTCAATACTCTTAGTATATCAACGACTACAAATTATTATTTGAACAGCCAGACTTGAGCATTTCACACAATTAAAAAAAACAATAATGAATGAGTATGAAGACAATTACTAGAGCAAGACACCAACCGAATCGTATTTTTGGTATATAATAACACAACGCTAAAATTCAATAGCTTGACTGGATATCGTATTACAAAAGCTAATATTCATTACTGCAGTAGTACTAAGTCACATAAATCAATATTCACCTGTTATGTTATTGATATCTTACAAAATAAATGGAGACGATTAAAAAATGCTACAATTCTGGCGGTGAAAAATCACATAACCTGATTATCACTATCGCAGTTTCTTTTGGCTCAAGCGGATTGAAGAGAACACAAAATAACGGTATACATGTAAAGTTTCAATAATGCTATATTGAAGTGTGTTAGTAACTGTACTCACTTGGTCTAGGCGTAAAGCGTGGATAAACATATATCAAGGTCTGCGATTCAGTTGTTGCTAGAGGTGAAAATATTTTCCATATAACTGAAAACAACCTTCTTGTTTCCAGCTGTTAATACATATTAAAATCAGGCCAAATCACAGAAAAAATAAATATAAATAAATAAATGTAATCAAAGTTGATATGTGAACGTAAAAAGCAACCCCGAAAGTGAGAAAGACTCAAGAAAGGAGCTGATCTTGCGGTTTTTTCATTGATGTGAACTGTGTGACACAACGGTATGATAAATAAACAGACAGGCTGATAAAAATGGAGCCAAAATTACCATGTGAATGCATGAATCAACCTAGGAATTAGAAATATTCCATGGAGAGCTGGTCTCATGTGATACCTACAAGAGACACACGGTACAGTAGCAGCACAAATAAAAGGAAATTCATAATAGACGAATCTCAAAGTCCTATCGTCGTAGATAACGACCTACTGAAAGAATCAGCCTCCACTCCGCAGCTGCATGGGTGGGGGTGGGAGGAGATAGTAAGTGCTCTAGTTCCGAAATAACTACACTCAGGGCCAGATACTTCAGACAGCGAGGTGGACATTTTGCAGAAATGTATGATAAAGGTCAAAGGTTAAAACGTTAAGGACACATACAAAAATAGTTGAATATATATATATATTGAAATATTTGTTGTGAAAATAAATCCAAATGAAGACTTTTATACTTGATGCACCAGTACTAAAACAAGAGATAAAGAACTTACGATCTCTTTTAATACGCCGACAAAAAAGAAAGTAATTCAAGAGGATGAGCAGACACAATTTAGAACTATAAGAAAAATACCTAGAGGTCCATTTACAGAAATTTAAATAAGCATATATTTTACGGCGGCAACTATCAAATTTCATATTAATTTTTCAATGACAATGGGCAATATTTGAAGGATATTATTAGTAGACTAATTCGACAATTTGGTTCCGTGAAGGCTCAATAAGATTTAAAAATCACACTTGTGAAATGACTTATTGTAAAAGGTGAGAGTTTTTACTACAGACCAAGATTTCTCAAAATATTGAATTCGGGTGAAATGGATATTGTCATTGAGGGATTATTCGAAATTTTGCATACCAAATTTGGACAGGAAAAAAGTGAAAATGTAAGTTCGACGGGTTAGAATCCTTTAATATTGTACACAGATATCGATCGCTCAAAGGAATATCATGCATTTCGTTAAAAAAATTTTTTTAAATTGTATTAAGGTGAAAATAAAGATGATAAATATGTCTTCCATGTTGTAGAATCTGTGTTTCATACACCAATTGATCATGTACATAGCCCATCAAAATACACTTTGGATAGATAAAGTCACTGGTTTAAACAGTGTCTGGTAAAGATAGAGGAATTAGAAAACTGAAATTGAAGAGATGGTCGTCGTATACCAAATCGGTTAGAATAACTGACATGAAAAGAGAAAGAGCTGGAATTAAGAAAAAAATAAAGATTAGTATCATCATAAATAAACAACCATAATGGATGGAAATATCTTTGTAAAAAATAATTGAATTTTTCTATGAGCCAGAAAAATTATTTGAACACAAAATACTTTGTAGCAACTTAGATAACTGTATAGATATAATACTTGAAGAGGGTTGAGTTGTAAAATATTAACACTATCAATATATTTAAAAGTCCCGTATATTATTATTGTTATTTTGAAAATATTGTTGCACCATATGCTTTCAGTACACGGACATCAGAACCTCACTAAGTGTGGACACGAAGTGTCCGGTAGGTACAATTGTACCTGTGGAAAACGAAATTGCCACAAATCGGTAACTCAGTATATTATCACGCCAGAGGTAGCATATACCAGAAGTGTGCCACTGCATACGGTCACGAACTTTCCAGTATAATCTAACATATCCTGGACAATTAAAACAGCCAAGTACATTCCATCAAGGTTTTGAATTTACCTCAATTGAATCCGCAAGAGATACCAACGAATAGTTTACAAATGAAGAGACTGTATTCAAGTATTGTACGATGCGTTGAGAAAGAAAAATATCAAATCTATGGTGTTCACAGAGGAAGTTGAAGTACATTTTAATTCAGATAATATGTTACATCTGTGAGCAAAATGATTAATTGAGGAGTATGTATGTATTCAAGTATTGTACGATTTGATAAGTAAAACCGCAAAGCTTATCCACGAAGAATTAAGACCGAAAAATGACAGAGCTATGGTGCTCACAGAGCAAGGTGAAGTACATTTTAATTCAGCTAATATGTTACATCTGTGGGCAAAAAGAATAACTGAGGAAAAAGTTCTAGATGGAGAAGCACACGTGCAAAAGGTGCATGATGACGATCACTTAACAGGAAAATATTCAGGTCAAGCATATAACGAATGTAAATTGAGTTACAAATACCCTAAACATTTATCATTCTTTATTCGCAACTTTTCTGTTTACGACATGCATCTGTTTATTAAAACATAAGGTTAAGAATGATTCAGATGAAGAGATACAAGTCACACCAAACAACCATGGGTTGTAGTAGTAGGAGTGTTCAATTGAATACACCAGCACAATAGTGGCTGCATGGGTCCAACCAAAGGTAAAGCTCGCAAGACGTAAACTGAAGAATTGCACATAAACTTTAGGAAGATAAATCCTTCCAAATAATTGTAAACATTAAGTACAGCAAGATAAAATATAAAAACGTAAAACGTAAAGATGTTACAATACTGTTAAATATATATATATATATATATATATATATATATATATATATATATATATATATATATATATATATATATATATAAGATAAAAAGTTTGATATAAACCGCATTCCCTCAAAAAGTTCAAGATTTTCTTGAGTGGTACATCATCATACAGTTTCTTCGTGCAGTTCACTTCAAAATGTTTCTGTCTCACAGTGTGGAAGTCGACAAATGTGTTCCACTGTCAGTGGACTAGCAGAGTATGCACTCTGGTCGACGTTCAGCCATCATGTGGTATGCATGAGTCAGGTATGTATGTCCAATACCCGATCGACACAATGCCACCTCATCTCTGCGGTTTGTTCTATACGAGGGATACCAATCTCCGACAGTGGGTGTGATGTTCTGAAGTTTGTTTGTGAAGTTTTCATTCTGTATATTTTCCGTAATAAGATGAAAATGCTCATTTATACATCTGTAGTCAGTCTATGCAAGTTTTCATTAGGAAATGGATGACTACAGGGCTGCTATCGTTGTTTTATGTACTCTTTCATAACCCTTTATACCAATGTGACTAGGCAGCCAACAGTACAGCACACTTTTCCCAGATTGCATGAGCACATCATATTTCTGTAATATCTGGGATATTAACGGGTCGTAGTTTTAAAATTTTGCAAGGCTGTAATTTTGGCAGTATATATTTAGCCTTAATCCGGTAACTGGCTTGAGAAGGTGCCATGGAGTGTTGCGATGGTAGCTCCAACCTTGTCTCAATCTTTCTAACCGTTTGTATAGAGAAAATTGTGGTTTCGACAGGAGGCTCTGATTTCATTGAATTTGCTCTGAAAAAGGAGAGGACTTGTTGATAAATTTGTGAATTAGCAGAAATGAAATATAATTTTTGGCATAATATACAAGATGGTGATTTTGTTACACAGAATTTTGCAGTATTTCCAAAACTGATTTATTGCTGTTTCTAAGTGAGGACGAATTCGTATGCAAAAGGTGGAATGAAATTTGGTTTCTGAACTTGCAATCCTTAGTATTTGGGCCTAAAGTCTACATCATAAGCGGGATTAGATGGATTAGAATATACGTTGGCAGTATAGTGATGAGCCAGTTTTGTCCGTCTGGGTAAAAGTGATAGTTCATTTGGTTCAACATAAAGGGTTTGTGAAGGGGGCGTTCTAAATGAACCCAAGAGTAATATTTACAGGCTGATCCGTACACAATCGAGCAATAATCAAGTTTAGACCTTACTAATGATCTGTATAATTGGAGAAAGACCCTCCGAACTGCTCCCCAACCGCCTTTCATGACATACAGGTGGGCGCATCGGATCTATTCTACACATCTGAACTCGTAAAGGAGATGGGGGTGGGGAGGCAGGGACTGAACAACGATGAAAAATATATTTCATTCAGTTAAGAGTTCGTTGTTGATAGATTCGTGAAAGAAGGACAAGAAGTAATAGTTGAGAAGACGATTAGATTTGTAGGTATCTTTAGATTACTTGAGAAGTCTATAGAAGCCCGTGATGAAATGTGTACAGAGGTAGTGAAAATTTTATAGACATGATACCTAAATATTTGAGAAAAGACATTTACCCTACGAATGCACGGATAGCTTTGAAAAGTTTAATTAAACAGCTATACCACCAAAGAAAACGTTTTATTCCGAGTTAAGCGATTTGGACATATCAAAAAGGGACTATTAGTATGTTCCGGATGCCATAGAACATTTTACCCTGAAAAATACCTGGAGATTTACATGACAATTACAAAAACAAAAGATGCATATATATTGTATTACATGTTTTCATTCATTCAAGAATGTCTGTATGAAGAAAACATGTTCTTTTCATCGAATGACTAAGGTTACATTTTAGAAGTTGGATTACATTGGCAGGACAAGTTCAAGGACTTGCCGTTAGCTGCTGAGAAATTTATCCCAGATAAAATGATTTATCTCCCTTGCAAAAGAAGTTGATTTATGGTTGCATCTATAACAAAACTATAATGTATATTGAAAATCAAATTAAAAATGAGTCATTCACCAATAAATGTAAAGCTTTACATTGTTATATTTTAAACTGGAAAAGATATGCAGATGTGTATTGTTTAAGTAACAACCGTAGCTTAAATACTACATTAAGCTGAATACAAGTTTGAGACGGAAAAGATTTCTTCAAAAAAGTGAATATCATTGGGTTGGGTAAAAAGATGGAAAATATCAGGAAGAGAACGAGAGCAAATAATATGTATATATATATGTATATAATAATAATAATAATAATAATAATAATAATAATAATAATAATAATAATAATAATAATAACAACAATAAACTGACACAAAGATCATTTATCAGGAGAACAATTACTGACAATGATTCAGTTTGAAAAACAAAAGTAAATAACACTAAGAAAACCAATTTATATTGGATTTACAGTGTTAGTATTAAGCAAGGGGTTGAAAAGCATGGTGACAGCGACTACTCATAAATAATAATAAAGAAAGCAACTGATCTAATCAAAACTAGCATTTAGTGTCATACTGACTACTTGCGCATCCATGTTGAAAGAGAAAACTTTTACAGCGATATCAAGGATAACATCACGTTCTATGACACTAGTTACGATCCAAAGAATAACACATTTGGATCATCACGAATGAACAAGAAAGTTTTTGGAAATTTTAAGGATGAGCAAAACCTTTGTACAATCACTCATGCTGATATTTCAGAATGTTTGCCACTAAATGCTAGTTTTGATTAGACCAGTTGCTTTTTTTTCTGCATCATCAAAATTCACACAGTTACCAATCAGAACCAAAGTATTGGTTGTTTGATAGACATCATCCAATAACAAGAAAAAATTGTCTAATTTATGTTCAGGATTTATCAGGATCAAGTATCTTGGAGTAACCACTTTCTATTGTAAGTCTCGTTGATCAGAAAAGTTGGACAGAGAGTAACGATGTAATACAAAGAAATTATGTACGCATTCTCTATCAGATATGCATTGTTTTTCTTTCACAGTCACCCCACAATTATCATGTTATTAGGTACTTTCAAATACATATATCATGCCTAAAATATAATTGATTTTAGTTGATTTTTTTGGTGTTTACCATAGCAACTGAAGCAAAACAAATATACATCTTGGATGCATTTACATTTTTATTTCAGATCATTTACAGCTGAATACCTTGTTGCACATTAGCTGCTTTATGACCAGTACCATGCAACCTGATATCAGGTGTACTTGTATTGTTTCAATTGCTGAGTTGTCAAACATTTCTGGATTACTTTCTCAAGTCTTTTCATCAAAACACTCCTTAAACTCTTTCTAGGTGAATCAAGTGTGAGGTTTGTTGAAGTTGTATTGACCGCTATGCTGATAATTTTCTCCCGAGTTGATATTGTTATAAAATAAAGCAATTACATTTCTGTACTTGTCATTAACTGATTGCGCAATTGATTCTAAACTGAACTTATTGTACTGGATACCAATGTTTTCCAGTGTTTAGTCTTGGTTTCCAGATTCTTTCATTTCAGATGGTTTTGCAAGTGTTATGTTAAATCTGAAATCCGATGGAAGAACATAAGTAAACATCGGACATAGGTCAGTTAGTGTTTTAATGTCCAATGCTATTTTAAGCTATTTACCGTAGAATGAAAACTGTATAGTTGCAGGAGCAGTATTTGATGCATTACCTACCCGTGATCGTAACTTTCTGAACTTATCATTCATAATGTTTTGTTCGGTCCTACTTTTGTCCTAATCAAATCAGTTAACCACAGATCTTTGTATATGATGAAAATCTTGGAGTGATCAACTTGAAAAAATCATCGCATCTATAAGAAAAGGTGATGTCTTTCACAAACATTCTATACATACTGTTTACGACTGAATTTTAAGCATCTCCTTTCTTCCTTCATATAAATGGCACAAATAAACTACCTGGTACAATCAATATATCTTGGCACAGCTTTGGAATTGGTATCTGTACAGTCTGTTTAGGTTTTATTGTCCTTGGGATGTATGTGACACAATGATGTGTTGGATTAAAGTATTAACTCCTTGCGGTATCTTTTACTCTGTGTGTGGAATTATCTGTTTACCGTAAGTTGCCATATATTGTACTGAAATTGCAGATTATCTGCAAAAAGGTGAACCTCCGGTTCAGCCTTGTCACTCTGCAATAGCTTCTCAGACTTTTATCGCACCAGGCCAGGATGTGCGGAGCAATAATCACATTAACACCAATTACAAGTGCAGGGAATATGTATTCGTATTTCACTTGATTATCAGAAGGTTAGCAGAAATCATTAAGTTTAGATTGTCTTAGCTTTTCAAGTTTTACCATTATTTTCTGGGTTCGTACATGCATTGGTGTCAATAGAGCACAAACATCATCGATGTTGTTTAAAGTCTAAGTCACCAAACATTATTGTCTCAATCTTTCAATTCAAGCAATCCAATATATTTGCTGTTTTCATTGATGTCGGCAGTTCTGCTCTGTAAGTCTAACTCCCTCTTCTTCAGCTCCTTTAGGATCCAATGATTTAAACAGACAGTTGCATTATTTCATATTTTATTTAAAAAAAAACATATTTGGTATCATTTGAAAATGGTAAAATGTAAACTGCACAGTTGAAAAATCTCATTTTAAATTTAAGGTCAGAATCACGGGTCTCGATTTAACAGGATCAAGTAAGTTTATAATACGGTTATTCTTAAGGTTTAAACTACTGCTGATTGTTAGACTTATTGTGACGTACTTCTCCTCTGTTTTTGTCTCAGTGTTAAAAGTACACCAAGTTCACTAGGTCCTCTAAGAGATATTTATGTCATCATTGTATTAGTTACTTCACATGATAAAACATATGTTACCGTGAAAAGCGATTACTTTTCCATCTTCGTCGTTAATTCTAATATTCAATCAGTTAATTGTACCTCGTCATTGGCATTGCATGAAATAAAATAACCGTCGAAAAAAAATTACCAGCCAAAGACTCTCACAATGCTGAATAGTTCATCTATGTTATGCCGTTAAGTTCGCCACATACACTGTGTAAATGAGCGATTTTAACTCTTGTGTTGTATCTGAGTCGTTTATCATTTTTAATTTCTTTGTTGTCACCATTTCCTTCATTCCTTTTCTGGCGTTGTTCCTGTACATCTCAAGGTTGGAAAAAAACATTAGGACTTGAAAATAGTCCTTCTTTAAATGTTGTCACTGATCTAGTAGATTATATTGCTTTTGAATTCATCAGCACGTCTGTCAACAACAACATGTGTTATCTGGAATGATATCCATAGCTTGTCATTATTATTATCAATTGGATTGGTACAATAGATGTCTTTCTCAAGAAGTGCATAGACTGTAATGTAACTTTCCATTCTCATCTGCAGATATTACGCTATTTATACAGCGACGAAGATTCCATTATATTATATGAAAGGTTTGTATAGTAAATAAATGAACAGCCAAGTGTTGTACCAAAGGCACAGGCTCCCGCCCTTAAAGTGTGTTGATCAACTTGTATTATCGCTCAGAGAGCGTTCTTTATTCGAAACACCTCGTCGCCTTCTCTTTCAAACAATATTTGTTCTGTTCTTATATAACCAGCTTTACGGAGTTTCCTGGGTCTTGGCTATCGGTGTTGTTTATTTTCTTACTGACTACAATTTTTATTTCCTTGTACCTGTTATTCTCCTTGATGGTTGAAGTTAATTACTCATAGTTGATTTGATTGTCACTTATTGCTGTGTTTATCATGTCTATTCAACTTACTGATATCAGAAGTTACTCGTACATCATATTATAAAACTTCGTTGTAGATTAACTTCTCTTTTAAAGCTTTTGCAACAAATCCTATACATGTTGCACTAAATCCACTAAAAGCCAAAGGAACAACTTAACTGGTAGCTATTTCTAAATCAATAATTTGACTGATATTATTCACATGCCACCTAAAACCGTCGCCACCATCGAAGTGAAACTTTGCATACTATTTTTGCATATAATTGTAACATTTCTATAGTGGTCTATCTTTTTGACTAAATCATTTCTAAGCTCGTTTTTTAGTGCAGTAAAAATTTTCAGTACTGCACTGCCACAGGCGAATAAGGACCATTGTCAGTTGGCATTGTCTCGAAAGGACAAACTAGAGGTAATGTAGGATATAAAAGTGGAGAATTTGGTGTCTTTTCACTCCTTTATATCTATGAAATAGAGAACTTCAATTTTTGAGTGGTAACCGGTTTTATTGCAGATATTTAGGTTACACAGTTACATTTATGATTGTAATTTCGGTGCAAGTTTTTTTCGCTACGAATATAACATTTCTCATTGGCTTGCTTTTGAAAATAGAAATATAATCCAATCGCCCATTAATGCTCATTCTCTTTCAAGGAGGCTATGTTACTTACCTAGTGGTAAAGGATTTCATTTGCATGCATTTATTTGGTAACGATTTTTTATGGTAATAACCCAGGATCTATTAGGTAGCCGATTTTTATCTCTGTTGTCGTTGATTGATTGTGTATGAACCTTATACAAGTTTACGAAATCTTGAAACCGTACTCTATTTTTACCTAAATACAAATTTGTATATTTACTCATATCAAATACGTAATTTATTCCTTCTTCATTTTGCACTGTTTAAATCATCTTACTGTCATTGCTTATTTCAATGTTTTCATCATTGAAAGTAATCTGTAAATCTGCATGTTTTTTTCTCCAAGGTATTAGAGTATAGTCAGGGAGTATGTGAAGTCCCGTGGGAATTTTGTGATGAAAGCAAGCCACTTGTCAAGATGTCTTAAGGGGCCCCAAAGAGCAATAAAAAAAAAACTTGTTGGCAGTCTGGAAATTTGCTCTTGTGTCGGTTGAGAATTATTGAAAAATAAATCCAAAACATCTGTCTGAATTCATTTCCGTCAATAAGATAAAAACAGTTGTAAGTGTATAAAGTGGACCATTTATACCTTAAGTATGTCAATATGTATGCAAAATAAAAATACAGTAATCACGTGCAATGGCTATCTGTTCCTAACATGAGTTTATGAAAACAAAATTGTCACTTTCATGTGAAACAATTATCGAGGTTTTATGTCTTATGAAATATGTTAACACTAGCAGAAGAAATGCAACAGTCTGGCAAAAAATTATTCGGAGTACTGCTATCACTAATCATATAAACTTTGTGTATTGATTAATTTAAATTCTGACATTTATAGACTAATCGACACCTAAGTCTTTGTTGATAAATCTTACAGTGTAATAGAGAAACGTAGATTTACAGCAAGTTTAATATTAAAGAATCTAATCCCACCACTCAAACAATGTCTACATTGGTAAGTACAGTAGATAGTTCATAGGAACATGTTGTCATCTTCTCCCTCCTCCCCCTTCTCTTCGTGCACTGGGTTCGCTTGTTCCATGTTGTCACATGCCTTTCCATTTCGGAACAGCTACAGATGTCAGTGCAACTGAACCCTGCTTTCTGACAGGTGCACCTTGTTGTTTGGCATCTCGCCTTGGTGCAGCCACACTTCACCAAGTGAAGTACAGACTTTGGCGCTAGAAGTTGCATGGTCATGACTGGTACCCAATCTTCCCCTTCCAATTTCCTGCCATATTCTTCTGGTGACGGGATCTCAGGGTTTGCCGTGGTATCATTTTTACAGATAATGGCCTTGTAGTGAGCCCGCAGAATTGCTTAATGTAGCGCAGCTTGTGTAGGTGGTAGCCTTTCTGATTGTGCCTGTGTCTTTGTGAGCAACTACAACCTCAACTTCTCCACCTTTAAGATTGAGTTTGAGGTAGGTACATCTTACAGATGAACTGCTCGATAGCAAAGGTGTCATTAGTAGGCACTGAGGTTGTGTCCAGGCTTGCAAGTGCATTTATGATGACACCTTTGCTGCTATCGGTGAATGGATTGGTAAAGGTCCTCAGAGTGTCAGTGAGGGCTTCAGTGTTCTTCTATTGCCGCGTGAGCACAGAAGTTGAAAGTGCATGGTGGGGCATTTGCGTAGCTAACGATATGCCAGCCATCTCTTGAGCTTCTCCAGCAAGCCTCGCTAGTATGGCGAGATGAGGAAGAACTTGGTGCGAGCATTTGCATTCAGGGTGATACCTACGAGTCCACCAGTTACTTTCATTGAGCGGTTGATATACTTCAAGGCATGCTCAGCTCCAATGGCACATAATGGCACAAGTGGATTCTTGGTCACAGCCCAGTAGCCATGCAGAAATTCTTGGCATATGCCAGTGACGACTCCTTCAGTGATTCCATGTCTGCTAGGTACAGGGGGATCATCCGTGCATAGACGAGCTTGTCATTAGCAAAGTAGAGCATAGTGAATGCCTCGAGAGCCATCAAATGTAATTTCCAGTCACCCGTTCTCACAGATCTGATAAAGAGTATCATTTCCATAACAATCTGCATCTACTGACGCATTACGACTGGTAGTGGCTGGCTCCCGTTCTTGGCGTCGAATAGAGTCATCTCTTCCATTACTTTTCAGGTATCGATGGCCTGCTTCATTTCTGAGTGTACTTGTTGTATCTCTTCAAATCCACCATCTGCACATGACAAATAAAGATCTTTTGGTGCAGCTGTAAGCCTTTATAGCAGATCCGGATGCTCTTAGAAAAAGGCTTCATGGTATAGCATCAACAAGGCCTGCAGGGTAACAATGTGTGCCTCTACTGCTCTCTTCACGTGATTCCCCTCACTGACATGCTTGACTGTCATGGGTCCATACATGTCGGCCTCAGTTCAGCAGAAGTAAATTCCGATATTCTCGATGTAAGCTCCAATGCAGCGTAACTCTGCGATCACTATGTAAAGCTCACCAGGGCGGAGTATCATATGAGCCATGCATTTAGGAGCCATCTGTAGCTGCTTTATAGGCTTGTAGAGCCCCATGTCAAGACGGTTGACATCCTTGCAATCAGGACCCATAAATGTTGTGTTGATGCCATGGTCCTGCATGAGCACCGTCAGTAGTGTCTGCCACTCATGTGCATTTGCAGCAATAAGTGGCGGTGTGCCAACTGGTGTGGTAGGTAGCTCATCGCCTATCAATGAGTGGTATGCAGACCATGTTGGGATGTTTGATGTTGTGTCATTTCATGTGTTGACCTCAGCGTCTGTGCTTTCTTGTTGCCAAGCTGCTGCCGGGACAGTAACATAGTCACTGTACTTTGTGCTAGGTTCATGGTATGCTTGTTCACTTATAAAGACTTCTTGTTGGCTGATAGCGTTGTGTTTGGTTCCGGAATGACCCACCGATAGAATCTGTACAGTTTGTTTGGTAAATGTCCCTCTGTATCATCTGTAAGTGAACCAACAAATGTCCCTTTGTTAGCTTTCCTGATTGCTTTTCTCAGCACATAAGCCACATTGTACAGAATCTTCATGTCCATGTTACTGTCCACATTTTTCTCTTCCACCAGCTGAATTACAGCATCTCTTGTGCTTTTGAGGATTACACGTTCTGCTTCATTCGCGAGTTTTGGTTTGGAATTCTACATCAGGTATTTCAGTCTCTATGAGCTGTTTCAGTTTTTGCGGCTGCACTCGTGCTTCACCACATTCACATTGTTGGCAGATAGGATGCCTATGTACGCCTCATGGAATACAGATATGCTAACTAACATTTCCATCAAGCAACGTGTCCTCAACCAGACTGAGGAATTCAACCTCTGCTTCCAAGGCATCAGCCGCACTTGGCCTAGATCGTGATGGGTTCATTCCTCTTCGACGAACATTTGTGACATGTATTGCCCAGCACCTCATGTGGTATTTTATGTCAATTGCATGTGCATCTTCTGGGTTGATGGATGTGCAGAGCTTGATATGGAACTTCTCATTTCCACTTTTCTCAATGGCTTCTTTGAGAGAACGACCAGCATTTTCTGTAGCAATCATGTGTAAGGAATTCTTGTATGATGTTCCGTTTTAACAGTTAAAGCACAGATCCTTCTTGTAAGGTGCTGACTGAGAGCGAGTGAAAGTCCCACAATCGGATGAAGATGATTCTCATCTGGTACCCTTGGAAGCCATTCGCTTTTCATATCGGTCTTTGGTTCTACTACGCATTCCTGCATGGACTGTGTCTTGATAGCTCTTTCTGTGCCATGTGGCACGTCTTGATTCAAGTCGTGGAAAGTGACATCACAAGGCGTCTGCTCATCTCAGAATAGTCTTATCGCCATAGTGAGCACACTCTTGGTTTCTCAACAAGTGCTTCACCTGTCGCTGTTTCGCAGAGGATGCAAAACGAGTAGTTGGAGTCATACCTTGCCACTTTTGCAGCAGGCACTTGAATTTGAGCCGTTGTATCCATAACGGTTGAATATAGATGCTGTTGAGGCATAATGTTCGTGCAAACAGAATGTCTTAGCAAGAGAAAACCCAACACCATACACGCATCTAGTGTATTGGAATCAAGGATCTGGTCTATACTGTTCAGGATGATTTCTGTACTGTATATGTTTTTTATATTGGATAATGCGTGTGCTGCCACCACCACATCGTTCACCTGCAACATACAAGAAATACATGGAGGTTAGATGTCACTCAACAATGTACATGAGCTACAATACATGATTCACAGATATGTAGAGAGTGTATATTGAGCAGAGCAGAGTTGACACTGGATTAAATCTAAAACACATATAGATGTTGGTATAAAATACTATGCCAAAATGCACAAATCAAGTGTTTCCTGCACTGACTTATCATCATGAGCAGAGCAGATTCCCAGACTGCCAACAAGTTTTGTATTATTCTTTGGGGTTTGCTTAAGACATCTATATTAGTGGCTTGCTTTCATCAAACAACTCCCACGGAAATGTATTTCATTGATCATGCTACCTGACTAGTATATCATTTTATGTTCTAAATCAACAAATTAACATTTATAATGACTTGATTGTTATTTTTCAACAAAGACAGCATTTACCACATGTTTATTCTGTCTAAACTTGTAAATAAATAGGCATTATTTCTAGATACATACGGATATAGTTGCTTCTTGTTAATCTTGTGAAATATGTCCATCACTTCCCTGAAAACGGTTAAATTCTGTAAAATATAGCTTTGTGACAATATGTACAATGTGTAAAAAATGTCACATTATCTGTTTGCGTTCGCTAATTGTCGTTACAGTCTAGATAGTTTAGTATTTTTTTCTTCTAATTTTGTGAAATACTCGAGTTGTCTTGTCCAGAAGTTTTAGAATGATTGATAAAATGAGAGTACTTGAATTTTAATTTCTCGAAATGTTTCGATGTTTTTGCTCATTTGAAAAGATCGTAAGGTTCGTGTAACATAATCGAGATGAAACTAATATAATATTTTGAAAAGTTAAACAAATCAATATACGTACTGTATGTATTGAGTTAATCCCTAGCCGAGACCTTTGAAATAGAAGTTAATATTCTATATGATTCAAGAAAAACAAAACGACACTAATGAATGAATTTTTATTCAAACACTTACTTGAAGCCACAAAGAAAAACTTTATTAATGCTACTGTTATATTGTAATAAAGAGCAGTATGTAAATTATAGAAGGTTTCTTCGAATATGCTAATTATACAAATATGCCACAATAGAGAGTGATAATTTGATTTCTTGACATGTGCGGAAGTCACAGAAAAGCTAAAACTGAACGTACAAAAAAGGTAAAAACGGTATAAAAAATCTACTGCATGGACTTTACAGCCCTTCTGTATTTTTGTAAAAATATAAAATTCCGTAAAATATGTACAGAACATGCTCAAAACCCGCACACACACACTCACTCTCTCTCTCTCTCTCTCTCTCTCTCTCTCTCTCTCTCTCTCTCTCTCTCTCTCTCTCTCTCTCCGATACGCGTATTAAGTAACTTAATTGCAGTATTAGAGGAAATCAAAATTACAGATACAGTACAGTAGAGAATAATTAAAAATGCAGTAAATAACCTCGATTTTTCGTGCAGTATGAACCTTCTGGATTTTGTGGTTGCTTCAATCCAAGAAGTTAAGGACCCAACGAACAAATATCTTTCACCAAAAGTAATGGAAACCCCTTCCTCATCCACGAATTTAGTTATGGACGAAAATGTAATTTAATGCAAACCCCCCAAAATTTAAATTGATATCCAAAATAAATGAATTCACAGTATGCTGAAGAATCTCCATTAATTAATTTACACTAGGATTCCAGATTATGGAATTTCAAATATTTCAACAAACCATGGAGTCCGTTTCATCACTAATAAAAAGGACAAGCAATATAAAATCCAACCTAGCATCACCCTACTGTCCTCCAGTCTTGCTTATTGTGGAAGTAAAATAACAGTAATAAAATAAATGCAGAAGAATATGGTTGATACAATAATAGCAGAGATTTATCTGATAAAAATAATACTTGTGGAATCTTGTTGCTAAATTTGATAATTCTGGCAAGTTTGTGTGCTTTTGCTCTCTGAACATTCTCATATATAATACCAGACTGGGTTTTCACTTTTTTCCATGTTATCACAGATTTTAAAAAGTTGTAATTACAGTCCACTTTACTTGATGACAGACACTTTTACGAGGCCATGTTCGGTTGACCTTGCCATTCTGCAATCAGACTACAGCGGTCACATTTACGAAAGTCATAAACGCCATTCGTAACATAATGTTACTGAAAATAAGTGGACTGGGAATTCAAAAGGTAACCAGAACGTACATGTTTATTGGTGGCTGTCAGAACTACCTATTACAAGTAGATCTCGAATTTAATAAGAATCGATACGATGACTATGACCACGATTGATCTCGAACTCACTAACTCCACAGAGGCGGATCCATAAATATGGTGTGGGGGGCCGAGGGGAGGGGAAGGGAAGGGAATAAGTACGGCAAGGAATCTGTGAGATAAAAACCCTGGTGGGGGCCCAAGGGCCTAAGCCTCTTGCATTTAAATCATTTTCCAGGGCATCAACTAACTGTAAAGAAAAGGTTCCTATTGTTACGCTCTCATTTAAGGGGCGGGGCGTGCCGATTCCGACCCCCTCGGCAGATCTGGCCCTGTTCCATTTCGCATGTACAATGCACTAATTACTGCAACATATTGCTTTACCTACATATCAGTTACAGTCTCGTTATATTTACTTCATGTTTACATCAGACTAATATACATTGTATTTTATATGTACTTTATATTGACATCAGATTAATATACATTGTATTTTATATGTACTTTATATTGACATCAGATTAATATACATTGTATTTTATATTTACTTCATGTTGACATCAGACTAATATACATTGTATTTTATATTTACTTTATGTTGACATCCAATTAATATACACTGTATTTTATATTTGCTTCATGTTGACATCATATTGATATACATTGTATTTTATATTTACTTCATGTTGACATCAGACTAATATACATCGTATTTTGTATTTACTTTATGTTGACATCAGATAATGATGCATTGTGTTTTATATTTACTTCATGTTGAGATCAGATTAATATACATTGTATTTTATATGTACTTCATGTTGACATCAGACTAATATACATTGCATTTTATATTTCTTCCAGCCCTTCCGTTTAGAAAATTATTCAAAACGCAAATGTCTTGAAAACTCGAAAACACGAGACCTTCTACAATTTTAGGGACGCATTAATGGAAGTCAACTCTTCCCTTATTAGCCCAAAGTCCATCAGATTTTATATTTGTTCCAGCCGTTCCGTTTAGAACTCTCCAATCGATTCCCGAAAGAGGAATGCTAAATATCACTTGTTCGTTGGGCGATCTTCTTTTTAGTTTTTGCAAATGGTACATACCTCATATATATTTCAGTGTGCAAATAGTAATATGTCATATAAATTTCACTTTGCAAATGGTGCATACATCATATATATTTCACTGTGCAAATGGTAATATGTTATATATATATTTCACTGTGCAAATGTTTACCGTGATTAATCTAACAGCAACTGTTTGAATAAACGAGACGGCAGTACTTGAGAGGTTTGGCCATCATATTTCATCTTCACTCAACTGAGATCAGTTTTGAATAGATAATCCACAAGTTGAAATAGATAATCCACACCCGAACGTAAACATTATACAGCTCCCTCTTAGACTTGGACTAGAGATCAAGTTTTCGTATAAAACTTTCATAAAACATTTGTATCCATAAATGCACCATTACATTTCAGCCAAATATACCAAAGAACATTGTAAATAATAATATTAAAAATTTATTAAGATGCCACTAAAAGGAAGAATAGCGTACAGAAAGCAATCAATACGATACACAGTTAAACCACCAAGGTATGATGTTTGAACGACACGTAAGGAACCATACATGAATCACGCAATCCTCTCCATTTTCAGTTCCTTACAGCTCACCCTCGTAGAGAAGACCTATAAAAATCAAAGGGGAAAAAAGCTTCTAGTTAGTACTTCTTCTTCGAAAGAGCGAATAAGTTTCTGAATCTTTGCTTTTCAATTCAATACGCTTTCTTTGAAATTAATCTCGTTCTCACAAACAGTGCCTTGTTTGTGTAACAAGCTTTCATAGCAGGTGCGACTTTGTTATGTTACGACTCGAGGTCTTAAAAATATGTAAAAGAAATAAAGTGAAACCAACAATGTAAGTAATATCAACAAGCAATTTATTTCCCTACAATACAAAGTGATTTTCACGAGATACTTACAATATTGTGAATCAAATTCCAACATATCCTAAATCCTAATCACAAGTCCTAAATTATAGAATGTTCCGAATGGGTTCCAATAGTCTTGAATGTCCTGATTTAACACAATGATATAATCCAGAATGCCTTTGAATGATTTTGCAAAGGTCTAAAGTAATGTATTAATTCAAAAGTCAATGAGCATTTTAGTAATTCCAACGAATATATTAAGTAAATAATTATTCTCGAATTATATTTTATTTCAACGGCACAAACCTTAAAAGATGATCTCAAATAGATTCCCACAAACTGATGTAAAACATGAACGAATTATTTGTTTACAAATCCCTATTTATACACATTTTCACTTGACCTATATCAACAGGATGTGAAGCAATACAATGGAAAAAAACCAGTGTAACTGTCAACAAGAATGGCCTTGAACTCAAATGCTAGTCAACATTCTGTTTACTAGTAACCAGAATCTAAAGTGCTACTTACCTTTATAGAGAAGATTTAAACACACACTATAGATTAAATATACATAACAGTTCCTTCATCGAAAGAAAGGGAATTTCAATATAATAATTGAGCGCCCGTTTATTTGTGTGCACTTTTGTTATTTATGCCTTAAGAACCTATAAGTAAAATTAAATGTTGGAATCCTTTATTTCCATAGCTGTTGTCAATCCAATATTAGTTTCAAAGAAGTTCGACAGAAGTCATATCCTCGACAAGCAAAACAATGTTAGCATGAAATTCTTTTGAGCATTATTAGATGCTTCAAAGTGAGGAAAAATTTAAGAATAATATATACCATGAGCTGCTTACAGCAAATAGTGTATTTTATTATTCAGTGATTGTCACCAATTTTACGTTTGATAAAGATGGCTTCGAGTTTGTATTTACCACCTAACTTCACAGATTCAATTTAACTCTGATTGGTGAATTCGCTGAAAGCTATGCCACATTGTTACATACTGAACTGGCTGGAAGTTATGCCACATTGTGACATATTGAACTGGCGTGAAGTTATGCCACAGCGTTGCATACTGAATTGGCTGAAAGTTATGCCGCATTGTTATATAGCACATTGTGACGCTAACAAAATGAGAAAATTATTAGAGGAGTTTTGATTTATCTCCCTTTATTCTCGCTGATTGAACTCATTTAAACATTGACATTGTGATAATACCAGACTCGTAATAACTGTAATTTTACCAAAAGAGGTTAGTCATCTTCTTGACCATTGCAGCAGTAAAGATTAGATTTGCTTGATTTTGTCATCATAATTTAATTTAACCATATTGTTTAGCTCTGTCGAAAATGTTATGCCTAGGTAAATACATTTAGATGAATCCCAATCTCAATGGTATTCTGAGCAATATTTAATATTACTACCAGTCCTACTTCCAATCCAGACTGCTTTTGTGTTTTCAGTATTTATGCTAAGGCCTGAACGTTTATAGTATTTATCAATGAGATTATATGCTGATTTCGGACACTTTTCCGAACCATCGAGAGTGAGTGCAGTGTTATCTGCATATCGTGAGATAAGATGTTCTATATGATTTATATTCTTAATATTTGTATTTTTTACCTTATTATGTGGGAGAGGGGATCACTTTGTATGCAGCCTCTTTAAATACCAAACGAAGCTGAACATTGTCCATTTACCATAATGCATCGTATAATAGTTTTGTTAAACGGTTTTATTCAATTTTTGAATTTTTGTCTAAATGTAAAAGTCTAATACTTTATAAACGAAAGCCCATGCAACATAATCAAAGCCTTTTAAAAGTCAATTAATAGAAGTCCAGGTACGTTATTTTTTGTTGAAAATATAAGATCATATAGGGTAAGAATATTTTCCCTTATCCATATTCCCTTAACGAAACCAGTTTGATCATTAATTATAATTGCTGGAAGAACATGCTTTAATCTATTTGCAACAAACGCTGATGCACTTTTGTAAGTTACATTAAATAAAGAGATGGGTCTCCAGTTTTTCCGATACTGTTTTCCTTTATCCCATTTTGGAAGACAAGTTATTACACCTTCCTTATGAGTTCCTTGTGAGTTGATGATAGCTCCCAAGAATTATATGAAAGATTAATTGCCCTTAAATAATATGGATCAATATATATATATATATATATATATATATATATATATATATATATATACATACATATATATATATATATATATATATATATATATACATACATATATAGATATATATATATATATATATATATATATATATATATATATATATATATATATATATATATATGTGTGTGTGTGTGTGTGTATTGGACTGCATTTTAGGCTTGCAGTTTATTCCGTTATATTTATAGAGCCATTAAAAGATTCTTTCTGTACACTCTCTAGTTTAGGAATATCCCGATAATTGAGGAGAGACTCAAGATCAGCTAGATCCACATGATGATGTGACTATAGATTCTGATAGTATAATTTTGTTTCTTTCAAATTTCTAATTGATTACCAGTGTATGTTCCATCCGATTTTGATAAATCAGGCATTGTTTTACTGATGAACTTTCTATTTGCCAAATTACAGAAATATGTTGATACCCGTTCTCCTTCTTCAAACAATTTTGCCGTTGATTGTATTTTCACACCCTCCATTTTTCCTACAAATTTCCACCGTTTCCGTTTGCTCTGTAAAAAGTTCAAATTTATTACTTTTATTAATTTGCTCGTAATTTTTAATTTCCTTAATATGATGCATCTCGAGTTGATCTTGTCCTCTTTTTTAAAGGATAAGTAAGAGTTTCCTTTCCCCTTGATTTCCAAGAGTATCATTAAAAAAGCTGATGATTTAAAGTAAGCACCATCTCTGAAACTGGAATTTGCTCAAAATTAGATATTTGATAAGAGAAGATATATTGTCTTTCGTAACGATAAATTGTATCTTTAACAAAAAAAATGTAATCTGAATCTCTTAATAATGAGTTATTGAATTTCCCAAAATTTTGCGTTGATCAGTTCCTCTAAGGCCAAAATAATTTTTACAAGACAATGGTAACTTCTGTTTCCAGGTCCTATGATAGTTTCTTTCATCATTGAAAAAAGATTTTCTTATATAAGAAAAATGTCTTACCTGGCTTGCTTAATTAGTTTACTTTTTCCAGATATTTATTTATGAGTATTATTTCTCTCTCGCCAAATGTCAACCAAATTATGTTCTGTTCATATATCAGGAACCACCTGTCTTGTCTGGGATTGTTTAACATATTCTAGTTATATGTATCAAATTCTGGATCTACCTCCAATAATCATATAATCATTGCTCAAGGGTGTTATATCGTTCTTCCTTTCTAAGTAAAAATGCGGATTATCATGGTTAAGATGATATGTAACAATCAGAGTAAATCTATAATTTTGTGTCTATATGTCTAGAATGATTTTACTGCCAGTATAATCTTTCTTGGTTCTATGTATGGGGAATTGAACATTATTAATTAGTAGAATAGCCACCCTCTTGAGTTTGATGAATTTGAATTGAAAACACATTCACAGTCCCAACCTGATCGTATGTATTTATTCCATTTCTGAATAAAATGGATATACTGAGGAACATAAACTGAATAATTTTGTTTTAAATAGTTCAAAACACTACTCTCATAACAGGATCACCTAATCCCGGAAAATTCATTTTAACAATCTTTAATTTGTCATCCATACAACAACAGAGACACATTTTGCTGTATAAGACGAATGGGTAGAGGTCCAATGTGCATAAGAAACCACGATGGCAGATGTGATTATAACTTGCTGATTTTTTGGCCAGCGAACGGCAGATATTTCAGCTCTGTAGGGGTTTTGCCTCAGCAACTTGAAGAACAAAGCATGTTGGAACTGCTGGAAGGAGCGGGAAAACTCCTGGTTGTTAATCTGTCTTAGCTCCCACTCCCATCCCGCCTTGGGGCCGGCTCACAATTGTGATTTTATTTATTAAGATATGTTATTGTAAATAAAATGTGCACCTGATGCTTCTATGCTGACACATTAGTGCCTTAGGTGACTCTGACTGTGGCAGCTTTGCTTGTGGTTGAGTTTGGAATGTACGCTGTACAGCACGATGTTGACAGTGCCATTGCATTAGTAGTTCACAACTTTCAACTGCGGATCTGCAGGCCACATCTAATGAGGGTGACGGTACATGAGGCCACAACCATTCTTTCAAATTTAGTAAAAAAAAGGCATTCAGCCTGTCGTTCCGACGGACAAGAACAGTAATTAAGCACGAGGAATGTTAACAAACGCGTAACGAGAGCCAAAGAGAGACAAAAAAGAAGGAAAAAAAAAACACACCAAAAAACATGCTTTGAGAACCATTAATATCACTCATCCCAAAGGCGTACTAACACTACGGAGGCAGAGCAGTTGGTGTAAGCATGTTGTTCCAACTTGAAGCAGCGGAAGCACAAGCTCTGTTTTCTTTTTCGAAGGGTTCAAATGACAAAGATTAGAAAAGACACAGCTTATGATGAATTCCAGTGAGATTTCACTGGTCTACAATTTTTTCGAAGTCGTCTGCTTCAGAGATAAAATGTGCTATTTATTAGGGATTTTGAATTCAAATATGACAATTAAAACAACTGATTGGCTACTGTTTCCAAGATATTAAAGTTTGTACATCTTACGTCTATGTATATTGTGTACATAGTAGACTTTTAATCATAAATTGTAAACTTAGGTCTTTTCATGTGTTTATGGTTGCTTTACATGACAATATTTCACCTGTCCTGTTTATGTAACACTTTAAAAAACAGCAAAAGGGTTATATAAATAAAAAATATATTGAAACAAAAGTCAAAACACTATTATGTATATACAAGTACATAGTATAGTCCTTATTCCGTGTCTACTCGGCGCTTCTTGACTTGTCTCTTGTATTCATTAAATGGAGCATCTCTTTTCACTGTCCAGCAATAGTCTGAGCATTGATGGGCTCCATTTGCCCTGATAGAGTTTCTCCATTGTTGCAATGTCCTGGTGTAATCGCTCGCCGTGCTCGTCGCTCACTGCTTCGCAGTTCGGTGGAAAAAAATCAGGATGAGAGTGCAAAAAATGTATCTTTAGTGACATGTTGCAACCAAGGCTTTTGTATGCCTTGAGGAGGTTTTCCACCAACTCTCTATGGTTGTCTGCCTTTGTTGTTTCCGAGAAAATGTGTTGCCACTAACTGGAAAGCTTTCCATGCCGTCTTTTCCTTGCCACGCAGTGCACGGTGAAATGCATCATCTCGAAGAAGTTCACGAATCTGAGGACCAACAAGGACACCTTTCTTTATCTTAGCTTACTTAACCTTGGACATTTTCCACGGAGGTACTTGAAAGCTGCTTGTGTTTTGTCCATGGCCTTGACAAAGTTCTTCATCAGACCCAGCTTGATGTGCAAGGGTGGTAACAAAATCTTCCTTGATTCAACAAGTGGTGAATGCTGAACACTTTTCATCCCAGGCTCCAATGACTGTCGGAGTGGCCAATCTCTCGTGATGTAGTGGGAATCTCTCGCACGACTATCCCCTTCGCAGAGAAAACAGCAGTACTTTGTGTATCCAGTCTGCAGACCAAGCAAGAGAGCAAGAACCTTGAAATCGCCACAAAGCTGCCTCTGATGTTGGTCATAGTTTATGCACCTCAAAATTTGTTTCATGTTTTCATAGGTTTCCTTCATATGAACTGCATGACCAACTGGAATTGATGGCAAAACACTACCATTATTCAGCAAAACAGCTTTAAGACTCGTCTTCGATGAATCAATGAACAGTCTCCACTCATCTGGATCATGAACGATGTTGAGGGCTGCCATCACACCATCGATGTTGTTGCAGGCTACAAGATCACCTTCCATGAAGAAGAATGGGACAAGATCCTTTTGACGGTCATGGAACATGGAAACCCTAACATCACTTGCCAGGAGATTCCACTTCTGTAGTCAGGAGCCCAACAGCTCTGCCTTACTCTTGGGTAGTTCCAAATCCCTGACAAGGTCATTCAGTTCACCTTGTGTTATGAGGTGTGGTTCAGAGGAGGAGGATGGGAGCAAATATGGGGCATGTGACATTGACGGTTCAGGACTAGAAGTTTGATCCTCTTCCTCTTTCTCGTCTGACTCAAGTGAGAATGATTCCGGTGATTTTTAGCTGACGGAATGTTTGGATAATGCACAGTCCACTTTTTCTTCTTTGACACACCTTTCCCAACTGGAGGCACCATGCAGAAGTAACAATTGCTGATATGATCTGTTGGCTCTCTCCAAATCATTGGCATTGCAAAAGTGCATAGATTTCCTTTTCCACTGGAGAAGATTTGTTGCACAAGTGTTGCAGCATATGTGTGGGGCCCACCTCTTGTCCTGATCTCCAATTTTGCAGTCAAAATAAAGGTGATAGGCTTTCTTAACCATAGGGGTTATACTGCGCTTTTGTGATGCAAAAGTCACTTCACCACAAACATAGCAGAAGTTATCTGCATTGTTCACACAAGTACGAGGCATCTCTGCTCACTTTGGCTAAACAGAAATGTGTCCCTTTGCAAAATCAAACACTGACAAATAAGAGAGCACGACATTGTATGATTTGGAGAGCTGATATAGGGCAATTTCTTCAGCAGAGTGATGTAAGCTTAGTTATGATTGCATCATCCATGACTTCTAGGAATAACATGATGCAATTCATATCATGTATGACGCAATACCAGCTTCAGATTGCATCATTCATTGTTTTGCCTAAAAAGCAAGTACTGTCCAAACCCAGTCATAGATTTATTCATAGATCCAGTCAAAGATGTATTTTAGTCATTTCTGGTTTAAATTGAGATCCCTTCCCTTTATAACTCACTTATCGTCCGCCATTCCCAAGTCAAGGGTCGTATATACTGACCCAGTATAATATCTTTAAAACTAGAGCCAATCAACAATTTTAAGAATCATTTTCGTTCTCAGTGACCCAGAATTAGTAAAGTTTGACAACATTTATTGCGGAAGCATTTTGGCTGTAGACCAGTGTTTTTAACGAGCTCCTCCTGGGTTTCTGCTCTTAAGCGAGCTATTAGCTCGTTTCTTGCCACTTTCGTTGATTACAACGAAGTGTACGCCTTGTGCGATGCATCCCGCATTTCTCTTTTCCTGCTTGTGTATTTGTCGGCTTCATCTAGGATAAGCTTGAACTCTTCTTCGGAGAGAACGTTGTTGGATAGCGCCTTAGATATCTGGTATGCGATTGTGTTGAGCTTTAATTCTGCCTAAACGCGAATTTTATAATGCTTTTTAGCCTTCATTGAAATCAGACCTCATCTTAAATCTGTGATCTCAAGGGCAACTGTAATGGTGGCAGCAATGGTTGTTGTCAATATTCCAATCACCGCCACAATTGTGCCCAGAGAGACAGCTCTCAGTGTTTTGTTAACGCCATCCTTCGCGTTTACTGCGCGCTTGTACGTTTTGTATAGATCGCGCCGCTGTGCAACCTCTGCCACTAGGGAGGTTTTAGCCTCTCAAATATATTCTGGCGAAAATCTTGTTGGTCTTGGATTTTTGGATATATCGACATTATAATTGCTCTATAAGCAGCTTGGTATGAACATGCAATTGATCTGAAGTGGTGAGAGGTGGGGGATAGGACCCCTGAGGTTACGCACTTCTAACCTGTCGCCGTTGTGTACTGGTAAGAGGGCGCTAAGGTCAAATAAGGCTTCAGAATGCTTGCTATCTCTAGATCTGGAAATAGCACGGTCTTCAACATATACAAATACTATGCCCTCTGTCTGCAGGTTCTCCGACTGTTTGGTTTTCTGGTCTATTACTGTGACGCGGCAGGGCGCGCCTTTTTCGAATATAGATGTTAGATCCTAGTTTTTTTTGTGTTGTATTTTTGTTGTTTTTTTCTTTCTTTCTGCCTGTGAGACGAGTATTAGGTAATAGAGTACCCTACATACCCGGAAGAAAGGTTATTGTCCAGGGCATTTGTCATTGTTGTCATTGTAGTAGCAGTCGCGTCTGAGACTCGGCGAGGGCAGTACTTTTGGCTGTTGTTCCAACAACGAGATCGCAATTAACCCTAGCTGTTCCCGGGTTGCTTGGGGTGATCGATGTCCATCTGCACTGCATCCTCGTTCCACATCAATCTGAACCGGTACGTATTAATCCCAAGTATGCGCCGATACTATTGGACCAATGGTTGAATTCCTTGTCGATGTCAGCGTTGTAGTCCGAAGTACATTCAGGCATGGCAGCCTGCATTACATTTTCGAATGTATCTATGCTGTAATACCTATCGGGAATGGTTACGTCTACCGTGTGGCAAGTCTTGGTCGGGCTCACAATAAATCTGTTATTACCATGTAGAGTCCAAACATTGTAATGTCCTGATCTGAGCGAAATCTCTCGGAGCCCTACACAAGGACACGTGCGTATCACCTGTTCTTCAGGCAACGGCCTAACTAGAGGATTAGTCAATACGACACACATTGCAATGCTATTGCCACGGACATTTCGCTTTAATAGCAGTATGGAATGTCGCGCCAGTGGTGTCTATAACAACAGTGAAAAAGCAGCCAGCTGTTATCTGCTTCTCAACCCCGACGTGTTCATACGGTCGTTTCGTTCCAAACTAAATTTATCGACAAAACCGATAAGCATGTGTTACCTTTCGTCGAATCAACGACGACTGTTGACCGTTGATCTGACAACAAGATAATATCTTGGCAAAAGTAGCTAAACGTTGCACTATGGTGCGCGAATTTACAAGCTCTTTTTCCGCTGCGGAATACCCCCATTACGGATGCATCAACGAGAGTGCTAAATTCGACTGAGAAGGAGATACATTATTGCGGTTTCTGTTCCAATTATCGGACAAAATCTGTTGACGTGAAAAGCATATTTCTCTAAAAGTTTCCTACAGACGAAAGGTTGAGAAAAGCATGGATAGCGCGTATTGAAAGTGCGATTCCCTTAGAATAGACATGACCGTCTGTGTTCAGTACATTTCTTAGAGGGACGATTTACCCAAAGCACAACCTTCCAAGTCAAAAGAAAGATATTTACATTATCCAAAGTAGTTTCATCTGAATTTATTATGGAATAATTCCTGTGAAAAAGAGTTTGTGTCACGATGTCTCCCATTTAAGCTATAATAATAATAATAATAATAATAATAATACTAATACTAATCATAATAATAAAAATAATAATAATAATAATTATTATTATTATTATTATTATTATTATTATTATTATTATTATCAGGTTTATTTTTTCGTGGAAAAGTTCTTGTGGTGATTAAAAGAGGGGTCTGAATTAGATTTATTTGGTATAAACATGGTACATTGAGAAAATTAACAAACTATTTATTTTGTGCAATAAGGTAATAAATAATAATGTAATACATGTATGCATATTTTGCATAGAAAATGCATGCTTAATTATAGTATAAATGTTAAGACTAATATCACATTTGAATGAATAAATTATCTTAGATACATGAGTGATTATAAAAGAGTTCATCTATTAACACATTACTTATTTAAGTGGTCCTTGTACTTACAGATAATTGCAGGATTGCTCATGTAAAAAGTACACAATTTATGGTAAGAAATGGTTCAGCCAAAGCATATGTATTTCCATGTTGTTTATCTTTTTTAGGCAAAAGCAGAAAATGGTGTGGCTTCTTCAGCAAACTATGTTGTATTTATTAAACATGTTTGCAAGGCACTGACGAATTAATCAAAAAGATGGGGGCTGAGATCTTCTTTCAAAATATTACCTGTATCCAAATTTACGGGAATAAATAATATTCGGTCTCTGGTCAACTCCTTTTCCGCCAAATTTCCATGTCTTCTAGTCAAAACATGTTATATCCTTTACAGGAAGCACATAAATAGTCCAGCTCTCAAGAGAATTCCAGCCCCCCCCCCCCCGCCATGCTATTGTTTGTCATGATTTTGCATCTGTTTTTCGTGCAAATGATGTGTCGTATTGACCTCCATGTGTATGCTTGAATATTTTATGTTGTGTAATCTTGTGTAATTTTTTCTACGTAGTTGTTCGCAGCGGCGTATTAAAGGAGTCAGTTTCATACCGCGGTGAGGATGCTGTTGGTGCTTTCATTCAGTGACTTGAGTTTGAGCAGGAGGAGAGGTGCATCATTATCCAGCTGAGATTTTCAAATAGATGGAGATGATAGCAAGGACTTTAAGGAAGCCACATCTGCTGCAATGCAATCATCCATGGAGTGAAGGATAAGGTGCGAGATCACTGCCATATATATATATATATATATATATATATATATATATATATATATATATATATATATATATATATATATATATATTGTTACGGAATTATATATCATTTTGCTTTTAATAATGGTATAGTTTATTAGTTTGTGATCTCTGTTCTTAGTCTAACAGCTGTCGTCTTGCCGTGAGTACACATACGGTAGATTGGATCAATATTTCACTGAGTACATTGGACTTGGGAAGCTTGTAGCATTAGTATATCACGTGGTAGCGCGTGAGATTTGAACTTCTGACCTAGATTCTATGATTCTTCAGAGTCAATACGTTATTAACTGTTTATAACGTTAGTATAAAAGCACTTTAGAGATGTCACGCATAACCCTGTTTCTGATTGGTTTGGAGAAGGTTATTTCTAGAAGGATTAAATGGGTTTTTATTTCGATTCTGCGTAGGAAATAATCCTGTGTTTAGGCATTCCTAGCATAGTTTGACCGCCTGAGAGGTCATAAACGAATTTTGTTCATTTTGTGTGCGGATATTCTGTTTCAGATATATATGTATGTATATATATATATATATATATATATATATATATATATATATATATATATATATATATATTTAATACAGTGCATTCTGGATTAGTACTGTTTCTTCAACTTTAGTAATTATACAGCTCTGTGGAATTATCGGAAACAATTCTAGAACTTGTGATATTTCATTCACAGGAATTATTTGGAATTTATAAAACTTGGATATACTGATTCTTATTAATACATCAGTGCAGCAAAGGTTTCATTCAGAATCTCATTCGGAACATTTGGATTAACTTCCGGATCAGTGAACTTTAGAACATTTTAGGACTTTTAAGGATATTCTATACTGTAAGTTATTTTTAATTCTTTCACTTCAATTGTTTGTTGAAATATTTTAATATTTTAGGAAATTAAATATTTGTATTTAATCTTGAAAGCTTGTTTGAGTCTTTTCTTGTGTTACATTACCCCTAGTCGTAACAATATATATATATATATATATATATATATATATATATATATATATATATATATATATATATATATATATATATATATTCCTACACTCAGCAACTGGATCCTGAATAGTTTTGCTTGCTTGCTACACATGTATCAGGGCAAATCTGTGTTTAATTTTCAAATGTTCAATTTCCAAAAATAATTAAATATGTACTGCCTATGTAGTTACAAACACGTTCTGTGTTAAAATCGTTCTTTGGTATAGTGTGCAGAAAGGGGAGTAAGTCGTACTCACTTTAGCGCGCAATGTATCTTTATAGGTTATAAGCATGAAATCAAACCTCATAACGTTAATTTTATTGGTGGAAATGTTAAATATGATGCATTTATTTTGAAGCATAAATGATATTTATCTCCATCATTCTTTAAACAAAATAAGAAATTTCCAATAAATCAATGAAGACTTTTACTTCAGTTTTCATCTATCGTTCAGGAGATGCAGCGGTCATGACAGCACTGTTTGTGGATCCGCTGGGTGGACCATTTTGATAGTGCCCATCAATACAATTTATTTTAATTGAACTATGTTCCTGTAGTTCCAAATGCCATATTCTCTTCACATTTTTGTTAGAGTACAATATACTAAATTTTTTATTTAAATTCATCTACAAGGTGACGATAATTACTTTTAACACCTGTGGCATATTAATTTTACAGTTCTTAAGTGACTGTTCTTCGGAAACCCTGCAAGCTCTAATGCTTGTTAACTCGTGGCATAGCAATTAAATCGTCTAGAGAAAAAAGTACATCGTTGAAAAAGAACAAGTGCGCGATAAATGCATAACGCCACTACTGACGTGATTCTTCGATGATGTCAATTATCACACATTGCGAGAAATATTATGGAACTGCTCATTTATGAAATTGACCTACAAAGCCGATAACTCTGTGAAAAATGGAGTAAATAATACGGAATAATAATAGATATATCTACATTTATTAGATAGCGTTCATAACATATTGAATCATACTATAGTTAATGGTTCTTGAGCTCTGCTGCTTTTGGCAAGAAACTACTAGTAAGATCCAAAATTGATAAAAACAAAGATTTTAACTCTGCCAAAAATGATGCTGGAAGGACGAAATCACTAACAAGTGAATGTTTATGTATAATGCGCCCTCCTACAAATGACACTGAACTGTGTCCACATTATTTGATCTATAATGGTTACTAAGAAATGTGAACGGATGGACAGACAGAAAAGGTGACAAAACATGCATTTTTATACCGTATCATAGTGCAATATAGACTATAAACATGTGGATTTTAGGTTTTAAGAATGTATATGTATTGCCTACCTTAGCATGTCATAGCAAAGATATCACCCCTTGCATGCAAATTTCCATGCTACCGACCACTCTTTGACCCAGAGTTGCATTTTCCATTTTATGGTTATATTCCTGTTGAGAAATTAACCACTCGTTGACTTAATGCTGTAAAGATTTCTAAACAGCATTAAACTGTTGGTGGTTTTATCAAATATGACATCCTTTTGGCTCTTCCACGTGAAAGCGTGACAAGAATATAAGTTGCTTTTCAATGACTATCTTTTTTTACCAGCCCTGTATGTAAGTTCTTATAAGAGACAAAGATGTTCATCTTAAAGAATAAATACAGTTTACTCACCAGCAATACAAGCGGTCATGAAACAAGCGACATTTCCGGCAATCATTGCTCGGACAATAATTTTCGTTAAGTCCGACTTCCGGTTTGGCACCATCCCACCAAGTGCTCCAAGCATTATGCCAATGGACCCAATATTCGAGAAGCCGCAGAGAGATTAGGTTGCAATAACCTTGGATCGATCCTAGGGTGAAAAGAATGGGAACATATGATGAAAACCTAAAGATGAAATTGTAAAGGTTAAAGCATATTTGCCAAATAAAAATTATTTTCCTAGCGAAACAACTTTACGATAAAGACCCAATCAGACCTCGCTCAAAGAATCTACTCGCAGCAGTAGTCATATCTATCAGTCTATGAAGTTTCTTCAGGAAGGTGCTGGTGTTGATGAGGTAGAATTTTGTCCATGCTGTGGCAGGGGTACTAGGTCTTTTCCATGCAACACTATGGTATGTACGATAAAATGGCTTATAGTTCAGTTCAGTTCAAACATTTTATTTCCGCAAATGTTACAATAGGATTGGGATACAAGTTCTCCATGGATGGTAGCAAACGACTATTTCGATATGAGAGAGAGAGAGACAGAGAGAGAGAGACAGAGAATGCGGGAGCAAGTAATAAAAAGACAATATAGTCTCCTATTCTGAGCAGTTAGATAAAACGCACGGTTTCTTCTAAATAAGTTTGATATATATGAAATAAACGCAAATTTGCATTTACAGACAAATCCGATAACCCATATAACAGATCATCTATGGTCAATTTTAGTGAAAACTGATTAAGCTTGAATCAGCTTTATACGATGATCACCAAAAAATTTACAAATATATATATATATATATATATATATATATATATATATATATATATAGAGAGAGAGAGAGAGAGAGAGAGAGAGAGAGAGAGAGAGAGAATTACAAATATACACCAAAGTGAGCGGAAAGTGCTCTCCCTGGATTATACAGGTGAATGCTTGATAACATTAACAGAATTTTAAAATACGAATAAATAATATTACAATACAGGTTAGAGAATTTTATTTCGTACTCTATGGAGATTCGAACCCGGATCCGCAGGTTACGGCACCCGTCGCCTTGCCTGTAAGCACCAACCCCTATACCATCTCGACCATGCACGCATCACCAAAAATGATGCTACAAAGTCGGTGGTACAGGTATCCGTGCGAAGCAGACATACCCGCATGTCGACCCAGTAATTAATTGTCATCTAAATACACAAACCATCTGGATTCCTACTACAGAAATCAGGGATATAGAAGTTATTATAGAGAATTACAAATATACACCAAACAGAGCGGAAAGTGTTATCCCAGAATTCTACAGGAGAATGCTTCATGACATTAACATAATTTTTAAATACGAATAAATAATATTATCATACAGGTTAGATAATTTTAATTCGATATTATTCCAACTCAGGACGGCAGAGTTTGAAAATGAATTCCTTCTTATTTTTAGACGAGCGTTCGTTTGCCTGAAGTTATTACTGTTTTTAAGATTATTTCTGTTTGATTCACCAACCAGGCTTCAGTGTGAATCAGTATTGGAACAATTGTCCTCTGACTAACGAGCATGTCATAAGAAGGTCATGGCCTGCATGTCAATGCTACGCTCAAAGTATTTTTGTGAACCAGCTTTAATAAAAATAGATTTATCTTCCATATCTCTGTCTCTGACCCAAAGATCAGAAGGTTAAGTAATTATGTTACAAATAGATTAGTCTTTGCTCTGTAATTAGGCATCTAATATTGAACGCGGTCCTTGAAGGAATTAACAATGTACAACAAGTGAAAATCTTTAAGCTGAACCTTAAACTGTTAAACGACGGAGGAAAAGGAGCAACTGCAGCAACTATAACAACAGCAATAACTGTAGTCGAAATATAACCAACCGTTATAATCCCTCCTACAAGCGTGGCATTCAGATCGTGCAGTAATATGTCGCCATCATTGATTCGGGACCACAGGCCAGTCGCAACAGTTCCTGTTTTGTTGTTGATATACTGAGTGAAGTTGACCGTGTTGTCTATGTACTCTCCCAACACTGTGGAAATTTTAAATTTTAGACAATCATATATATGAATCAATTTGGTAAATAAACTTTCAAGAAATAGTGCTTATATATTTATTTTCCTCACGATGAGTTAATTGCATTTTGAATATAGATTAAAATTATGCAGAAATCCTTCTTACAGGTTTGTTAGTTGGTGTCAATTTGTACAATATCCAACAGCATGTAGAATGATTAAATATTCAAGTTATAATTTAAGGTCTAATGATAATCAAATTTTGGTGAAATCATGCTCCTGGTCGGTGAATGTTGATCAAAAGTAATTATGATACTTAAGCGGAAGAATTCTTATTAGAGATAGTAAGGCATTCTGCCAATGAAACCTAAACTTGTACGGAAATCGTCGAACAGTTAATACTGCTTATTGGAGTTAGGTAAGGCCTTGTAGCACTGACACCAAACTTTGATGTACTGGACTCGTTGAACAATTAATACTGAATATTGGAGCTCAGTAAAGGTTTATGCCACTGACACCAGCATTTTTTTTTGCACGGGAATCGTTGAACAATTACTACTGCTTTTGATTAAAAGATTTTTTTAAGACTGAGCTTCATAATTTCAAAAGGCTAAAGCATTTAGAGCCAAATGAGTATCTTATAATTAATGACCTATGAGTTTGGATCAGTCAAAGTAACATATTTTCATTAGTCATCATGTTCATGAAAGCAACAAGTACCACTATGGCAGAAATGTGCAAGTCCAGTAATGGGTAAATAAATCAAGTCATTTATAAAACCAACATAAGAATTAAATTTTGTGTCTTATAAATTGATAAAGATGGCTTATTGTCACGTCCGTTTATTAAACTCAGTGTATATACATTTGGTGCTTGATTTGACAGTTCTCTGCATAGATAAGAATGGAGACATCTTAACCTGAATAAGCTACGAATTCGTTGATGAAAGTCTTGATTCCAATAAGCTTGGCCACCTTACGACAGTCATCTGTATCAACTCCCATCAAGAAAGACAGAGGCCAGAATATGTAGGAACAAATCAGCTTTTAGAAGAACAAAATACATTCATTCAGTAAATGTAAAATCTAATATATGAGAATTTTCATTATCCTTATCAATTCAGTAAGAAATGTGACGTTTATGTAAGGTTGCTTCTGACAGTGGTAAGATCTGTGCTGATTCCTAATAAAAAGTTGTGCTATATTTCACTATTTGAATCATTGAATGTATTTGTATTATTACGTTTTTTTTCATTAGTTTCTATTCAACATTGTAAAGACTATAAACATATCTTGTCTTAATTAAGATTTGTCTTTACCTGGGGAATTAAAGCTAAAAATTTATATTTTTCATTGGAAAAAAAATCCTCTTAAAACCATATCACACTCAAATCTTTAATTTATTCAAATTAACTTTTGTCACACATCCAACCCATTTACTACATAAGCCGCATCTTTCGTAGAAGAAATATGTCTCACTTAACATATCTTCCACTATAAGTAGTTGCTACTCTTTGTGGAAAAAAATAACTTTTCGGTCGTTCAAACTTTTAATAATGCTGGTAATTATAAATAATAAATCCGATTCGTTCGAAGCAACTTTGAGTCAGTGACAATATATAGAACATTTGTTCAACTAAGGTTAGCCGTTTTTTTTTTTTTTTGTTTTTTTTCGTAGATAAAACAAGTCAACGACAAGGATACGGAGGTTTGTTTTACGACTCACAATGAATTCAGGCAGACCATAATTGTAATTTCTTCCAAAGAATAATTCTTTCACAATGTCATCTTTTAAAATGTTTCGTTGACGTTGACCAAATATTCAGTGTTCTTGCGGTATAATGAAATACACGTCTTTCTTTCTCTCGCTAGAAATTTTAATTTTATGGGTCTTCTGTAAAATAATATGTGGCAATCCTGTATACGTCTTATAGCCTGGAATAAGTAAAAACTCACCTCAAATGACAGCTCGGGGTTGAACAAGCCAACTCTGTGGCCCATCCAAGCCAAGGTTGCATTCACAAATGCTAGAATGGCAATGAAAGCAATGATATTGACCGCTATGTTAGCCACAAGTTTGATTGACATCGATGCCCCGTTTGAAGCCGCTTCTATAATATTTCTCTCTACGCTGAAACAATGAAGAATGTTTCAAAGTTTTGTACAATTTTTAATCAATTGAAATATAGGTCATCCATAGATTATTCGAGCAAGTATGTGTACTATACGATTCTGGTTCTCCATTTCAGTGGTTTTGCTAATAAACAAAGCCTTTTGGAACAGAGAACCGGTCTAGATATTCCATATTACATTTGCGAAATCTACCAAAAGACATGATTGGAAGGTGAGTTCCACTAGAAGTCACCAAGTCGACTGCCTGATTGCCTGTGTACATCCCTTTTATAGTTTTGTATCTTTTCAGTAACAGATATTTATCTAATTTACAGAAGAGCAAAATATCATATTAAGCAAAACAAGGCAGCAATTGTACCTTGTTCTTTTTCACCAAAGATACTTTAGGGCAACTGTGATCCCGTCTTGTTAAAATGCATAATTCAAAACGTATAATCATTGACTTTGTATAGCAACAAGTATAATTATGTAGCGAATAACAAAATGTATTAATATAGTGCAAAAGAATAGGGAAAGAAAGATATCCTAAAAAGATAAGGGAAACAGAAATAGGCGAGAAACATGACAAGAATTCTGTATGCTGGTTTTAGTTACTTTCGTTTCACGACAACAGAAAAACTCTACTTTAAAACACCTCAAGTTTATGTTACTAACAATATGCTAAACATTTACATCATAATGATGTAAAGTGTTACGCGTAGAATGAAAACAATCTAGTTGTCTAGCCGTAAAAAATTGCTTGTGGAGAAATCGATGAATCACTGTGCATTCCTCACATCTAAAACTACCGGTTTAAAGACACAAGTTGCCGGTGATCTGGTGACACGACCGGAGCTTTAACACCATCGATTAAATCAGATAGAATTTCCTTGTTTCTCTTTATGTTTCAAGCATATTTTATTATAATTTAATTAAACAATACGGTGTTGGAGATGATTTAATAAACTGATCTAGGTCCTTTATCAAAATATACCAAAATGTTTCAAACATGAAATCAATTTTTTAAAAGCATCAGAATACTAGAAAAATATGTCAAGATAGCATTTGTGAAAGACATATAAAGTTTCAAAGCAAAACGGAAGGAATCTATGCATGTATAATTAAGTAAATGAACAGTTGAAATAATAGACGAGAGAGAGAGAGAGACAAAGAAGACATTTCAGCAGGTACAGCCGCTATTATCCGTTTCATATAACTCCGGTTGCGGAATGTCTAAATTTTAAGTATTAAAATTATTTTTCAACAATGAGAAATATTGCAGAGTTTGTTTCCTTATTTAGTTCCACATCACCCTTCGATAATAAATCTAGCATTAAATAAGGAGTGAGTTGAAAGGTAGAACGAAAGAGCTATTAAATAAGGGACAAGAGAAACAAATGGTATTCAACACACTGGTTATCGTAACCACATGCACACATGAAGTGTTAACAAAGTTCACTCTGTAAAGGACGGAATAGAGGGAGCTTCATGAATGTCTAATCATAGTGTCTAAGATATTAAGGTAACGTGTATCAATAGCATAGTACTGTGATGGACTCAGAATTGAATTAGATAAAAGTTATTTGGTGTTTGTTTTAATAGTTGGGTTAGAAGCATTTTTGACATCGTCAGAGAATTCCAAGGAGCAATCGTGGATGAGAAAAAATGTCTGGTAAGAATTCAGTGTCGCTTTGAGAGCTGCTTTGTCGATAATAAGATGCCCCATACCTCGTTTGCAGAAGAATATCTCTTAAATAGTTAGGTAATTAATTTTGTATTTGATCGAATACATTAGGAATAATCTTTTGTTTCGTTGTGCAAGAGTTTCCTAACTAATTTCCAAATAAAACAAACCTTGAAACAATCAATGTTAGACTTGTATTGATTCGTGCAGCTTCCATTTGAATTGTTTCCGATCTTCCCGAATCTTCTTTGGAACAATTATTTCTGACTTCACGTGTATAGTCTAAACTTAGACGTGTGCACAGTGTATGGAGTTTAGCTAGAGTTATTATGTTAAAATATATTTTCGCCGCGCGCAGCTTAGATAAATATTTAGATGCCATCTGAATAATTTTATTAGTATCACTGGTCCATTTAGCATCAGAAGATAATGCTAGTAATAGGTGTCGATCAATTTAACAGGGAGCAGACTAATATTAGCAAAGGCAATGTCATACAGAAAAATCAGTTTACCTGTTTGTAATTAATAAAGGTAGTTTGAGATGGATTAAAAGTAATAAACTAGACAAAAATTAATGTTTAAAATTGTTTGTGCTTGTAAAGGATCTGACGAAGAAGTCCCAAGAGATGCATCATCAGCATAAACCTTACAATCGAGTTCAAATTGACTGCATTAATTTCGTTGACATAAATAAGAAATAGTAAAGAGCCTACCACGGAACCTTACGGAACCCCATCAGTCGGTTGATATTTTATTGATAATGAATTTCGATAGAAGACTCTCTGCTAGCAATTTAGACCCAGTTTCATTTAATATCTAAAATTTTCTTTGTGAAAGTTTAGATTTTTCAATATCTTTCATATTGCCTGGTTTGCATTTTTCAATGAACATTAAGCAAACATTACGAATTAAAATGTAGTCATTATATCCTGCATTTTCCTGAGATTAGTTTTGTTTAATCTCTGCAGGAAAATTGAGAATTTTATCAAATTTAATAAATTCCTGAACTCATTTTTGAATAATAAAATGATTCACATGTGCATATTTATGAAACTAAAGAGGTATGTTTCATGCCCGTATTGTCAAAAATATGATAAAGCATGATAACGCAAAATCTCAATTTGAGGAACATATTTGATTAATTTTGTAAAACCGGAGGCGGACAAACATCTTACTATCCATTATATAAGTTTTCCAGTAATTCCATATTTAAATTTATAAACTAACCCTTTTATCCATTCCATCAAGAAACCTTAAACACTTTATTGTATTAGAATAGAGAGAAAAAAGTATATTTTATGGTAAAGTTCAATCAGTTCATGAGTTGTAGATCGACCTGGAAGAAATCCATATTGATATTTATATGTCAAGGTATTTGGCTGCAAAACAATATATAGATGTTTAAATATAATTCTTCCAACAATCATGTACACACAGAACAAAAGAAAAATTGTTATATGATTATATGGTAGTGTTTTGTCCCTTTTCTTATAGATCGGTATGATGCGCCCTAGCTTTCACTTCGCAAGGAACACATGGTTCAAGTGATTTGTTAAATAAAATGTCTTCAACTAAGTATTGTAACAGTTGATGATAAATTTGATTAGGTCTTGTGGCTTTCTTGAGATCAAAACATGATATTGTATAAACAAATTCTTGCTTGTGTATAACTATGTCAGAAATAAGAGTTTGATTTCTAACTTCGAAATGCGGTAGCTGTTTATCATTATTTTCTAAACGTACAACAGACCAAAACTGAGAATTCAGCGGCTCGCACTTATCCTCATCACTCTCTACCGAGTTACTAGGATCGGGCGGAAAGTGAAAGTAGGGATAATTAATTTGATGTCTTTGTAGAATGTACTTGTTGTCTCATATGTTTCCAACATCGTCGACGATGTTAATATTTCAAGAAAGACAAAGTTTTATCAAGATGTAAAATAATATATCTTGCATTTTTCCTGGCGGTAACTCTACTCATTTGATTCTTATAGTTTTTATATTGGTTTAGGATTTTATTTCTGATGGCCTTGGTCCTCAGTCTGTCTCTGTTAGTTCTGAAGGTCTTAGTTCTCAACCTGTCTCTTTTAGTTCTGAAGGTCTTAGTCCTCATGAAGTCTCTTTTAGTTTTGATGCCTGAATTTGTTTTTGTATAACAAGTTCAAACTGCGAAGAGAGTATGTCCAGGTCATATTTGTTTCAAAACTTTGGCCGAGACTTTGAGATCCAAATGGCCTGCATATCCTTAAATCTGTTATTGATAGCTGCATGAACATTTCAGTTCATTCACTTAGATGATATGGAGGGTTGTTGCACATTAGGCATGCTGAGAACAATGATATTTGTACTGTTCACTTAGGGGTAAATGTCTGAGTCTTCTGCTTAAAAAGAACGTTATATGATCTTCGTCGCAAAATGAAAGGCAGATCCGCGTTAATGATGTACATAGATAGGTGTGCGTAAAATACAAAAAAAAATTGCAACTCGAAAGAACTTTGATGAGGGGAAAGGTCATTACGTTTTCGCAATGTTGTACACGTCCTCCGCTCTGCTTTTGGATTTTTTGGTTTCAGGGTAGAAGAGCTTGGACATTGCGAGGGCAGCTGGTGCTGACATAACGGAGGCTGACAGCAAGTGATTGGCTGGTACCTTTAATAATAATAATAATAATAAATAGCAGGAGAAGTAGTAGAAGTAGTAATCGCAGTAGAAAAAATCAATCACTGAATGAAGTACGATGCACAGTTGAATAACAAAACAAGAACTGGGCAGTGATAACTGAGTCTCTTTAACATCATGTCTTAACGTAGCATACTTTTTCTTCGTTGGATTGGTTATGTACAATTATATTTTATATGACTAGAGATAAAGTAGCATGCATACATTCCCAGTCTGGTTTTAAGACAACCTCGCAAAGACTATCAAAGCTTAAAATAACTAAATTCCTTCTTCATTATGTGGTAGACCTCATTACTAAGACCATTTCAGTAATAAGACCAGTTTTTCGTATCCCACAAGTAATCGTATGAGTTTGGTGTTATAGTATTATCGTTCAATTAGTAGTAAAAACTGATTGAGTGAAATAATTCTACGCGGGAGTGATATAAAAATACTACGAACGACTTGTAGTAAGACGAAAATTAAAAGTGATGGGGTTTTGCACAATAGTGATTATAGAAAAATGAAAAAAATTCATTATAATTAACTTAAACACAAAAGGGAAGCACATTGAAGAGAAACAATTTTAAAATTTATTTCACTGTCATCTCTTTACGACTTTTTCTTCGCATTAAACACCGTTCCAGCACAACAGTTTCCCAAAGGTGTTCTTGAAAGAAAAATTCCAAAAAGAATACTTGCTTTCATAAGTATATAGGCAGCCATGACCGATCCGGCTATGGTGGCAAATCCGCCCGTTAGAATAGCGTGAAGTTCAGAATTCGTCATGTCATTTAGGAAGGGGCGAATCATCAAAGGCGCTTCACTCTGTTGGACCAAAACATGACGACGATGTAGATTCTCATACCTTCTTTAGATAGTATATTACGGTATCCTTGGGTTCATATCTTCTGTATTATAACAACACTTCTACATGACTGAACCTAGACTCGCATTAGAGCAACCAATGCAATTACACTTAATCTGAATTTAAAGTAGAAATGCAAGACCAATATTTTGATCGTACTGGTTGCAATCATTAAGATTACAAGTTATTTCTTGCTAAAAAGCCCGCATCCTATACATTTTTAATCTGGATACAAATATTGGAATATCAATAAGCTCAGAAAACGATGCTTATTTCTCTCCTAAGCAGAGAGATGTAAGTATCGTATCAACGATGCGATATGTTCGAGATGTAAGTATCGTATCAACGATGCGATATGCTCGAGATGTAAGTATCGTATCAACGATGCGATATGTTCGAGAAATAGCGAAGGCTAAATAATCCCAACAATACTTCTTTTTCCTGCACAAATCTTTAGCATCGCCTTGGGATCAATATTTACACGTTTCTGGACTATGGCCATCTACGCACAGAAAATCTTAGAATTTCATCTCAAGCGTCAGTATTTTGCTTGCAACATACAAGTACTGATCACATGCAAAATATGATTGGCTAATAGTTTCACTCACTTGTCCAATAAAGATGTTCCCTGCTGCGTTAAGAGATTCCGCTGGCGATGTTTCCATGACCCATGCCATAAAACGCGCGAGATTTCGAATGATAAACTGCATCACTCCTAGATAGTACAACACGGACATCACACTGCTAAAGAAAACGATGAGCGGCAAAACCTGCAAAAGAAATGATTATTGATTACATTTTCATATGTATTCATAAAAGCCTTGATATGGAAGTTCGATTTTGATTAGTTACGTTTCTATTGAAAGAGGTCAAACATTTCTTAATATTTGACGTCATTGATAAAACGTGCAATAGATCCATCTCATATTTTCGCCTCATGATGCCATACAAAGTAAATGCTTTCCATCTTTGGCAAGTTATCGGAGCCTAGACGTTGAATGGCCTTGCGATCACAAGACGCGATTACGCAAAATCGAGAGAGCCACTCGGAAGATGTTTTTCAATCTCACAATGGCATAATTACATAACTGAGTTCTCCATTCGATATCTCCTTCTCGCGAAGTCGAAACTTCCACATCGCGTATTCAGACTACTTGGGAAGCTAATAGAGCCATAACATGAAAACACTCGAAGAACGATTGCGCGTATTTGAAGCACTAAAGTGCCTCTTTGAAACTGGAATATGAAATCTCATCTCACGAAAGTCAATTGGAAGAGTCGTTTGAATCACATGATCATGTATTTTAGATACCAGAAATACGCGTATTGACCTGTGTCTGCTGGCCATTTGAACGAATATAAATAATGGGATCTAAACGACTTTTCTGAGTTGGTTTCTAAAGATCACTTATTTGAGCCTCGATAACGCACATTTCTATTCTTAAAGAAGAGATTTAGAGGAACATTACGGGATTAAATACTTTTTTCCATGTGCTGTTTTTAAATCGCGTGTTCGAGAGTTAACTATGAATAATGCTATTAAGTTGAATACGTGATCCTGTGAATCAAAGATGTTTCCTCTCAAGATAACTTATTCCAGCTTCCAATACAGGAAGTGTTTTCACGTAATAGCCCTGTTGGTTTGCCAGCTCGATTACGCGAAGTGGAAGTTTCCTAACAGAAAACTCGATTGCGCCTGATGGATTACTCCATTACTTAAGTTACAGAGAACAAGAGATTGAAACGTTTATTTTGACTAGCTCTTTAGATTTTGTGTAGTCGCATCTCGAGATTGTGCAGCGTTTCCATGTTATGACCCTGAAGGCTGGCTGTAGACGCCACATATGATAATATTATAATGGTATCACGATCTGCTGCAATAAATTTGTGTTTATTGTACAAAAATCAGCATATTTTTATGACAAAATATAATATTATATTTGTTCTCCTTTCATATGACTTGTAAAAAGTCGTCGAACAATTTTATAGTTTTGCTTGTCAGGCCCTGCAGAAGATATATGTTTCAGCTTGTTTAAAAAATGTCATATACTGCGAAAACTATTGGAAGATCTTCAGTATGAAGTAGTGAACACGTGCAGGTCATGTGCATATTGTGATGTTCGGTATGAGGTGTTAACCACGGACAGGTCATGTACAAGTTGTGACTTTCGTTATGAGGCGTTAACCACATGCAGGTCATGTGCGTGTTGTGATCTTCGGTATGAGGTGTTAAGCATGGGCAGGTCATATGCATGTTGTAATCCTCGGTATGAGATCTTAACCAGGTGCACTTCAGATGCATGTTCTGATCTTCGGTATAAGGCGTTAACCACGTGCAAGTCATATGCATGTTGTGATCTTCTGTATGAGGCGTTAATCGTTTGTTTACTTTCTATGTTTTAAATACTTTTTAAAAACTTTCGAAACCTGGAGGCTTGTACCTTTTTAGTAATTTTAGTATCATTGAAAATATTAAGACAAAAAAGGAGAAAATCGAGTGTTATGTCTAAGATCAGTAAAACAAACATAGAAATTGAAGAAAAAAAACTGATGTAAACCATCAGATCAATGTCGTTCTATTAGTTTTCTCTAAGGCCTTTGACAGAGCAACCTATCAACGCCTATTGAAGAAGCTTCAAAGATATGATGTAGGGTGCACATTTAGCTGAATCAAAGACTTCCTCTCCAACCGTACACAAGAAGTTGTTCTAGTCGAAATTAGGGCCAATCTTCGCCAGTCACATTAAGCGTCATATAAGGCACAGTTTTCTGTCCACTCCTATTTATGGCATATATGAATGACCTGCTAAAATATACATGATCTGCAACCAGATTATTTTTGCACGATTGCTTCTTATACTGAATCATCCGTTCCACCGAAGATTGTACTACCATTCAGAAGGGCCTTGACCATCTCCAGTGGGGGTCCAAATGGTAGATGGATATTCAGTCTATATAGATGTCAGATGTTATGGATCACCGAAACACTTCGCCCAATTATTATCAACTACACCATTCATGGACACACAGTGAAGACACACGTGAAGACCACCAGCAGTGCATAATATCTTCGAGTCATTATCTCTATTGACCTGGGGAAAGCACGCTGACCAAAAAAGCCTTCCACAGGCTACGGCAATAGATACATAACCCTTCTTAGAGCCGTTCTTGAATATGCCTCTACTACCTGGGCTCCTCATGCAGAATGTGCAATCAGCAACATTGAAGCAGTCCAGACATGAGTAGCTAGATTTGTTACAGTTGTTATGTATGATGTTTATATAATATTATAGATATTTTAGGAAATTATAAATGTTTCTTGACTTTAATATTTGCTTAAATCTTGATGTTGTTTATCAGAAAAAACATGTTTAACTAGTGTCCTTGAATTAAGTTGTTTACTTCAGATTTGAGTTCAAGCATAGTTTTGATAAACGCAATGTTTTCTCAATTTGAGGTCAAGGCTGATTTTGTTTACAGATAAAACTGGAATTTCATTAGAGTTATGTGTAAAATGTCATGTCCACACAAGTAAAATTCCATTAAGATGACACATATTCTAGAACATTCTGTCATGTGACCAATCTTTATATATACCATGTTTAGTGGACAGTTTTTCAGTTTCGACACTACTATCAGACTTGTAAAGAGCTATTACAGTTGTGGAAAGTCATTCCAAATTCTAAGAGAGGAATTATTTCAATATTCATTAGATTGTAACAGTGCTCATAAACTTTTGGATTTTGGATTTTTAATTATGTGAACTTATTCAGAGATATTTTGGAGTACTTCATTTTGACATCAGCACATTAAAGACTACTAGTACATCAGGACTTTAAAGACCATTGGCATATCACAACATTCAAGGATATCCGTGCATTCGGAACATTCTATATTAGGACTTGTGATTAGAACACTAATTCTTATTGGATTATTTTGATTTTAATACACATTACTGTAAGTGTCTTTTTGATTTTTCATTTTAATTATCTAGAAATAAATTGCTTGTTGATTTTTACTTGATTTGTTTGTTTCACTTTCTTTCTGTTACATTTTTTTTGGAGCATAGAGTCGTAACACAGTGTAACATCAATTCTCATAGACCTGTGATAGGAGAGCCTGGAAAAAGAAAGGATAAGTCAACAGTGACTATGCTATACCACACTACATACCACATCGGGCACAGTATGAAATACCGGCAGTTCCGAACAACCTTATGTGTCTACAGGAAAATCTTTTTCCTCCACTCTGTTTTCATGTCGAACAGCCTTTCTAAGAGCCTGATCAGTCAGCATACACTGGAATCCTTCTAACTGGTCCGGGTCAACTTCAAACTTTAATGTTAGAAACTCTGTTTTACTTTTGCTAATAACCTGCATACGACTGTATTTTAACCTGATATATGTTCAGTCTCAGTTTCAATTATATTCAGTTCTGAGGGACGCATTGACGATGATGCATAAGTATACTGTTTACATAAATGTATGAAATTATGTATGTACCTAAATATATGTATTCATAGACCAAAAAAGGTATATATGCATGTATGTATGTACAATGGATAAAAACGGGGCGAATGCTTTCTTTCTCAAAGAGTGCTCAATTAACGTGAACAAACCTTAAAGGCAAAGAAGTGGTGTTCGTATGTATCCTTTCCAAAGAGAAACTCGGATCCCCTGTCTGCGTGAGTCAGGAACTCCTGTACCCTATCTCCCAGCCATTTGAAGATGCGGTATCCAGCATCCCAGCGCAAGATTATAAGGGCGAAGATAAATTGTAGGGACAGACCCCAGAAAACCGGCCGCCAGTTAACCTGCGAGGTTACATTAATATAAATGTATTCGTACATGAACCAGACATGTTCCACCTGATTCAAGGGGTGCGATTTCAAAGCTTAAAAATATATTCCAATACAACCTGATGGTACCAGCAGCGTCGATGAGTGCGATTAGGTGACATCAGTCAGTTTATGATATATGCATTTGCTCCTGCCTATTCAACACAGTTTCGGGGTGGGTAGCTGGTCCTTTTGTTCAGCGAAAACTTTTCTTTTTGTTTTTTTGTATTTAATTAATTTGATTTATGTCTGAAAATGCTATACGATTCCTTATTTCCTAAGTTTGCCAGAATTTTCAAGGAATAATTTGAACCTCTGGACTAAGGTTTTTTCTTCGGCTGATTCTTGAACTTAGCAGAGCGTGTATAACCTCAAAGTACATCCTCACTGATTAGAATGCAATTATGAGTTCCGACTACGCCTTCTCCCATCATACCCATACCGGATATCGATTAACAAAGAAACTGTATGTTGCCAATGGCAATTTTCCCAACATTACCACAGACTTCTTTAGTAATTGACTTTAGATTTGCTAAACTTTTCAAGTGTGCACAGTTAGTAGGAGAAAATATGTACAGTAATTTAGTCTATATTCCTGATTTTTTCACATTTCTTTCATCCCTGCGTTAGAATGTTCTCGTATCTGTACCTTTCAAATATAATTTATTAGGTACAAGTGATTTGTAACTGAAAATTAACTGCAAAAGATTTAATCCATTTCAGTTGCAGAATTTCAAGGATATCAAAGATAGCATTGATTTTCTTGATGAGTGGATTATTTATCACATTATTATATATTTTCCAAGCTTCTTTAGCGCCCATCAAATTACAATACGAAGATGAGCAAGTTTTATCAGACTTTTATCACTTTTGCGAAACATTAACTAATAATAATATAGTTAACACTATTCTTACGATAATGAACATGTGTGACAATTAGACTTGTTATATCTATAACATAGCTTCTTTTGTCCGTCACATGAAGGGAAAAATATATGGAATTCTATCTCAATTACGTTTTTAGCAGAAGTTCTTATTAAAAATGTGGTCACCCGGTGACATTGTGTTCAAATAGTTATTTATCTCCAACGAATGATGTACCTACCCGTGCCGGATGTTTGGAGAAGATGTAGAAAACAACAACGTAGAACAGTATTCCAGCTGCAGAAATAAGGTTCCTCGGCGTTTTGATAGCAATGGCTACTATGACGTAAATGACCATGAACAGTGAAAGGGCGATGACGATAACCCGATGAATCCTATTTGGTATGAAAATTGATTGTCTGCATTAATGTTCAACTCAGTATATAATCAGAATCGAAAGAGCTACACTTTCCTTCAGAGACCCCAAAATAAAACAAAAAAACAAAACAATTCAAGAAAACCAAAAAAAGCAATTTAGTTATCAAAATAATATCTAGGTAATACCATCGTCCGCTGTTCAAAGCGATGTAAATTTGTCTTCTAAAAATGAGAATGCCCTATTTGCTTTTTGCAAGGAAATTGTGTACCACGAAGGCGTGTAAAAATTTTCATTATGATTTCCCGCAATATGATTGGCCAGGCCCTTAAAATTTCTTTGGGTTACATCTGTATAAACTAAAGACAACAATTTATTTTGCACCGCCCACTAGCATTACTTTTGGGACATTCGCAGACAATCATGCAGGCAAAAAATTGTCAACTAAAATGAGACAATGTTTGTTGACAACAACAGCGGCATCAGCGTGATCTGGAGTTGCAGCTAATAAGTACTTTAGAAGTACGGTGTGTGATTTTAAGCAAAGATGATGGAAATGAAAAAAATACGACATTTTTTACTTGAAAAACTTTGAAAATATAAAGCTGAAAATTCGATTTATTTTTTTTATAGATAATGCAGAGAGAGAGAGAGAGAGAGAGAGAGAGAGGTGAAGCCCTGGCATTCCACATTCTTCTGCTCCAAGTTACATTATGACTCATAGCAAGGCTTCGATGATTCGATTATTCACACTCGACAGAACATTTGGACTTCGTATCACGATTAGACAAATCGCTTCTTCATGTTTCGAATGAAATTGTGGCATAGAAGAATCTAAACGAAGTTATATATTCTGTTATGTTGCAATTGCAATTGTTTTTAAGAAATTTATGAAATATTAAGCCTTAGATTTTAGGCGGTCTCCCCTTCGTCGTAGGTCGTCAAAAAGTTTGGCCGAAAAGCCACCTAAAGCTTTTGCTGGTATTTATAGAGACGTTTAGAGTTTTACTAAGGAAATTGGAATTCTGTGTCGATAAACACTGATAGCCAAAAAATAATACCTAAACTGGATAAAAAGAAATGTAAAAGTCAAATCAGGCTGTTTGTTTCATAAAGTATATCTAGTCGTGGTTATTTAGATTTATCGAGTTTGCAGCCTTGCAATTGCTTTCTCTTGCTCTCTCTCTCAGACACACTACAGATACATATGCAACCAACCAACACACACACACACACACACACACACACACACATACACACACACATTATCATATATGCTGTTTATCAGAAACGCATTTAATCAATTGATCTATATTTAGGCGTCCACCTGATTTAGCCCAACATTTTATCAGGTCGCTCTTGCTTGAATTTTTGCAAATCAACCATTCCTTAATTTTTGGTTCTTGTTTGTTTTAATTTATATAGAAATCACGTTCACATCTCTCTTGTTTCTTTTGCTTTACAAAGGTTTGCTGTGTGTGTGTGTGTGTGTGTGTGTGTGTGTGTGTGTGTGTGTGTGTGTTTTGTGCATAATTTGTTGCATCCGACGAATACTTGTACAAAAATATGACCAGGAACATAGTCATGCCTACAGACTACTTCGTGCGGAGATTAGCAACAACAAATGTAACGTTATTTCTGTGCAGCTTTCATTTTGAAAATAATATGTTTATCAGATGCAAGTTCAGAAACCTTTTGATCAAATTGCTATGACACACTTCTGATGCGCTACTTAATTTTAAAAAAACCCAACATAAATATTATCTTTTCTAAGGCAGCATAAGCAGAATTTGTTCCTCTGAGAATAAGGGGGAAAATATAAATAAAATAGCTTACCAGCTGCCAACTTTATCCGCTTTCTGCCCTTCACAACTGCAGGGCATTGAAATTTTGCAGTATTTCATGATGAGTTGGCAGACAACAAATATAGTCGCAAGAACCGTCACAATCAGCAGACGGATCGACCCTTCGTCCCCAAACTCATAATGCATGGCATATCCGAAATAGGCAAAATAAGTCACGGTCAATAGAATATAGACCATAGTCCATATCACTGTGTTCCAGTCTGTGTAGAATTTGTGTAAACCTGTCTGGCAGAGGTCCATGTACACTGCGAAACCGGTAATTTCGATCTCTTCTTCATCGTTATCTTCCGGTAGAGGTCTATTTTTTCCACTGATCTGCAACATTTTGATATAGGTGGGTTACATTATTTGCATCGCAGTTTTGTATATGAAACCACAATATAGATCCTGAAGTGAGGGAACTCACGTGAAATTCATAACAACATTTTGAGTAAAATAATCAGACTTGTACTCGAAACTCAGTCCATATGAATAATAGTTCCACCAGGTTTCATCAAAATCAAATTCTTTCAAAATATGCAGTGCTGTTCTGTTAGAGTATTTTATACCTGCAATTATTAGCAAATAAGGACCTCACTTATCCCCATAGCTTAATTCATCCAAATTGTAATAGTTAATGTATATACATATATCATGTAGCTAATGTACCAGTTCATCTGAAATCATGCGTCCGTTATCCACTTACAGTTTAAAATTAACATATTCATGTACCACCAGGCTCGAAAAATGCACTCTAACGGGCGACACGTCCCAAATTATTATCATATAGAAAGCCCCTGCCCCCACTCTACACACCCAGAAACACCATATGCAACCAGAACTACTAGGAGCTTAATAGATTATTAGAATCCTTCCAGGGGAAATTTTCTAAAGAACAAGAAATTAGGTTCCAACATGTGTAGGTGTTTTAGGTGTACGGTTGTAATGCTGTAAAGAATAGGGAACTAAGTATCTGGTGTCCCGAAATGGTTTTTAAGGTCCACAAACAAATTACATATGCCTCCGTAACTGTCGAGAAAGAACTGTGCAATACCCTATTTTTAGAATGTTAAACACTGCTTACGTGCAAAAATTATCAAAGAAAATAATATTAAAGCATTGTTCGGTTCATTTTCTATAGAGAAAACTGTTACATGCTCTTTTATCGGAAAAAAGTAGCTTTTTAATATGAATCGACTAGAAATAGATTGGATATTTCACCTCGACCTAGCGGCCCAATGTTGGAGATTTCAGCACTACCAAGCGGCTAAATCTTTAATAGCAGGTAAATGTTGTAGATTTCAGGACGGCCTAGTGGCTAAATGCTGGAGATTTCACCATGGTCTTGCGGCTAAATATTAGAGATTCCCCCCCCCCCATCATGTCGGCTAAATGTTGTAAATTTCACAGCGACCTAACTGTTAAATGTTGACATAGCGGCCAAATGTTAGTGATTTAACCACGGCATAGAGGCTAAAAAGCTACCATGTGTGTCTTTCCACGTAATATATTGCTTGACTATTTTGACAGCTTTAATGTTTTTTCACTTACATAACAAATATGTTACATAAAACTTACTTTTCCTTGACTTAGTTCCATGTCATCTGGTTTATATCCAGGATTCTCCATGCCATACTTGTTGCTTTATGGATCATTGGACTTGTCTCTATTGTTGAACGCAGAGCCACGGTGGTTAGAATCACCTGTGTCTGCGTCTGACACTTTGTCGAAGTGTTTCACCCCTTTAAGTTCCGCCATGATGAACCACTATCTTCAGTTGAAAAACAAAATGATACGAAACCTAGCAAAATGTGTTTTCGAATTACCGATTCCATCGTAAGATCATTATCGTAAAAGCTAGAAACTTAGCTGGCATACTTCATTAACATTACACACTCGATGAACAAGTGGTAGTAGTAGTAGTAGTAGTTTACGGCACATCAGCACAGCAATAGCTATCTGGTGTAAGCTAAAGGTCAAGTTCGAAAAATGTAAAAATGAAGAATTGCAGTAAAACTTTTAGGAAGATAAATCCTTCCAAATAAATGTGAACCTGAAGTACAACAATGTAGAATATAAAATATAAAGAAGTTAAAAACATGTAAAATGTATATGAAATAAAAGATAAAGGTACAACATAAAACATTCTTCGAACATGTGGTCAAGATCATTTCAAAACCTTTGCTGTACTCACAATGTAATGATTCCTCTTCCTAACTGAAAAAACCCCAATAAATTGAGGTATATTTTAGCTAATACTTATACATGTACAGATATTTACTTTAGGTCAAGTGTTCTCCCCATTGCCATTTACCGTCCCAATCCCGTTATAGAATCAATTCAGCCGCACTGCATCATCACCGGCATGCTTTCATGTTACCCTCTATCATTTAAAATTAATCTGTTAGATACCCTTCTGTGCCCTATTTCAAGCCTGTTCTTGCTGCTCCTTGAGTATGTTCTTAAGATAATCTAGGATAATTACCCACTGAAGTAGCTGTTTTCTTTTGTACCTGGATTGGCCCAACTGCATGTGCGACATTGGATGTTGGTTGAGTTTTGGCAATGACATAATCAGGAGTAGTATGGGTGGAGGGTCGCTCTGGCGACAAATATGTCACTCTGGGAACAATGGTAATTAATGTTAGGCTGCCATCCTGGTTTAGAGTCACTCTGGGGACAATGGAAATTCCATGCTAATATATACATATGCTTATCAATATGGGTACTTCTCGGTAAATTCGTAGTACTCCTCGACTTTGGTTGGGGGAGGGGGGTAGGTCGGCTCACTTCTGTGACAGTCTGTCCTGTATATTGCAGCCACGCCCTAACTTCCATTATTAAATGTAATCGGCTGGTCGTTGGGTGCACGTGGCTGCCGTGAAACAACACAGGTGTCCCCCTCTGTTCTTGAGATGTTGCTAGCTTGACGGCTGGTTGCTGACTGACGTCGATATCGACGATGGCAAGACTGCTTACTTACTTACATAAATTGAATTATACTCGTGTGCGGCCATTCGGCAATGAGTGGTTAATGTGCGCACAGCGCCCTACTTAATTAGTAGTTAACGCTTTAATGTGTGCAAAGCACACTATTAAATTATTCGTCATGTGGGTACCGGGCTGTAGGCCCACTCGACAAATTACTGCACGCAAAGCATGCTACTTAATTATTCGTGTCTGGGGGATGCAAAGGCTTAGTCGGAGATGGCGTAGGTCATATGGCGGCGAAGTTGCTGGTGGTGGCGGTTGTGGTGGTTGTTTAAAAGTCTCTCTGCCAAGTTTTCAAGCGGAGGGTAAGCAAGCTCTTACGGCTCCACGGCGTCGAGACGTCCTTTCCGGTCCTTGCCAAAACTGAGTGAAGAGGCAAGACTGGCGAAGACACCGTTTTATATGATATAAGCGCGGACGTGAAGGAAACCATCTCTCAAAGTAGAGACGCAGACGTGAAGGAAAACATCTCTCTAATAGTATGCAGATCAGGCGGAATCACGCGGACCCAAAAGAAACCATTCTTCAGACGCAGAAGTACGCATTCCAGCGAAAATAAATAAAAGCAAAACAAGCAGAGGAAACAGCAGAAGAAACTATTGCAGTGAAGAAATTCAAAAACAAAAAGAAACGCAGTAAAGAGAAGACAAAAATATACTTTTGAGATGTGTTTTGACATTCTGCTGTGATTCCTATTCAAGAGGATATACAAAAACAACGTAAGTGTAACCATGTCTTGATTTGTTTCAGTATTGATAAGGTATTCACACACAGACACACACACTCACATATATATTGTTTGTGATAGGATTTGTTTTGTTTGATTTGGCAATCATATGAGCAGTATCTCTTTTCTAAGAGAACTGAGTGACCTTGAAAAGGGCCGTTGGGTTTTTAAGAAAACATTATGAACCTAACAATCACCTGTGACTGCTTTAACATTTTTCCACGTCCAAGTCCTACTGCTGATGTAATGGTAGTAGTGACTGCTGCCGCTCATGGGGACTAATTGGTGAACGTCGACGAAGTCACGCATGATTTACAATCTTGGTTTGTAAAATTCTTCTTCTCTTAGGCTTCGCCAAAAAGTTTCATAATTTCTCTCAGGGGTTTTAACTCTACCAAAATGTCCTGTAACAAACTGAGATTTTGTTTTCACTCCCTTCCGTCTGTTCTCTGTCCATCTCATGTTGCTTTCCCTTTTCCTCTTCTTGTGTTTGGTTTTGAACAAATGTCTGTTCTTCTTCTTTTTGGCGTTGTAAAAATGTCTCTAACTCTTCCTTATGTTTCGGTTTTTTAAAATCATCATAGGCTGGTAATGATGGAGAAAGAGTATAAGGTGTTACCGGCAAAAATTATTGCGAAGATAAGAAATCGCAAAAGCCAAATCCAAATTCAAGTCAGTCTCTTATGTAATAATATTCGCTACATCAGCAGTAGTTCTATAGAAACTGGATATCGGACTGACCATTCCCTTGTCAATATTAGACTTATTTTTTAAAAAGAAAATTTATAAATCACAAAACTTTTGCAAATTAAAACAACTCCTTGCTGAAAGATAAAGGCTATATTTTCACAGTGAAAGATGTAATTAGGAAGTGTAAAAGCTATGCACGTGCAAAACGTATATATAATATTAACAATATCGAAGATTCAGAGCTGCAGTTTCAATAAACGAACAATTATTTTTTTAAACTACTCTTCTCGAAATTCGAGGAAAACTGATTTCATTTTCCTCCCTTAAGAAAAGAGAGCAAGCTCAACTCGAAAAACAAAAATTACACACGAAATAGAAACTTGAGAAGAGATTAATGAACCGGAGGAATTTTCTCTTTTGAAAAGTAAACAGGATCAACTGATGGAAATCCTGTGGGAAGAAATAATGGAAGGTGTTAAAGTAAGATCACGTGCCTGAGGAAACATGATGGTAGTTTTTACTAATAGCCAAAAAGACATTTTAGAAGAAACTATGTTGTACTATAAAAATGTTTACTCTTACACACATGCTGAAACAGTTGATCTTGAATATATTTTAAGTTACACAGAGTAGTTTCACAATGGGCGATGTAGATTTCTGTAGCTGAAATAGATCAATGCCATTCTATACCCCATGACTTTATTAATGTTTACCCTTCCGTCACACGCGGGTGTATGCGGTGTGGCTAACATTTAGGCAGTAAATAATAGTTCTAACGCTAGCATCAACGATTTTGCATAGCGAAATAGCCTAGGGTAAAAAGATGTAGCTATTACTAAAGGACTATATTGAATGAAGACTATTTTCTGCCCCCGTTTTTATGAAAAAGTAAATATTGTTAAATTTCATGACTCTTTGTCTCATTGTGTTATTCAAGATACAAATGAAACTCTTCTACATGCCTTATGTTTATAGATTTCTACTGCATGCTGACAAACGACCTTTGAACATGGGCTGGTGTTGTAAATTGTAAAATAAATACTACATTTGGCAACTTCATAATCCAAGTTAGACATGAGCGCAGTCTTCTTCCACGGAGAAATTTCTGCAGACTGTGTATTGTCTATGAGCAAACTTGTTTTTAAAATATCATCGTGGAGCATGGTTGCTATGATACCTAAAAACTAAAAATTCATGAGTTGTATGAGTTGTCGCACTATTGGCACCTCAATCTCCACTACGCGTATATAAATATAATTGCAGTTTCCACCGCATTTTATTCTATTCCTACCAGTATTGTACTCCAAATATTTAAAAGAAACAACAAAACAGAGATTTAAAACAATCTTAATCATTTCTTTCTTACATTCTTTATCCTTTGAAATGTTTAGCTTGCCTTGTGCACATGGTTCTAGTTTTGGGAGTGGCACCAGCGAGGATTCCGAAACAAAGTAAACAGACTCTGAGCGGCGTCTATAATACGTAACATTTTATTGTTTAGCGTGCCTCAACGTTGCCAATTTATCACATAATGGATGCCATAACTAAAAGGAACATAAGTACATTATTGTTGCTTGCAAATAATGTATAACAAAAGGATTTAAAGTTTTATATTCAGTTATGCTATGAGACAACCCATCATGTGGAGAAATTCAGTAACATATAGCTGACTATATTGTAATGCATTTCTTTACACACACACACACACACACACACACACACGAAAATATATCTTGCTAAGGTCCAAGTCAAAATACATTGAGGAAAATTTAATTCAGTGGAACTTTCTTTAAGTTTTAACAGTATTAACGCTAAAAATTAAAATAAATGGGCCCGCACTGTACAGTACTTCCGTGGAGTACACTAGAAAAGATTGTTTTCAAATGTACCATAAAGTTTACACTGTATCTGTCGCATAGGAAATGTGTATACGCTACTTCATTTTCTCCAAAAACTATGAAAACAAAATTTGAAATTTAGGGAAAAATATTACAGTGGTCAGTTTATAAAAAGGGATGTTTGAACAGAAATACAGGTCAACTTCAAGCTAGACATTGTAAGCCAATACATCCATTGAACCTAAACTTTGGTAAAGCGTTCGACAGCCACACGGTAGAACCAGGTTCGAATTTCGGAAGTGTATTTTTCTCTCTTGTTTTTTTTACTAACTTTTTGAATGTGACATATACTAGATAATAGTAAGAGATTTTTTGGCACTTTTAGCACATTATTGGCTATATCGAACGGCGATACTCGACAAGACCACCCACGGTGTGTCCTTGGGAAGGGCATTTAGCTCCCATTTCCCAGCATGATATAGGCAATAATGTGTTAAAAGTACCGTTAAAAGCAACATCGGCAGAAACAACCCCGTCTTTATTACAACGCTAATCCTTTACCTGGCATAACGATCCTGTATCTAATAGGGAATATATATCTTCGACAAATGCTAAATTTAACCCGCAGTGTCTGCCATAATATTTACTTGTAGATGCATGAATTAAATACATGTAACTCTGTTTGGATGAAATATGTCTGTTTAATAAATATAGGTATTTCAGCTCCCCAACAGTCCTGGAAAAAGCAACGATATTTATTACAGTACATAATTATAAGTGAATTTCATGCCCCTCTAATCAAAGAAGCACACATCTTTATATCCACAGAATGACTCTCTATCTCTCTCTCTCTCTCTCTCTCAGTAAAACAAAGGTGATATGTGCTATTTAACACACCATTTTGCAACAGTTTTAAGTTTAAAGGTGTAATTATGCTGCCAAAAATGAAGACAAGGATTTTTTTCCTGGACAAATTTCTAAACCTTCGTCCACACAATTAAGAATTTTTTAGTAGCGTCGATACCATGAAATAGGTGTGTGGATGGATATCGGTAATGGTTTGCACTCTGCACATTATAATGGAGATTTACACCTGTTAAGATATGATCAGACCTTAAGAGCACCTTCTTCCTGCAAACCAACACTACTTGCAGGTGGAAGATTACATATCGATCCTTAATGCACGGTATTTATTTCTCAAGTGATATAGATGACGTACTTCGATTTTCAAGTCAGAAATGTTTAGATTACTTTATCACATGGCAAGTATGTCAACCTGGACTTGATTAAACCATATGTACTGGGATACTAGTACTTGTTTCATTTTATTGTATTGATCCAACCTAGAGTCCCTGTAATGTTGCACATTAAACCTCAATCAAAATCGCTTGTCTTTCTGATAAGAGAAGCAAAGAGGACTAGTCCCCGTATTTTCGAAACTTGTTAAGCAAGAAACTCAAGAATAAACTCAAAACACCAAACTCAGATATTATACGTGGAGGAAATCAGCGTAATCAAAATTTAGCAGGCTAATAGAGGAATCGAAGTTTAGAAGATTCTGTTGATCTTGAAAGCTCTACTAATCTAACTTCATTTTAATCAAAGTTATAATACATATGTGTATATTGGTATGTGTCTGTATGTGTTGCCACGAATATAAGGAAAATATTGTAAAAGAACATCTTCCATTTCCAGGAACAAGGGGACAAATACCAATATTTTCGGCGAACAAGAGATCTCAGAAGCCTCTAGAAAGATTTCATATTTAATGAGATCAGCCAACAATACTAAACAATGTTTAAACGCAGTTTTTGATCTTATCAGTGACTTTCTTATTTTTACAACAAACATAAAACAGTTTCATCTTGATTTTGTAAGTTAGATTAACTCATTATGGGTTACTCAGGTTTATTTCTGGTCATTTAAAAAAAAATTGTTTTATGCAGCTTTATACCAGAAAAATAATCAAAATACATAATGTCATTTTTAATTTAGTGAATAGTTTATGGATAGGCACTATCGATGAAAAATACATGGAAAAGATGAAAAATACGCATATCTTTGTTGATAATTTCTCAACACACAGTTTCCATGGCAACCAGCACGTGAACACAAAACTTATGTCAGAAATTAAATCAAACCACCTCATATTTGTAATATACACCATACGAGGAAATGTGGAGAGGGGGCAGAAAACGAGCCTTATTCAATATAGTCCTTTTGGAACGACAATTACTAATTCTTTGGAAATACGATTACTATTTCTTTGGAAATAATCTTTTTGTTTGTTTACCACTCACTGGCCAGATTTTTTAAATTACAGTCACATATGAAAAGTATTTTACAGTGAATGGTCGTACTATCCACTGAGAGTGTTTGTAGAACCCTATATATTCGGTGAGGAGTAGATACGCCCGAAGTTACGAACACCATCAATCGAAAACAGATGATTATTTCTACAACCCTATATATTTGGCGAGGATCACATACCCCTGAAGCTACATCATATACCATCTCTCAAAAACACAGATGATTATTTCTATTAGAGAATATAATCCGCATATATAAAAGAAGTTTAATGGCATTGGAACGCAATCAATTCAAAGGTTTATGCCTCGGAAAATATTAATTCTGCGGCAGAACATGCCATTACGAATGATGTTAATCAAATTTTTCTAGCGTTACGTGTTGGTCTTGGTGCTCGACCATGCCTTCAATGTGGTATTGGAGTAAATTCGCTGGATCAGCTTTGCCAGGAGGATCTATTCGCGAGTATTATCGTGCGTGCCTGCGACGATTTGCGAACGTAACTGTTATAAAAATACCCAACGACGTTAACACCGTTGAGGAACAACCCGACAAAGGTTTTACAAAAGCACTTCAGTCGTCGTCGAGAAGCAAATCGTCCATCATTGATTTCTTTTCCACGATCGATGAAGCCACGGCCATTGACGACCTTGACCCGAGCGCGAATAATCTTGTCGTGTACGAAGATGTGATGCTTGAATATCATGACAACCCCGCGAGAATATTTTCCCGAGATTGACACGAAAACTCAGACGTGATCTATGTGACTCAACGATACGCACACGTGCATAAAGTAATACGGGACAAATGCAACATATTGATGATATTTCGTGAAATTCACGCGCAAGGTCTTGCAAACATGCATTGGACTTGGTGTGCAACTCGTTCTAAATATGTTCGCGGATGTCACACGGGAGCCGTATAGTTTCCTCACTATTAACTTAACCGGAACTTCCGGAAAATATCGAACCGGTTTGAATACGAACATGTCTGAAAAAACAATTTAGCAACCATAATAAATATAGACATTGACGAAATTCGTCAGCGATGCTATAGCAGAGGCTGCTGATCGATGTCGTAAAGACGCGCGAGTTCAACTGGAACTTCTTCGCGAATACATGGATGCAAGCAAACGTGTTAAAGATATGTTACAGTCGCGACAGACTACACGGGAAGAGCTTAAGGCGGGCTTCGAACAAACGTTTGCAACGCTGATCAAGCCAACAAGAGAGATGGCAGCCGAGACCGCAAAAACTGCGGAAGCAGTGAAGAAATTTGCGAGTACCACTGCCAAGACAATGAGAACGGAAAGAGAACCTTGGTCCGATTACGCGTGCGCCAGAACAATTAGCAGAAATTAAAAATAAGATAGAGCATATACAAGAGGATGTTGGAGAGGCACTTGCAAAACTTCCACAACAAGAACCACCCGCGTACATATCAAAGTTGGAAACACCAGTTTAAAAATTTGATGAAGACGCACGGCAGATAATCTTTGGACATCCCCTCGAGTTTACCATTAACGTCCCTGATCCAAAATACTTAATAGATTATATGATGGATTATAAACTACCCGCGTATACGCGCCCCGGTTTACTCAACAGAGCATGGGATGGATGGGTATTCAAAGAGTGGACTGGATTAAAAAGACCATATGTGGAATGATTTTCATAAATTTGTTGAGCTCTATAGAAACATAGGTGAAGAAAAGACTAAAACATACTGGGAGAACTTTTTCTGCATATACAAAAAACCTATGCAAAAAATTCTATGGTGTTAAGCCTCAAAAACAGGATGTGCCTCCCGCGGAAGAACAATACTTCTCCCCATCGGAGGAGGAACTATCCAACCATGGAAAAGATCTCGGTGGTCGTGCGCGCAAACGTGGGACAACCAAAGGTTCCATGACAACCAAAGAGTTAAAATGCATGTCTGTGGACCAACAACAGATAAATTAACTTACGGATCGGTTGGAAACACTAGTGTGGTCAGCTCGCGCGGGCAACAACGCACCAGATGTTGTTAATAAGGACGCATCAATTTCTCAGCGGCTGCTCACCTACTATATCATGGACCCGGGGACATTTCGTTTGGTAATGCACGAATTCACTGAAGACATCTATGATATATATACGACCGCGACGGTCAGTAAAATCATCAATGAATACGCCAACAACACATAACGGATTAAATGATTGCAAATGCGGCAATGGGAAGCTGATTACGGTTGTGGACTGGGCCTGGACGTAAGCGGAGAAGCCACCAAAAAAGGTATTAGACGAAACCGATAATGTATAAACAACGGAAAAATTTGTAGAAATATCTGATCCCGCGTTTGAATGGACGCGCATTTGAAAATAGATTGAAGCAAATAGGATTTTCAATATTATTTCGTACCCGGCTAAGGATCCTAATTAACAGGGACAAATAATAGACTTACAAGTTCATAACATGTCTTGGTATTTTCTCCCGTGTGAAGTCTTCTCTGAAATTGATGGAAAACTGCCACAAACCGACGATGCTAATTACCCCGCCTATGTCCAGGATGGACTTTCCGCAACGATATAATGGCATTATTTAGCAGCGCATATTATTTCATCACAGGAAAGGAAATCGAAACATGGTTGGGCAACGTTAATATTGCCACGACAATTCTCGGACTCGCCAGATACAGCGACGACTATACAAGATCTGCTGGCCAGTCTATGGTGTTTTACAAGGATGGATCCGACGCTGCAGATCAGTTCCAGTATGTAAGTAGGCGATCTAAAATACACACCAGAGCAGCTAAAGATGGAAATGTAGATCCCGTAATTAACGGCATTTAAGAAAATTACAACCTTGGATTCGCACAGAGTCGAGGTAAACTTAAAGGAAACACATTATCGTTTTTGTGCGAGATTCCTCTCAGTCATATATTTCGGTTTTGCAGAAAATAAGGAGCGCAATAAGAAACGATTGCGGAATGACATTGAAACTTTCTCCGGAAAAGTGAACTGGAATTGTCCCCGTGTGGTTGACCGAAACACAACTTGATCAGCTTAAGGCAGTCAAACAAACGAACACCTCGGTAGCATTAAAGTTATTAAAGTCAGAGGTGATTCAAATCCAAAAACCCGATGGAATATTTACATTCCTCACAGCTATTCCAGTATTGTTGGCGGCTGCGGTTCCTGCGGTTGCAAAAGCAGCTGTATTATGGGACTGTCGGAATTGCATCCGGGAAGGCTTTGAAAAAGCATTTGGTCGAAAAATCTACGAAATTTCGTCTCGTAAATGAATAAAAAAAGGTAAAGGCCTTCGATTACCCAGAACGACTAGCAAAATATCCTCAGGCAGAGGTCTTTTACTACCCGGTTCGACTCGCAAAAGCCTCAAGTCCATTAACTAATCTTCCTTTACTCGCTATGGTAAAGTCAGTCAAGCATTTCCGATGTGTCTTTATGCGGGATGAACTAACATCGATGATCCCACCCACAAGAGAAACCGGGATTGTTAACCTAGATTCATCAACTGGACCTGGGATCCATTGAGTCGCATACAAGGTAAAGCCTAAACATCTATTATAATTTGACTTGTACGGGCTTGCACCGCCACTTGAAGTTGTTGATTATTTAACCCGAGGCGGTGGACAACAACAAGTTTTATTCGACTCTGCCATTACAAACTCGGGTGGACGGGCCAATATGTGGACATGTTGTTAAAGCGTTGCGTGCACTCAAGCGTTCACCAACACCACGCGCGCTTGTTGATTTTACCATGTCACTTAGAAAGTACGCTTAGTAGCATACGAAATGCCAATTAACATTTACGGACGCTACTCAATCCGACGCGGCGCTGACGTGGATCTGAGCAGGTTTGCTACCAAAGCGGATTTGACAGAGTTTACAGAGGTTGTTGTTAATGTTGACCCGGGTGAGCTCGTAATTTTTCAAGATCAAACTGAAAAACGTAAAACGTCTGACGTGGTTATTCAAAATGTTGTTTTGAAGCTGCGAGGCTCCGTCGCAAAAGCTCTGACTGAAATGAATGCAATCAGTGGAATCAGAGACTCTGGTATGTCGATTGCGTGTATCAAAAAATACATTTATATAACTGGGGCTGCGATAAAACAATACATGGATGCAAAGATCACATATTTGCCCTCACCACCACGCGTAATTACAGCATGAACACAGATGAACGAAATATTAACCACTGTGTGAATATTACGCCCCGAGGAAGCGGACTAAACCATAATACATGGTCGACTTATAATCAATGGTATTGTATATATTTTTGATAGACCTAAATCTCACATCTTAAAGGTGCGCGAGTCTGGATCGTAATAATTCATCTTAAGACCATTTCATCGCGGGTGGGGTGTAATACACACAATGATAAATGATATACCACTTTTTACACCATCAATAATACGTACTATCGGACGTGATAATAATATTAAAAACTTCCCTTACATAAGCAATATCAGTACAGTTAGTTGCTGGAGGTGAAATTCAGTTCGAAGGATTCAGCATTTATCCGGAAGGTACTCAACTATCTTTGGTGTTGGTGTTTAAGATTAGATTTGTCATTACAGGTAAGTAACGGATTCTGACGCGGTGATGAGGCTGCGGAATTTGCCGACGAGGTGTTGGATCGGCTTACCAGTGATGCTAAAATTGATAGCTTTTTCGTTCCACTAGTCGACAAATATATGTGTCAAAATTATTGCATTAAAAAACCTTCGTAAACACTGAAATATAATCTTGTTAAGGGCCAAATAGAAATCGATAGTTGGGACCATCCTGTTGATGTACCAATACCAACTCGAAGCCAGCTTGGATTCATTGCATTAGCACGTGAAAACGCTGAGTCACAGAATGCACAGCCAGGCGTAAAAACACTCAGGGATTGTATATATAACGATGAAATAATATTCACCGACAAATGCACGCCAGCTACATTCGCCGTTGATTATGTTAAACCAATATTGACTCAACCAAGAAGAGAAAAATCTCGAATGTTATTCAACAAGGACGAAATTGTCCGTGTAAGACAAACACAATCGTTTCAGACTCAAATAAAGCGCGTAATCAATATGGTTCTAATTAAGCGCGGTGTCATAACGCACAATTACCTGAGATTTAAATATTCCACAGGAAGATATTTTCTATGATTGTATGGCAGTTGTACAAGTAAAAAAAGGTTGCATCCGAACAAGGCCAGCTTGTTGAGCAATTATACTACGCAATTACATTATTACTTACCGACGTGAAATTATAATTGTAGCGGTGCAACAGCTGCGAGATTAAATCACCAAGAGAATCGAGCTGCTCATGAAATACAAATGCGTGGGTGTGGTTGCAGATGCTATTTGTGGAATCGCCGCGGCAACCACCGTTATCCTGGGTGAGGCGGGAATAGCAACCACAGCGACTAACATAGCAACTTCAATCGGAATTGTCGTCGGGGCTATATTGATACCAACCGGTATCGCGGACGGTACTGGTAAAATAATTTCGATCACATGCACGAATATGATTAATAAATTCGACTCGATGGCTATCGAGGATAAAATAATTAGTATGGCGGAGTTCGAGACCGTACTGACGGAAATGGAAAACCACCGACGACTTCGTGCGCATATACGGAACCGAGGTGTTAGCGACCCAAAACAGGTGATTGATTTACAGACAGTGAAATTCGAGTAACTATTTGCCAGTGTATATCAATATATATGGCTCACCGTTTACGCTAACAGAGTTTGATGCGCAAAATCGTTCACGCAAGTGAAGAGTTTCCACAATGACACAGCATATACAATGACGGAATTGTCTGCACCTACAGTGGCAGCATTGTTGTCGGTGTCGCGGAGGTATTTCCAAAGAATTAGTAATTGTATTTCCAAAGAATCAGTAATTGTCTTTTACACAATTTGTAATTGCTAAATCTTTTTACGCTAGCCGCTTTCGCTGCGCAAAATCGTTTACGCTAGCATTAGAACCATTTTTTACTGCATACATTTTAGCCATACCACACACATTCGCGTTTGACGGAAAAGTGAAAAATTGTAAGGTCATGGGGTAGAGAATGGCGTTGACCTATCTCAGCTACCGAACTCTAGATCTCATTGTGACACTACTTACAGATATACAGAAAGTGACTAATGCTCAAAAGTAATTTCTACAAGGACCTATTTCTTATTTTGAAAGCAAGTTCACCTTTGAAAAATATGCTAAATAATTAAGTCCTGAGTCAGATGTATTTACAGTTGAATTTAAGAAAAACAAAATATAAAAAAAAACATTTGAAAAAATATTGATTATTCTTTTGTAAGAGCAATAAACGTTTTGTATGTATCAGGAAAATCATCATCTACACAAAAGGAGGGGGTAATTACATGTATACCTAAGGTTCCAGTGGTTCCATATAAAGTAGCCACTGCTTGTATCACAAATAGTTTTACCTTACATCATGAATACAGACCAAACGAACTTCATTAAAAGTAGATATATCGGTGCAAATAACAGCAATTTATATAGTCTATTGTTTTAAACAAAAATGTGTACCAAACGAGGTATGTTACTTTTAAGAGACTTTGAAAAAGCATTTGAGTCTTTAGTCTGTCATAGAAAAAAGTGCGACTCTTCTACAATTTTAGCTCAGAAATATGGATAAAACTGTTATAAAATAATATAAAATCATGTTTAATAGTGAATGGTCTGTATTCTTCACGGTTTGACATAAAAGGAAGTTTCAGACAGGGGTATCTCCTCTCCCCATATATATATATATATATATATATATATATATATATATATATATATATATATATATATATATATATATATATATATATATATTCATAATTTGTGCAGAAATATTGGCACATATGTTCAAGAAAATTTTAAATATTAGGGGCCCTGGAGTAAATACTTGACTTATTTAATATCTCAGTACCGGCTAACTCGACTGATAAAGTGATGATAACCCAGATAGTTGTTAGTTGTTATATCAAGTGCATTGATATCATCTACTTATCCCACATTGTGTGGGCTTTCAAGTGTCCACTGCGTGCTTGGTTGGCACATCGGCAGATCTAGAAGATGTATCTTTCAACTACTTTGTCATCAAACTATGCGAGTACCCGTTAATACCAGCCTATCCGGAGATAACGAATACATGTATATTAGTTATAAAATTGTGAGAATAGCAAATAATCACCAATAGTTCTTGAATGTACGAAAGGAGAGAAAAATAATATGAGCCCATACACGAGGGTGTTAAATACATGCAAGATTCATGTGGTAACCTGATTATAGGTCCCGTCACACCACTTCCTACAATTCCACCTCTTTACACATGATCTATCCAGTTTTAACAACAATAACTGATTTCAACAAGAATACGACTTGATGTTTATCAGTTTACGTTGAGGCATCAGTTTGTATCTACTGTGTAATTAAAATATCTCTTGTAAGGGTTCAGACAGTTCTTTAAACCTTATTCCTTGTAGATGGTTGTTAAAACTGCATACCTATGTAATAAAGTAAATGAAAAACAAGCTTCTGAAAATTCTCAGACATGCTATAATGTAAGAAGGCAAAAAACGGAACTCTTAAACAATATAGAATACAAGTGAAGAATAATCAGAATGAAGTATAAGAAATATTTACTTATAAATCAATATGTCCCTCAGTCGACTACGCTATCGTTCTGATGGCTCCTTTATTTAGATATCTGTGGTATTGTTTTATGATATTTATATTCTGTGATGTTTAGCAGGATCATCTGACAAGAAGTATAATATTATTTTAAAATATTTTATGCTCAATTTGTTTATTGATTTGTTTTGAGCCAAACATCCCCTCTACTTAATTACAAATTAAATCCAATCTCTATAACCCTAAGGCCAAATGTCTGGAAAGAAACCAGTATTGAAAACAACATTCAAATAAAAGAGTGAATATGGCCCGAGAACATCCTTGCCATATACCAACAATTCGTTAAATAGTTTATTACAGACTCTGCTTTTACCATTCTTTACCTTAATTGCTCATCTCAATTCTCCTATTGAAATAAAAAAAAATCATAAAACAAAATGTGTAAGTCACCTTGTACATAATTATTATAGAAATCTTTTACTCTTACTTTCAACATCAAAGCATGATGGGCTCAAAATCGAATGGTGGATATGCTTATGCATATGTTCAGACATTTGGACTTTTTGAAGTAGACCATTTGCTACCGAAATAATTAACTCTGAGAATTAACAGTTTTACGGTTAACATTACTATTAGATATTTTTTTAAGTTTTTCATCTAAATTCTCTCTGACTGATGAGGAGCTTAATTTATCAATAAATTCATTAATTTCGTAAGGCTTTTAAGTATATTTTGATTCAACATTTCTAGTGCATTTCTCAGATGTATTAATATTACACAAATTATTATTTTCTTCTAAAATTTATAGAACAATAATCAGAATAAACACTCGGTGGGCTTACAAGAAAAGAATCAAACAAAGATAACAGTGACTAATGATATAATACATAATCGACTACACTTCAACTTGCAAAAGTAACTTCACCTATACTGTTTCACCTGTTCTGTAATACGATACCCTCCACATATGATGACAGAAAGTCTATTTATCCACACCCTAGATTACAGTTAATGCCTAAGTTGTTTGGATTGAGTTCAATGCTGAAGTTGTGTACTTTCTAGTTAAATGAAAAGTGGGCTCCCAAAAGGGGGCCTCTTGTTTCTTATCTCTACGAGTTTTCTCCATACATAGATGTAGACTAGATGAGCCCAGACAAATTAGCAATGTCTGCAAGATTCTATCTTGACCAAAATTTTGTTGTGCAATTAAATCTGTGAGTTACTAATAACACATTTTTGCGATAATTATTATCAGGACCACAATACCTTGTTAATTGTAGACTCTCTCTCTCTCTCTCCCCCCCCCCCCCTCTCTCTCTCTCTCCTGTACTAGAGTGCCTGAACATAGACTTTCTGTCATCATATGTGGAGGGTATCGTAATACAGAACAGGTGGAGAAAAATGTTTAGATTAGCAGTATTGTGTAATCTATTTGAAACAGTGATGATAACAGAGCCTGAATTGGTTTGCTCAGTTTGAGTTGACAAAACTACCTTTGTCAAAGGATTGTATATGAGGACTGAGTGAGTCATCACTCGAGTAATACCAAGTATTCCAGTGATTGATGTTCAAGCAACTTAAACTTTACTGTGTATACACTATTACATGATTAACAGTTTGCAAACACATTTCCCTTATTAATTATTTCTTGTTGAAAATAAAGCTTGCCTCAATTGTACATATATTCCAGACAATCAATCATCATTATCTACATATCACAGAACAAGAAATGGCCATATTTTGTTAACATCGTAACAGCATCATTAGAGATAGTAATTCAACAACCGTCAAATAGTGGTAAACCCTTCGTAGATATACCTTATGATAAAGTATGTATTATGTCACACTCAGAACATAACATTCAGGACCGTTACTGTTAACAAATATACCTAATGATACGTTATTTAATATGTCACGCTCAGAACACAACAGTCAGGACAGTGACGGTTACACTATGTACCTAATGATGCACTGTTAATATGTCACACTCAGAACACATCTTTCAGGATTCAAGTTGAGAAACTTAGTTTTTAACTTAGTGATACTACATTATCTATGGCTGATCCACCTTACACATCTTGAGGAAATTATCCCTTTGAAGCTTTCACTTCATTTTCTGAATTGCGGTAAATAGAAATGGGAGTAAAAACATCATCATGATGAAATGATAGGTATAAAACAATATTTTCTTGAGACAGTAATTTCAAAGCTGTGATACGCATGCGGTATGGAAGATAAAACTGCAGCGCGAAAAGTGTTATATTTAATGTTTCCATCACGAAATGTACAATGCAACAGGCTTATATAAATTTCAAAAGGAAAATTAAGACCAGTGGTAGACTCAGCTAGTTTCCGCTGAGATGTGTCTCTGCTTCTACTCCCCTTCTAAAATTATAGAGACGAGAAGTGTGCAAGGTAAAAACGGGAAAAAGTCTTGAAGAAGTGTTAAGAAGCTTCGTACCGAAGGAGTTAGATGAATTTTTTTGTAACACCTTTGTAAGTAACAATTTATTAAACTACACGTTTTATAATGCCGATATTTGGCTGGTTTTATACAAGTCATTGCTTATATAACGATAACGTGTATATAGAAGAAAAAAATCATAGGAGCAAAATGCATTTTTGTATTTTGTATATTAAGGAATATCAGATACATTTCGTCTGTTCTGTCCACATTTCGTGAGAAATTCTGGCGTTTTTTCATTATTGATGTGGACTGCACGTGACAGTGTGCTGCCTAGAGAGGTGAACTTGTCCACTGCCACGAGTGTTTAGCCAATTACTGTGATGGTAGGCTGTACGTAAGGCTTTCCTGCATCACCTCCATCTTCCTTATACTGATTTTGAGACCGAAATTGTCACAAGCTGAAGAGAAATGGTCCATATTGTGTTGCATATCAGACTCAGATTTAGCATTCAGGGAACAGTCATCAGCATATAGGAAATCACGAACGGTCACTTCCTGTAACTTCGTCTCCGTCTTCGTCTGGAGTCTTCTCAAATTGAAGAGCTAGCCATCAGTTCGGTATCTCATGTCGATCTCAGTGTCAAAGTCACGGAAGGCATCAGTAAGCATGTCAGAGAAAATCATACTGAAGAGGGTTGGGGCCAACACACAGCCTTGCTTGGCTCCATTGGTGACTGGGAATGGTTCACATGATTCGCCGATATCCACGACAAAAGCGAGTATGCCATCATAGAATTGCCGAATCATCACAATGGATATCTGGGCAGCCAAATTTTGCCATGATCTTCCAAAGCAAAGGCCTCCACGGCTGACTGTGTAAAAATGCTTTTGTCAAGTAAATGACTTTTGTGTACAGGTTGGAGTTCTGGTCCTGGCATTACTCCTGGAGTTGACGAGATGCAAACACCATGTCTGTGGTCCCTCGTCCTTTTCTGAAACCAGGAGATATTGATCGATCTTATGCACTGGACGATTCAGTAGAATTCTGGCAAAGATTTTGCCGGCTATTGACAACAAGGAGATGCCCCGATGGTTGTCGCAGGATTGTATGTAGCCTTTCCAATTGTACAAATGGACGATGGATGCATTCTTGTACTCCTGGGGTATAGTTCCCTGAGTCCACATTGACTGGAAGAATTCTGTCAGTTTCCGTGTCATATGCGAGTCTCCGGCTTTGTAGACTTCTGCTGGTATTGCATCTGCTTCAGGTGCTTTGCCATTTGACATCAGGTTAATTGCTTTCACAGTTTTATTCAACGTTGGAGGATCCGCAATTGATATGCTGATTTCCACTTGGGGCAATCGATCAGTTGCCTCCTCGCTGATAGATGACTATTGATTGAAGATTTTGTTAAAGTGTTCTGCCCATCTTTGAAAAAACTCTTCTTTTGTCAATGAGCAGTGTGGCGCTGTCATCACTCAGTATTGAAGATGTTCCTGATGACTATGACCCGTAGATTGTCTTCCAGGCATTATAAAAGTTCTTCATGTCATTCATGTTTGCGTAGGACTGAATCTCATCTGTCTTGCAACTCTTTGAGTTTACATTGGACAGTCATCTTGATGTTGTTGAAGGCTGCCTTCTTAGATGGGGAAGTGCAGTCTTGTAAACAGGCCTTATGTAACCGATGTTTCTCATTCAGGACTCTCTGTATGGCAGCACCGTTCTCATCAAACCCATCGTGATTTTTACGTATGGTGTGACCGAGGGTTTTGGATGCAGTTCAGTAGACAGTCTATGAAGGATGCCCAGTTTTCCTCGACATTCTGGGAGATTATATCGATTGTATCCAGTTGACTGCAGAGTTCTTCGACAAATGCCTGTTGCACATTCTCTTGTTTCAATTTGTCGACAATAAGCTTTTTGCTCACTTTGTTGCCTTGTGGTCATCTGCTAGGCTGAATGCAGATATTGAGATTGGAGACTATGAAGTTGTGGTCAGTCCAGCATTCTGCACTTCTCAAGGCATTGGCCACTCGGATAATATGCCTGTCTCTTCTTCTGACGATGATGTAGTCAATACAATGCCAGTGCTTGGAGCGTGGGTGCATCCAAGACGAATTGTTGCAGTTTGGCACGCGGAAGACTATGTTGGTGATTAGGAGGTCGTGTTCAAAGCATTTTCTCAGCAGGAGGAGTCCGTTGTTGTTGCATTTGCCAAATCTATTTTTGACAATGACACCTGGCTATGTCCTGTGATTTGTGAAAACTCTAGCACTGAAGTCACCAAGGACGATGAGCTTGTCTACCTTTGGTACTTCTGCAATAGGAGACTCCAGGTCTTCATAAGATATGTCCTTGATCTCATATGGGTTGATCATGGTGGGTGCAACACGCTGATGATAGTTGCATGTCTTTTTCCAGACAGTGGGAGTCTCATTTGCATTAGTCTGTCATTCACGTCCTTTGGGAGATTTATGAACATGCTAACTAGCTGTGATTTGATGGCAAACGCAACACCATCCTCATGTCGCTCATCTTTACTTCGGGCACTCCAGAAGAAGGTGTACCCGGCTCCTACTTCGATGACTTGTCCTTTCTCAGCTAAGCGAGTTTTACTCAGGGCTGCTATCTGGATGTTGAATCGGGAGAGTTCTCTGCCAACTAGATCTGTTCTTCTCTTTGGTGTACTCTCCATTAGTGTGCATACGTTCCAGGCATCGATTGTGAGTCGCATCACCTTTGTCTTCTTGTTAGGTTTTCGACCACTAAGGTGGGATCAGCCGCGGTATGCTGACCCGGGTTAAGGTGAAGCAGGCAATGAATGGGGCACCTTTTCTAGCCCCTTCCTCATGCTACGGAGGTGAGCAGTGTCATCCTACAAAGGGCTGCTCAGTCACCCAGGGGGCTGTCGAGTTCCACTACTGCTTCGGTTCAGTGAAAAGCGACCCTATTCCTTGAATCACCTATGCGCAGATCTGCTGCTAAAGCTCCCAGTGTATACACACCCGATGCTTTGCAGCTCGCCCATCGCCACAGAACTTAAAGGTATTTGGTGGAGGATTGGAATAGTGTCATGACCTGTGCGTGAGTTGGATTTAAGTGAGCGAAAGTTGCGCAGAGTCGCCCTTACTCTCGTCCAGGCCTGTCTGAATCCAGTGGCTCGACAATGTCGAGACGTCTAGAGACAAGACCGGATGCAGTGGATGGCCATCAGTTCCTACTGCACCTATCCTGATGCCATTCGCAGCCGGAGGATGCGCATATCTGCTCGGCCGCCTCATCCACCAGACAGGATTTCCAGAGTAGCCAGGTGTAGCTGTCCACTCTGGTTCAACAGTCACAGGTAGTACCGTCTACTGTTACTTACGGTAGCAGGCAATGCCTGCCCTGACATGAGGATACCCGTAGCAAGAAAGCACTGCTGCAGTATCGATATACAGCACCTGCGGGTACCCGTAGAATGCCTTCACACAATCTAGTTAAGAGTAGGTCACGGGCAGATTTTGTAATGCTTGGGCACATCAATCCCCAACAAAAGTTGATTCGATTCTTGTTTTATTTTATTTTCCTCTCCTTCTTTGTCTATTGGTGGTTGTGGGTGTAAAATTGGTAACTTTCGTTTCCCAATATATACTGGTCAATCTCCTTTAGGAAAGTTAAAGAAAGCAAGAAAGCACTTGATGCTGCATTAAAATCTAGATACAAACATGCTTCAAAACGTCTGTTTGTTTTTAGCTATATCAAGGGCGGATCGGGGATGGGGTGTGGCCCCCTCCCCTCCACACACACACACACTTAAAAGATGAGCGCAAAACAACCGGAACGTATCCTAGAGTAAATTGTCCTTACAGTTAGATGGTTTCCAGGGGCTTCACCCCCTGCCCCCTTCACCCATTGAAAGTTCCGTCCATCACCTATTTCTTTACGCTCCCCCTAAATTATATTTCTGGATCCTCCCCTTTATATCTCGAGCCAAAACAATTAACTAATGAAGGCATATTGAAGTAACTGATCTAGAGCGAGCAACTAGTTAATAGCAGACTGCACTACATTTTAATTTTCCTGTTTTGACAAAATTCGTAAAACGCAAATAGGCTACACATAAAATGTAAGAAGCAGTTTATTCAATATTAAAATACTTTGAATTTTTGAAGACGTTTATAACATTACTGATCGTCTGAAAGTAAATTCCTTCATTCCTCTATCACTGATTGATGAAATCGAGAAAAGTTAGTAGTTTGGACTAATGCATGAAACTTCTAGTATATTTTCTTTCCCTTTCCATACTTTAACATGATATGTATAACTTTCTACATACATACAAAAATATATACTTTCTTACTTATCTACTATCATACTTACCTGGTTACCCAAATCCCTCTCAACAGACACAAAAGATATTGTATTGAAACATCAACACAAAGTTATATTGTTACTGTATTGTTACTGGTTAATATATCAGACTTATGTTTTTCACAAAATAAATATATATAAAAAGCAGACAGAGTATGAAGACAATTACTAGAGCAAATCACCAATCGATTAGTATTGGTATATAACAACGCAAAAGTAAAATCAATATTTGCTGACACAGTAAGACTGGATATCGTATTACAGAAATAGATTTTCATTGGTGCAGTAGTACTAGGTCACATAAATCAATATTCACTGGCGCAGATCTGCTATATAATCGATATCATACTAAAACGAACGGAAACGATAAAAAATGCTATATATCTGGCTCTGAAAAATAACCAACCTTATTATCACTATTGCAGTTTCTTTGGTTTAAGCGGATTAAAGAGAACAATAAATAACAGTATACATGTAAAGCTTAAAGAATGTTATTGTGCAGTGTTGTTGTAACTGTTCCCGCTTGGTCTAGACATGTAGCGTGAGTTGATAGATTGAACGGTCTGGGGTTCAGTTGTCGCTAAAGGTGAAAATATTTTCCATATAACTGAAAACACCTCGTTGTCTGTAGCTGTTACTACATAATAAAATCAGATCCAAACCTTCCGACAAAAACAATAAATATGAATTAAATAAACGTAAGCTTCGTGATTATTAACAGTTAAAAATTTTAGCAGAATCAACGATGCAAAGTCAATATGTGTGAACGTATGGAGCAATCCAGGAAGTCAGAAAGACTCAAGAAAGGAGCTGATCTTTTGAGGGGTTCACTGAGGGGAATAAATAAACAGACAGGCTCATAAATGTAAGCCAAAATTGCCAAGTGACACATGAATCAACGAAGAAGTCAGAAGTATTCCAGGACTCATGGTACTAATTATATAGAAGAAGGGGAACCAGTCTAGAAATAGATGAAGATAAAATAGAGTATATATGGGTTTGGATGGCCAGGATTGGTTGATAATGAAAGTAGGATTTTAGTAAAAAGAATCTTTTGAGAGCTTATCCTGTAACTGAAAAAAATAGAGACAATGTTGGAATTTCAGTCCTTTTACAGACTTGAGTTTTGGAAAAGTCATTACTGAAATTAGCACCTGACTCTTTGGTGCGGAATTGAAAACATATATTTCAAACTCATTTAGATCCAGAAAATCCCGCGGCTCATATGGTTTTCTCTACACAGAAGCTGTCATCAAGGATATGTCTATTGGTTTGATCATGAGCATTCAGACATTTAAAGTTATTTAATTTTTAATATCATGGTGTTTGCATAAGTTAACTATGGGAACTGAATTAGTACCGTGAGTTTTATAGAGAACTTTACTATAAATACAAAATTATGGTTCTATTATTGGATAACAAGCAAAAGTAATACCTTTTGTTTACCTCAGAGGGATATTAAACACACTTTCAGATATGGCAACTGTTGTCATTTAAGAGGTGTGTGTGTGTGTGTCAAAGTGTGTAGAATTAGACTATGCAAGGTGGGGGTGTTTTGCACATTAGTTAATATATATGCAATTAAATATATAAATTTTAGACAATTTACCATTTATAGAGTAATTATGGTCACCAATTTGATATTTCCCAGTTGTGTTTTGAAACATTTTGCTTCAGATATGATCACTTAGATCACAATGCTTAATGGTGATGACCCCTCATGATTTTGTCCCCCACCAATTTCATTCAGTGAATGTTTTGGAACTTCATATTTTGTATTTTAATTGCTGATGTCTACTATACTTAAGTTTTAAATATAATTTCGGTCATTTAAATCTCTTTTTCTGTAGTAATATGTGCACATATAAATGTTCACCTTGACCTTTTACTCATTTATTGCATAATATGATAAGGCTGATGATATATTTCAATCTTCTTAAATTGAAGAGAGATAAATGGTGATAGTAAAGCTGATAACTCTTGATTAGACAGATTTATTTTAATATTTTTTTCTGATTTTCTGAAATGAAGCTCAAATACTTAAATGTTGCCTGAAATGCACCATTACTATTCATGGAGTACATGAACTTGTAATATAATTTATTATTCACTAATGTAATCTTTGACAAGCAGAACTATGCGCACTCTTTACTTATTCATTCTACTACTATCCATAGGTATGCCAGGTAAATCAAGGGTGGATATAGGACTCGCGGTACTAATTATATGAAACAAGGGAAAGTCTAAAATTTGATGGAATTTCAGTCCTTTTACAGACTTGGTTTTTGGAAAAGTCGTTACTGAAATTAGCACCTGACTCTTTGGTGCGGAATTGCAAACACGTATTTCAAACAGATTTAGATCCAGAAAATGCCGCGGCTCATATGGTTTTCTCTACACGTAAGCTGTCATCAAGGATATGTCCATACTGATAAATGTAGGTTTCATCATGAGCCTTCAGATATTTAAAGTTATTGAATATTTAATATCATGGTGTTTCATTACGTTTACTACAGAGGCTGAATTAGTACCGTGAGTCCTCCAAGGAAAGCTGGTCTCATTTGGTATTTACACACAAAGAGGCGCATGATATGGAAGCAATAAAATTAGAAGGAAATTCAGTACATATGGAGAACAAAGTCCTATCGAGGTAGATAACGATCTGTTGAAAGAAATTGCACCCCTCCCCCCGCCCCTGCAGCCGTAGAGGTGGTGGTGGTTAATGCTGCAGTTCCGAAATAACTACGCCCAGAGCCTGATAATATAGAATGGACACGAGGTGGACATTTTGCAGAAATTTGTGATCAAGATCAAATGTCAAAATGTTCAGGACAAATAGTAAAATAGTTGAATGTATATTTAGATAGTTTTAGTTAAAATAAATCAAAATGAAGACTTATATACGTAATACACAGTATTCAAACAAGTGAAAAAGAAGTTCTCACCTCCTTTATTATTCCTTTAAACTAGAAAGTAATTAAAGAGGATGAGTAGACAAAATTTAAATAGAACTACACGGATAATACCAAAAAGTTATATTAGCATAGATTTTACTGCGGCAACAATAGAAATTTATATTAATTTTTCAATGACAATATTTGAAGGATATTATCAGTAGAAAAATTCGACAATTTGCTTCTGTGAAAGCTCAATAAGAGTTAAGGATCAGACTTATGAAATAACCTATTCAAAAAGGTGAAAAAGGTGAGAATAATTTGTTTTTACTGCAGAACAAGAGTATTGATGTATTCAATACAGATGAAATGGATATTGTCGTTGAGAGATCATTCGATATTTTCCATACCAAATCGGGAGAGGAAATAATCGAAAATGTATGTTCGACGGGATTGAATCTTTAATATTGCGCATAGATATCAACAGCTCAGAGGAGTCTCATACATATATTTGCCTGAATTGGGTAAAAGAAAAAAGAAAAAAAATTGTATTAATGTACAAATAAAGATGATTATGGTTTCTTTCATGTTGTGGAATCTGTGTTAAATGCACCGAGTGATCACGCAGATTGACCATGAAACTACACCTTGGATAGAGACAGTCACTGGTTTATGCAATTTCTAGTAATGATAGATGAAATCAGGAACATTTTAGGACGTGCTGACATGTTACTAATATTTAAACATTGTGGTCCTAATGACTACGGAGATAGAAGGTATCACTATGTTGGAATAAAAAATAAAGATTATTATCGTCACAAATAAATAAACATGACAGACATAAATATATTACCCCAAAATGCTTACCTTTTTCTATGTGCCAGAGAAAATATATGAACACAGAGGACTTGTAGCGACAAAATAACTCTATAGACATAATACCTGAAGAGGGTTCAGTTGTAAAATGCTAACACTATTCATATCAATTAAAATTCGCGTATCATAGTTATTGTTATTTTGAAATATCATCGTACCAGATGCTTTCAGCACATGGACATCAGAGCCTATCTAAACGTGGACACAAAGTGTCCAGCAGGTACAGTTGTGCCTGTGAAATTCGAAATTGCAACACAACGGGAACTCAAAGTAGTATCATGCTAGTGGCAGCGTGTTATAGAAGTATGCGTAATGCATACGGACACGAAGTGTCCAATACAGTCATACACACCCTGGACAATTAAACAGCCAAGCACTTTCAGCTAAAGTTTTGAATATGCCTCAAATGAATTCGCAAGAGATATCAACGAATAGTTTACAGATGAAGAGACTGTATTCAAGTATTTTATGATGCGTTGAGTAAAACCGTAAAGCTAATGTGCGAACAATTACAACCGAAAAATGCCAAATATATGGTGTTCACGGAGGAAAGTGAAGTACATTTTAATTTAACAAATATATTTTACAAAAGAAAAAAAGAAAAGAACAAAAACATAATTGAGAATAAAGTTCGCTAAACACGCGTACAAAAGGTGCATGATGACAATCACTTAACAGGTAAATATAGAGGTTGAGCATATAACAAATGTAATTTGAATTACAACTACCCCAAACACAGGCATTGTTTATTGGCAACTTTTCTGGTTACGACATTCACCTGTTCATTATAACATTGTCTCAGAATAATTCAGATGAAAAGATACAAGTCACACTAAACAACGATGAGTAGTAGTAGTAGTAGCGTTCCATGCGACCCCAGCACAATATTGGCTGCATGATACCAACTAAAGATGAAGCTCGAACAAATGTAAAGCTTAAAAATTGCAGAAAACTTTAGAAAGATAAACCCTTCCAAATAAAGGAGAGCATGAAGTACAAGAAGATAAAATATAAAACGTAATTATGTTAAAATTCTGTCAAATGTGTATACAATAAAAGACAAAGGTAACACCTGTAACATCTTTAAAACATATGGTCATTTTTTATATGTATTTATATAAACCGTATTCTCTCACAAAGTCCAAGATTTTTTTGGGTGGAACATTACTATACAGTTTCTTTATGTAGCTCGCATCAAAAATACTTCTGTCTCACAGAGTGGAAGTCTACGAATGTGTTCCACTGTTAGTGGATAGGCAGGGTGTGCGCTCTGGTAGATGTACACACATCAGGAGGTATGCATGAGTCAGGTATGTGTGTCCGATATGCCATCGGCACAATTCGACCTTATATCTGCGGTTTATTTTATACGAGGGATACCACTCTACGGTAGAGGGTTTGATGTTCTGAAGTTTATTTGTGGAGTTATCATTCCACATATTTTGCCAGGTAAGACGAACATTCCAATTTATAAAATATTTAAATAAAATATTTAAGTCAGTATATAAAATCTTCCATTCGGAAACGGGTGACTGCAGGGCAGCTTTGGATGTTTTATCTTCCTTTTCATTACCCTTTATACAAATTTGACTAGGCATGCAATAGTACAGAATACTTTTCCCCAGATAGCATGAGCACATCGTGTTTCTGTAATACCTTGGATATTAACGGGTTGTCAGTTTTAAAATTTTGCATGATAAAAAGAGCCGTGTATTTCTCTGAGAGTGAAAGATTTATTGTAATCTTCAGCAATAGTAGATTTGAAGTTTAGAGGAACGTTTTCTTTAAAGTTTTTGACAGCCAATTTTGTCAGAATATTTCTTGTTTGATGAGTTTTTCGAGAATGTTTCGGCCAATGTATTTGATATTTCCGTTAAGGTTGTGACCATTTCATTGGATTTCTCACCATGTTTGATATAGCTGCTTTTATATTTGCCAATGATTTTTTTACTATATTCATACAGATTTAATAGAGAAACGAGTGTTCAACCTAGAGACATAGGATCTCTATGTTTTCTCTAAAGGTACGATGTTGCTGGATTAGCATTCACGTGTATACGGACGTTTATCCGTTCCCTTATGGCGTCTTTGCATGCATCACCAAACCATGTTTTGTTAACACGTTTAGGAATTTGTTGGTATTGTATCCCCAGCAACGTCCTGGAGTATGTTTGTAGAGGAATTGAAACATTCTCAATCTGCTTTGTCCATTTTCTATCTCTGCTCTTGCCCTTGAGGTTTGGAAATATTACTTCTAAAATATACGGAAAGTGGTCACTACCACATAGGTTGTTATAAGCTTCCCAAGAGAAGTCAAGTAAAGGAAATGGATTGCATTTGGTCAGATATAAGAAACGAGTAGGATCCTGTGGCAGAATGCAGGTAGGTATACGACTTATCATTAAAAAGGCAAAGATTGTGTTTTGAAACAATGTTTTCTATTTTCAACACTATCTCGTTGATATCTTTACAGACCCAAAGTGTATGGTGGAAGTTAAAGTCGCGATGTAATACAAAAGGTGATAGTAACTGTTCAGTAATATAGTCAAACTCAGCTTGATTGTTCGGAGTGCTTGTAGGGAGAGATATTGACCAAAGTGATAGTGTATTGAGTACGGACACAAGCTAAAGGCTGTAAAGTACTACTGAAACTAACTTGTGCGAGGAGTTTTGTTACTTAGGATGATGGACACTCCTCCGGCAATCCAACCGTATCAGTATTTATTAGCATCTGTACTTTGTAAAGATTTTAAGATTAACGCCATCGTTTTTTAAGAAGTCGCTTGAAGAGAGAGCTATTGGATCGTGTTCTTAAAGTAGAAGACTAATTTCTTCAATATTTCCCTTTAAACCACCACAGTTCTATTGTATTATGGGGTAAGACATATTTATGAAAGTGATGGAATTACGGGACTTCTGGAAGAATTCCCTGGTGCGTTATCAAGTTGCTCTCTAGTGTCTATACTCTAATGATTCACAAACTTATTTACAAGCTTGATAGGATGGTCAGAAATAGATTCTTTAATCCTCTCTTTATTTTAGTTTAGAGCGTGCAATGCATTTCTATTTGCTCCAGCTGCTCTTTTGGTGGGCCAAAATCTAATCGGCTTCTCGGTAGTAGAGTAAGGAATCATATATGTCACACAGATTCTATTTCCGCTGGGACCAGTGGTTTCCTGCACTTATCTAGCGCTCGATTTAAGTTGTCTTTCATTTTTAGCATTGGGTGTCTTATTTGCTAGACTCTCATTGTGCTTATTTGCATTATCTGCTTCACTCTTTGTTGGGTGACTGCTAGCACGAGTTTTGAGGCATGTTATGTCCATCTGGTTGCAGACATTAATTTGTTTAAGGTTTCTTCTCCAATTTAGCAGCGCCGGCGTAGGGTTTAACGGCTGTGTTAAGTGGAGCTGTGGCTTCCACAAATGTCCTGGCCTCTGGAAACATCGTGCCTTTCTCCCGTTTCATACGTTGGATCTCCTTCTAGTGTTTCCACTTAGGCAGTATCTGGAGTACTAGAAATGTTCTCACTGGCAATCTGAACAACAGACTTTCTTCGTGTAGCACAATCCATGGTCACCCCTCTTGGCCACATCTGGGGCAGACTGGTTTCCTCCACAGCCATCGTTGTCGAGGCCATAGTTCTGGCGGTTCAAACACCGCAAAGGATTAAGGATGAAAGGGTCAAACATCAGGATGTAAGAGTTTGTGATAATCGATTTGCTGTTACGGCGAATGTTGACTAGTTGCATTTGTAAGACATTCTGAGAGCTGAGATTTTGAGCTATCCAAATCTCTGGGTCGCACAACACTTCTTAAAGAGTAGAGAGATTTGTACGGACATTCCTTAATGAGTATCTCCACAATAAATCGTTTAGAGAGAAGCAGATTGTCAGAGTAATCTTCGCAGGTAAACTCTGCTAGTAGTTGGCCAGAACTATAAAAGAAATCACATTTCCTGGTTCTCCAGCCAAGCCCAGAAATTCTTTATTTAACTCAAAAGTTGATTGCTTGGCTAGTTTCTAATTCTCATCGTTGAATTCAATTTCCCTGACTCGGACGAGTTTTCTATTCCGAGTGGCTAGTTGATTAATTCATGGTCCTCTTTAGACCAAGTCTCACACTATTGGTTAGGGCATTGGTTGGTTGGTTGTTATGGGTTTAACGCCATTTTTCAGCACATGATAGGCTACACATGGCGGCCAGTAAATTTGGTGGAGGAAGAACCCGAGAAAACCCCGGGAAGAACCACCGCCGACCCACGGGAAGCTACTGGCAAGCTTTCTCATATACCCACGTTGGCCGAGCCCGAGATTCGAACCCACGAAGACAGAGGTGAAATGTCAGTGATGTATAAAGGCGACCAGGGGCCCCTTAGGGCATTGGTGATTTTTACCTTCGTAATGTAAGATTGTTATTTTGTCACCTGTGCCTCTCACCCGCAACGGCGTTCAACAAGGGCACAAAGAGTTACGCTCATTCTATTGCGCTTCTCGTGTCAGGGCATTACAGTGTGATATACTCAAGCAAAGAAGAAACTTTACTCAGTTGAACCTTGAAACCGCCCTTAGAGGTTATATCCTTTGTAATGTGTGAAGAACAATACAATGTTGCTTTAATCGCAAAGGTGACCTTTGAACATATGCAAATCAGTGAAATGAAATGTCTTTAAGATGATCCCTGAAGCTTTGTGTGACTAGCCGAATGATAAGGCCAGACCTTTCTGGCCATCTTTATAGCTGAAGCTGAGACCAAAGCAGTGTGAAACCTCTGTATCCTACGGTGTATATAATTGTAACACCTCTATAGTGTTTTATTTCTTTAGCAAAATCATTTCTGAGCATTTTTTGTTCTTTCTTTGTTTTATTTTTTGCAGCCTAAAATCCAAGTACATATTGCCGCAGGCGAATTAGGACTATTTTCAGCTAATGTTATCATGAGGAGACAAACCATCGGTTGTGTAGGATATAACAGTGGAGCATTTGGTGTCTTTTCTTTCATTTGTATCTATGAAATAGATAACTTGAACTTTGGAGTGGTAACCAGTTTTATTGACTCTGCTGATATTTTAGGTTGCACAGTTGCATTTATGATTGTAATCTCGGTACGTCTAGATTCTGCCCATTAATGCTCATTCTCCTTCATTGAGGCTACAATATTTACATAGTTGTAAAGATTTACCTTTGCAAATCATTTATTTTGCAACAATTTTATCTGGTGATAACCCATGAGCTATAAATTTTACCTCTCCTTTTGTTGATTGATTGTATATGGACATTGCAAGGTTTATGAGATTTTGACCCTGTACTGTAAAATTACCTGAATAAAAATTTGCAAGTTTACTCATGTCAAATACGTAATTGATTTCTTCTTGATATTGCACTATTTTAATAATCTTACTGTCATTGCTGAAGGTGCTTTTTTCAATATTATCATCATTGAATGTAATCTGTAAATTAGCATCTTTTGCAAATCATTGGAGTATATCATTTTATGTTTAAAATCAATAAATTAACACGTTTATTCGCTTGATTGTTATTTTTCGACACAAATAGTTTTGACCACACTTTTATTCTGTCGAAACTTGTAAATAAATAAACCTTATCCCTACATACACATATAATTGCTTTCATGTTAATTTCATGAAATACTTCTATCGCCACTTCGAAAACTGTTAAATTTGGTACAATATATCTTTGTGCCAATATCTACAATGTGTATGTAATTTCATATTATTTTTTTAGGGTCGCTAAGTGTCAATATAATCTGACTGGTCTAGTATTGTTCTAATTTTGAGAAATACTCAAATTTGACTGGTCCAGTAATATTTATAGTAGTTGATACAGTGAGAGTACTGGAATTTCAATTTATCGAAATTTCTCGATGCATTTACTTATTTTGGAAAGATAGTAAGGTTATTGTTACATAATCAATATGGTACTAACACAATATTTTCAAAAGTTAAAAAAAGTAATATGTACTGTATTGTATGAAACCTTAGCCGGAACTTTTAAAATAAAAGTTACTATTCCATATAATAAAATAAAACAAAAAACATATTCTTCAATGAATTTTTATTCAAACACTTATTGAAAGCTAAAACGAAAAAACATTAGCAATGCTACTGTCATATAATAATCATGAGCAATATGTAAATAACAGAAGAATTCTTTGAATATGCTAAGCATAAACATATGCCACAATGGATAGTAAAATATTGATTTCATAACATGTGCGTAAGTAACAGTAAAACTTGAAAAAGTTTTTTTAAAATCTACTACATCCACTTTTCAGCTCTTCCGTATTTTTCCTAAAAATTAAACATTCTGTAAACTATGTACAAACATGCTCAGCCACATACACGCTACAGTAATGAATAATTACAAAAGCTGTGAAATTACTATTTTTCGTGAAGTATCAACTTTTGGATTTTGTGGTTGCTTTAAACCATGAAGTTAAAGACCCAACGAACAAATATCTTTCTTCAAAAACCCTTCCCCATCCAGGAATTTAAGTACCGACGAAAATATTATTAAATGCAAAAATCCAAAAATTGAAATTGATACCCACAATAAATGAATTCAGTTTTTTGCTGAAGAACCTCCGTTAATAATTTACACTAGGATTCCAGATTATGGAATTTCAAATATTTAAACACACTATGGTGTCCGTTTCATGACTGACAAAAAAAGGCAGGCAAGCGACATAAAATCCAACCTAGCATCATCCTACTGTCCTACCTGCAGTCGTGCTATATGTGCAAGCAAAATAACAGTAAATAAATAAATACAAAAATCTAGGCTTATACAATAGTAACAGATAAAAATAATACTTATGGAACTTTATTGCTAAATTTGATAATTTGGCAAGTTTGTGTGTTTTTCCTCTCAGAACAATCTGATATATAATACTAGATTGGGTTTTCACCTTTATTTCATGTTATCATAGATTTTTAAAAAGTTGTAATTACAGTCCACTTTACTTGAGGTGGATCAAACATCTTATTGTGTACGTTAAGTGACTGAGAATATAAGACGCATCCCCCACGGTATGGGACCACAACCGTTACAGATTAACCCCTCTACGGACAGCCATTGATTCTGCCCATAGGTGAACCAAGAAAGTAAAGTAAAACACAGCGACAAAATAATTCAAACTGAGATCTCCGACATAATGGATATTTAACAAACACTAATACAAGACCATGTTCTGTTGACCTTGCGATTCACAATTCAGACTAGAGCTTTCACATTGATGAAAATAATAAACGTCATTCGAAACATAACGTTTCTAAAGATAATTATCTCTAAGACAAAATGCAATGTTTTATCTGACAGGTTACTAAAAATAAGTGGACTCGGTATTCAAAAAGTAACCATAACGCGAATCTGTATCTGTGCCTGTCAGAGAAACTTATCATAAGTACATTTCGATTTCAATAAGATTAAGTAAGATGAAGATGACAACGATTCATCTCAAACTTAGAACTCCACGTGGGTGGATCTAGAAATGAGGGTGGGGCAGGAGTAAACAAGTAGGCAAGGGATCTGTGCGATGGAACCCATAGTGGGGGCCAAGAGGGTCAAGCCCCGGAAGCTCCCGTATTTTAAGCGTTTCCAGGGCAAAATTGTAATCATCTAACTGTAATCAAAAATTAGTCTATGAAACGTTCCGCTTGTTTCGCGCTCACTTTTAATGGGACAGGGGCGCACCGTCTCCCTCGCCCGCCACCTCCACCCCTGCTCCAATTCCCAAGACCAAAGCACTAATTATTACAATATTTTGCTTTACGTGTAGATTAGTTACAGGCTCTTTTCAGACTAATATACATTATATTTTGTATTTACTTTATGTTGACATCAGATTAATATACATTGTATTTTATATTTACTTTATGTTGACATCAGACTAATATACATTGTATTTTATATTTACTTCATGTTGACATCAGAGTAAAATACATTGTATTTTATATTTACTTCATGTTGCCATCAGAGTAAAATACATTGTATTTTATATTTACTTCATGTTGCCATCAGAGTAAAATACATTGTATTTTATATTTACTTCATGTTGACATCAGACTAATATACATTGTATTTTATATTTACTTCATGTTGACATCAGATTAATATACATTGTATTTTATATGCACTTTATGTTGACATCAGACTAATATACTTTGTATTTTATATTTACTTCATGTTGACATCAGATTAATATACATTGTATTTTATATGCACTTTATGGAGACATCAGACTAATATACATTGTATTTTATATTTGTTCCAGACGTTCTGTTAAAAAGTTATTCAAAATTAAAATAACTTGAAAACACAAGACCTAGCAAAGATCTTCTGCAATTTTAGGGACGCATTAATTGAAGCCACATAAAAAAGCCAACTCGTCCCTTATTACCCCAAAATAATTGCAATACACTCTGTGAACTGAAAATCTCTACATGTAAGCTAGATCGTATGTATGTGTTGAATATATGAAGTGTACATGTTGATAATATTACACTTATAAAGATTCTCAGGAATACGCATTGGAAACTTGACCACAAACGTCCTTCTCAATCAGCCACTTGAGAACTCTCCAATTGAGTTCTGAAAGAGCACGGCCATATACGACAGGTTCGTTCACTGATTTTCTTTTTAGTTTTTGCAAATGGTACATACCTCATCTATATTTCAATGCGCAAATGTCAGTATTTTGGGAGGTTAGGTCATCATGTTTCATCTTCACTCAGCTAAGATCAGTTTTAAAGTAATTAATACACGTTGAAATATATAATCCATAAGTTAGGTAAGACACCTGAACACAAACACTATAACTTCCCTCTTAGACATGGTCTAGAGATCAAGTTTTCGTATAGAACTTTCATAAAGCATTTGTATCCATTAATACATCATTAGAACTAAGTCAAATAAACCAAAGAACGTTTTAAATAATAATGTTAAATATTATATATAGATGCTGTTAAAAGGAAGAATAGTTTGCAGAAGGTTCTCTATGCGATACATAGTTAAACAGAAAGGTACGACGCCCTTACGACACGAAAGAAACCAAACTTGAATCACGTCATCATCTCCATTTCAGTTCCTTACAGCTCACCCTCATAGAGAAGACCTGCAAAATTGAAAGGGAAAAAAGCTTCAAGTTAGTTCTTTTCTTTGAAAGAGCGAATACGTTTCTGCATCTTGGTTGTCTATTCACTATCCTTTCTTTGAAATCAGTCTTGCTTTCACAAACAATGCCATATTTTTATAACTGGCTTTCATAAAAAGTACGACTTTTTCATGGAAAGAAAGGGATTTTCAATCTAAAAATTGAGCATGCATTTTTGTGCACTTTTATTATATATGTCTTAAGCATCTATATAAAAAATTAAATGTTCTATTTCCATATATAATGTAAATCCAAATTAATTTAAAAGAAGTTCGACGAAAGTCATATCTTCGATTTAAAAGAAGTTCGACGAAAGTTATATCTTCGACAAATAAAACCGTGTTAGCATGAAATGTTTTTGAGCCTTATGAGATGCTTTAGAGTGAGAAATAATCTAAGAATAATATGTAACATGAGCTGGTTAGAGCAAATAATATGCAACATGAGCTGGTTAGAGCAAATAATATGCAACATGAGCTGGTTAGAGCAAATAATATGTAACATGAGCTGGTTAGAGCAAATAATATGTAACATGAGCTGGTTAGAGCAAATAATATGTAACATGAGCTGGTTAGAGCAAATATTGCATTTTATTATTCAATGATTTTCATGAATTTCATGTCAGATGAAGACAACTTCGAATCTGTATTTACCACATATCTGCACAGATTTAATGTAACGCTGATTGGTGAATTTGCTGAAAGCTATGCCACATTGTTCATACTGAATTGGCGGGAAGTGATTCAGTATTGTTACATCTCACATTGTGACGATAACAAAATGAAAAAGTTATCAGAGGTCTTTTTATATTTTGCGTTTATTCCCTCTACTTGTGTCAGATTGATTGATTTAACTCGTTTAAACATTCAGATTTATACCAAAACTGAGAAAATTTAGCCAACAAAAAATTTAAATCTTTTGTGTAAAGCTCAGAAAGGATTATAAGTAATTGCTGTGAAATGGTTTAATATTCGTTTTATAATAAAGCAAATCATGTGTAATTAATCTGGACTGAAATTATATATTGAAATGCCTGGCTAAGCAATCTAATGAAATTATTTTTGTTACCTTGTATTACAATAAATAACCAGTATTGCATATGAATAATATAAGGTTGTAACCAACGTTTGGTTGCGGCACATAGTAACGGTGTGTGTGTGTGTGTGTGTGTGTGTGTGTGTGTGTGTGTGTTAATCAAGACAACCTATCCATCAAATTTCATTCTCCTTGTAACACAACTGTATTAACAAATTTAACACATGGTTAATAACTAGTTCAATTTGTCTCCAAGTTTGGCAATCATGCTTAGTATAGTAAGCATATGAAAATCTGGTTTTTCAATGGCACTTTTTTCTCTCATTTTTGTCTAACACTGACCCATTTATTTTCTGTTTTAATGTCTACCTATTTTAAACATGAACAAGCGAGAATGACGGAGTCACAAAGGTCTTGCATTAAAAATACAATGTAGAAAAGGCCATAACTCTGTTCAAAATATGTAGAAAGGCCAAAGGCTCTAATAAGTACTTATGCAAGTCCATAACAATTGCCAGACAAAACAGCACTGGAATATGTTAAATCATTTCAAAAATATTTTTGAAGCTCTTACAGACAACTGCCCTTGTTAAGATTTAAATTGATCGATAAGGCTCAGACTTCAGTCAACATCGAGTAAAGATATAAATCCTCTAAAGGCACGTCTATAACATCAATGAAAAAGTGTTCAAGTGCAACTCTATCAGAAAATGTGGAATGACTTCTGAGCTATGCTGGTTACAAGCAAGTGCCACAATGAAGAGATTTAATAGACCGACAAGGCCCGTTTAAAAGGCACATTTATATCTAGAAGACAGTGACATCACAATATTGCGTATGGATATTGAATGGTTCCAGGGTTATGCTGCTTACAAGCAACTTCTAAGTCAGTCCATGAGAAAACCAACAATGTAGCACAACAAATTGACATTTGTAGATTTTCACACATTCAGATTGTTTCAACTTTCATCTTTTAAAAGCTGCATATTTTAGCGATGTCGTCAAAGAGTAACAGTCACAACCGACGCTCTAGTTATGTTAGTAAAATGGAGTCAATGTCACGTTGAACACGATGACGTCAGTTTAAAATCTGACAAACTCTGTAAATTAAAACATTTGTTTTTGTTACAGATGCTAATAGCACGTTACTAAACTACAAAAAGAAAGCAAACTTCTAAATCCGAGTCTGAAGTATGCATTATGTAGATGAATCAAATTACCTTAAAAATTGAATAAAAAGGACAGACTTCTCTTTTACATGACAACAACTAAACAATAAATGTTTTTTGTTACCCCATACACGTTACGGTGCCAAGAATGTGGGCCTTGGACTCACCGTTACCAATTTATGACTCAATATAAACATGAAATACCCATAATAGTGAATCAACTTTAACAGGTTAAAGTATAGCTAGTATAAATGTGTCAGAAATTTTTACGAGAGAAAGAGAGCTAAGAAGAAAAAAGTTGTGTATCTCATATAGTATTTGAGTATTTTCATATTCCTACATTTTTGGTTTTATAGTTTTATTCATCCATCCTTCCACCAATGAAAGTACCTGTATGTATAATTATATGCACCAATACAGTAAATATACGCATACCTATATATATATATATATATATATATATATATATATATATATATATATATATATATATATATATATATATACAGAGAGAGAGAGAGAGAGAGAGAGAGAGAGAGTTTACAAATATACACCAAACAGAGTGGAAATTTGCTATCCCTGAATTCTACAGGAGAATGCTTGATAACCATAACAGAATTTTTAAAAATTCTGAATAATATTTTCATACAGGTTAGAGAATTTTTAATTTGTACTCTACGGAGATTTGAACCCGGATCAGCGGGTTACGGCACCCATCGCCTTGGCTGTAAGCGCTAACCCCTATACCATCTCGACCATGTACATCTCACCAAAATATGATGCTACAAAGTCGATGGTATGGTCATTCGTGCGATATATATATATATATGTATATATATATATATATATATATATATATATATATATATATATATATATATATATATATATATATATACAAATACATACATACATACATGCAAATACCCCATACACACATTCATTATGTTTTAAGATTTTTATGTGCGTTACCTTTAATTGTTATTTTATACAAATTGTGCAGAATTTTCACATCTTTACGTTTAATATTTTAGCTTGTGATAATTTATGTTTACATTTATTTGAAACGATTTATCTTCCTAAATGTTTGTGAAATTCATTTTAACATGTTTCGAACTTTACCTTTCCTTGGCACTACGTAGCCACTTTTGTGCTGAGGTGCTGTAAAACACTACATACATACATACATACATACATACATACATACATACATACATACATACCAATACATACATACCAATACACACATACCAATACACACATACCAACACACACATACCAATACACACATACCAATACATACATACCAATACACACATACCAATACACACATACCAATACATACATACCAATACACACATACCAATACATACATACCAATACACACATACCAATACATACATACCAATACACACATAAATACAAACGTGTACGTACCTTTATATATACGTGTATTTATTGAAATATTAATGAATACAGCGACATCACCCGGACCGGACACTGCTCGGACATTATGGGTTGCTAGGATACATATATTGTATCTTTATAAAAACAGTCTAACATGTAGTCCGACCCAGGAAAGCATCGTTGTATATAGACATGTATACTTAACATATGAATGCATACAAATAAATACGCACATACCTTACCTATGGATAGAATGGTAAATAGAGATACATGAATATTCAGTTTAGAAAAGCTTTTTGTATAGTTGCAATTTTGTATTAACATTTTCCCATGCGCATTTTGTGTACGTTTCCAACAAAAAAGTGTAATTTCAGTTCTTTCTTTAAATGAGACATATTTGGTAATTTATTATTAAATATACTGTTATGAATATATAATTTCAACTGTAATATAAATAAGTTAATCATATCATAGGCTATTTCATACTAAGCAAAAATTATCTCTTTGAGACATAAATGTAGAGATGACTGCATTCACTCTTTATCCACTCTATAAACCCGGTCAAGATTTATTCTGTTTTGGACACTCCGATAAAATATGCGATTAAACTTCAACAGAGTTTCGCAAAAAGAGTGTGTATATTATTTTAATTTTTTAAAAATTTTTTAGAAAATAATCTGTTGCCAAAATTCTATGTAAAATCTTAGTTCATGCTCATTTAAATTGCTAATTTCTGTATTCCATTTCGCAATTGAGGCTTGCTCCTGATTACTGCAAATGAGTGCCTTGTAAATTCTTGTACAGTTCCTTTTATTCACTATTATAATTACAATTGATGGGTGCATATATGGGTATTGTATATTAGAATCAATACTGACATTAAATTAACTTCTGTTGATTTTATGGGTACTGAAATGCTACGAAATTTACATGGAATCCAAATTTCTTACGAAACTTATAAAGATTGATCCACGAACCGTCTTCAGTTACGAAGTCGTGTACATACAAGATTCCTTTTTCAATCCAGAGTGTGTACATACAAGATTCCTTTTTCACACAAGTACGATCTTTGGCTAAACAGAAATGTGTCCTTTTGCAAAATCAAACACTCACAAATAAGAGAGCACGACACTGTATGATTTGTAGAACTGATATAGGGCAATTTCTTCAGCAGAGTGATGTAAGCTTAATTATGATTGCATCATCCATGACTTCTAGGAATAACATGATGCAATTCATATCATGTATGACGCAATACCAGCTTCAGATTGCATCATTCATTGTTTTGCCTTATAAGCAAGCACTGTCCAAACCCAGTCATAGATTTATTCATAGATCCAGTCAAAGATGTATTTTAGTTATTTCTGGTTTAAATTGAGATCCCTTCCCTTTATAACTCTCTTATCGTCCGCCATTCCCAAGTCAAGGGTCGTATATACTGACCCAGTATCATATCATTAAAACTAGATTCAATCAACAATTTTAAGCATCATTTTCGTTCTCAGTGACCCAGAATTAGTAAAGTTTGACAACATTTATTGCGGAAGCATTTTGGCTGTAGACTTGTGTTATGTACGGTAAAAACTATCTCCGAAGCTGGAATTTGCTCAACATTAGATGTTTGGTTATAGCAGATATATTGACGTTTGTAGCGATGAATTGTAACCAAAGAAATGTAATCTGAATCTCTTAATAATGAGTTGTTGACTTTCAAAACGTTTTGTATTATAAGTTCTGCTAAAGTCAATGTTATTTTTACAAGGACGTGGTCAGTTCTGTAGCCAGGTTCCATTAGAGTTTCTTCCACCATTGTTAAAAGATTTTCTGAATAAGAAAAGGTCTAACCTGGCTTGCTTAAATGGTTTACTTTTTCTCCAGGTATTTATCTTTTACCAATATTTCTCTCTCGCCAAATGTCATCCAAAATACATATACATATATCAAAAACCATCTCTCTTCCCATGGGATTGTTTTGCATATTATAATTATAGGCATCAAATTCTTGATCAATAACTAAGTTAAAATCACCATGAGTAATCATATAATCACTACTTAACGCTCTTATAGAGTTCTTGATTTCTGAGTACAAATTTGGATTATCATGGTTAGGACCATATATAGTAATTAGAGGAAATCGATAATTTTCTGTTCATATATCCAAAATTATTTTGTTGCCAATATTATCTCTCTTGGCTGAATGGTGAATTGAAAATTATTATTTAGTAGAATAGCTATCCCTCTCGAGCTTGATAACTAAGAATTGAAAACACATTCATAGCTACAGGTCGACCGTGTGTAATCATCCAATATCTGGATAGTGTGGGTATCTTGAAGACGATAAACTGAAAATTTATTTTGTTTTACATAGTTCAAACCATCCGTTCTCTTAACTAGATCCCCTAATCCATGACAATTCATAGTAACAATCTTTAATGTGTCATCCATGTAACAACATAGACAAGTTTTGTTGTATAAAATGGATGGGTCGACCTCCAATGTGCAGCGGAAACCCCGATGACAGATGTGATTTTGTTCTTCTGATATTTTGTGTATCTACGTTAGGTATTGCCTTTATGGTAAGTGAAGTGTAAACACAAAAGGTAAAGAGGCAGTTTAAATTGAAGAGAATGTGGAAAAATATAGAGAAAAATAAAACAAAATATAACAATTTGAGGTGAACAGAAAGGAGGATAGAAAGAAGAACAAAAAGCTATATTTTTTAAAAAGTGCTAAAAAGAACAAAGCTAAATCAGGAAAGATAACAGAGAAAAATGTAATAAAAAGTAACAAGATAGTGGTAAAGAACGAAATATTGTCAAGGGTCATAATGTTTTGGAAAACAAATAATACTGTGTGGAAAAAGCACAAAGTCAACATAGTTCATACTGTGCCCATTGCGTGTAAACTTAGACGCGATAAGTGCAATATTGCACTAGAAAATAGGTAACACAATCAAATAAACCATGTAAGTCTAATGAAACACGTTAGTTTCATGGAATGGTTTTAGTTGAAAAAGAGGCATATGAAACTGAGAAATAAATTGACATCAACTATGAACTATCCTAAACATATACGGGGCTCAATTGTTTTCCATAGTTACAACAGCCTCGTTTTCTTCACGTTTCTTTAGAGTAAAATATACTATAATTTGTTATTTAAATTCAATTGCAAATAGATGATAATTACTTTAACACCTATGGTATACTATCTTTAAAGTTTTCAAATGATTGTTCTTCAGAAACCTGCTAGGTCCAGTGTTTGTTAACTAGTGACATGGCAACTAAACTGTCAAGTGAAGAAAGTAATCGTTAACAAAGGACAAGTGCGCAATGAATGTATGAAGCCACTACATGAAGTGATTTTCGATGGCTCCAATTATATCACACTGTTGGAATTATCACTGAACGGCTCAGATATGAAATTGATCAACAAGTCGATAAAACTCTATCAAAATGGAGCAGATCAGAGGAAACCTCTAATAGTCACATCTATAATTATTAGATAGCGTTCAAAAAAATTGAATCATACGATATTGAATGGTTCTTGAACTCTACTGTTTTGACAAGAAAATACTATTATGAAAATCAAAATTCATAAAACAAAAATGTTAACTATCTCAAAAATGATGTTGAAAAGACGTAACGAAATCTCTAAAAGGCAAATGTTTGGATACAATGTGCTTCGCATACGAATGACATTGAATTGAGCCTAAATTATATGACCTATATTGGTTACAAGAAATATGAAAGAAAGGGCAGACGGGAAAGGTGACAAAACATGCCATATCTTTTTCTAATTTCGTAATATGGCCAAAATAGACTATAATCTCTGACCCAGAATTACGCTTTGCATTTTATGGTTATCTTACTCTTTACAAATATACCAATCGCTGACATAATGCTGTAACTATTTCTGAACAGCATGAAACTGTTGATGGTTTCATCAAATATGACTCCCTTTTGACTCCTCCACATGAAAGTATGACAAGAATATAAACAACTTTTCAATGACGACTATTTGTAACCAGCCCTGTATTTAAGTTCTTATAAGAGGCAAAGATGTTCATCTTAGATCATAAATACAGGCTTACTCACCTGCAATGCAAGCAGTCATGAAACAAGCCACATTTCCGGCAATCATTGCTCGGACCACAATTTTGGTTAAGTCGGTCTTCCGGTTTGGTGCCAGCGCACCAAGTGCTCCAAGCATTATGCCAATTGACGAAATATTCGAGAAACCACAGAGAGCGTATGTTGAAATAACCTTGGATCGCTCCTAGGGTAAAAAGAATGGGAATATGATGATGACCTAAAACTCAAATTTAAAAACATTAAAAATATTTATAAGAAAAATATTTTGCCAGAAATAAGAATAAGTTAGGCTAAGATTGGCGAGATACCCTATCTTAACAACGATTTTACGAAAAAGACCCTCTCAGCCTCACGCGCAAAGACTGTACTTGCAGCAATAGTCACAACTATCAGTCGATGGCTTATTGTCAGGAAGATGTTGGTGTTATTGAGATATAATAGTACCCAATATGTGGCAGGGGTACTAGATCTTTACCATACAACACTATGGCATGTACGATAAAAAGGTTTCAGTGTGAGTCAGTATTGAAACTATTGTCTCAGACCAATTAGCATATCATAAATTACGAAGGTCATGAACTCCATCTCAAGGCTATGCTCAAAGTATGTTTATAAACCCGCTTCAATTCTAAGATGTATCTCCTATGTATGTGACCCTGGCTCCAGAGGTCAATAGGTTAAATGAGAGTGTCACAAATAGACTTGACTTCCCTCAATAATCAGATATTCAGTATTGAACTGGCTCCTTGATCGAGTTGGCAAAGTATAAGCAAGTAACAAAACTTTAAGCTGAACCTTAATGCACTGTTGACTTTTCGGCCACTGTCGGAATAATGATCATGTTTTGTGTTCACCCTAAAATGGGTCCGACAATAAAAATAGTGTCTAAGTAAGAAAGCAACATCGTATCAAAGCTTTTGCATTGCAATTCAATAAAAATTACTTTTCTCAGTGAGCGAATTACGTCAATATGTCCCTAGCAAATTATAGTAGTACTAGTAGTAGTTGTTTATGTTGGTGTTGCAGTTTTATTTATACATGTACTTATGTTGAAGTAGTAGTAGGTGTCGCAGTAGTAAACTGTAAGACGTCTAGAAAAAAAGAAGGTGGAAACAACGGAAGTCAAGAGCAGCAGCAGCAGTAAAAACAATAACAATACTAGTAGCCGAAATATAACCAACCGTTATAATCCCTCCTACGAGCGTCGCATTTATATCGTGCAGTAATATGTCGTCATCATTTATCCGGGACCACTGTCCAGTCGTAAGAACTCCTGTTTCGTTGTTGATATACCGGGTGAAGTTGACTGTGTTATCTATGTACTCTCCCAAAACTATAAAATTTAGATCGTAGACAAGCATACAAATAAATCAATTTGGTAATAAACTTCCCAGAATAGAGCTTATATGTGCCTCTTGCTTACCATGAGTCAATTGCATTTTCAATATAGATCAAAATTAGGAAGAAATCGTTCTTACAGATTTGTCGTTTCGTGTCCATTCTTAGAATGATTAAATATATATATATTTATATTTTAAGGTCTAACGAAGATCACATTTTGATGAAATTATGCGCCTGTTCTACACACTTTCACCCAAGAAACTCAAAGCAGACAATTTGTAATGGAAAAAAGACGGCAGGTTCGCATTTACAATCTCTGCAAATTGCGCTAAACACGTTAACTTTCCTACACAAATAATATTTCTGCCTATGTGTGTTATTTTGTTGTAAGAATTACTTAAATACACCAAGAAAATTAACGTAACAAAAGTTATCTGCTTCATAATTATGAGTGAACAAATATTTATTTTTTAGGCAAATTATAATTTTTGGTTAGGTCGGTGATTTTTGGTTAAAAGTAATTATGGTAATTAAGCGCAAGACATTTATTGGAGCTAGATAAAGCCTTCTGCCACTGAAGCCGAACTTTTATGTACAGGAATCATTGAACAATTAATACTGCTGTTAACGAAAAGATTTCTTAGAGATTGAACTTCACAATCTCAAAAGGCTGAAGCATTTAGAACCAAATGAGTACTTCATAATTAATGACTTGAGGGTTTTTATAGGAAAACGTGACCTATTTTCATCTGTAATCATGATTATGAAAGCCACAAATACCATTATGGCATAAATGTGCCAGTCTAGTGAAAAATCAAGCCATTTTCAAAACCAAAATCAGAATTTAAATATGTATCATATGAGCTGACAAAGATGCCTTAATATTACATGTATTTATTAAACTAAATGGATAAAAATGTTTTGCTTGATTCTTGTGTCAAAGACGCAACTCAGCTATTTCAAAGAAATAGCGAATTCTTGACAATTTTCAGAGTAGACAAGACTGGCGACATTTTTACCTGAATAAGCTACGAATTCGTTGATGAAAGTCTTGATTCCAATGAGCTTGGCCACCTTACGACAGTCATCTGTATCAACTCCCATCAAGAAAGACAGAGGCCAGAATATGTAGGAACAAATCAGCTGTTTGAAGAATAAAATACATGCACTCCGTAAATGTAAAATCTAATACATGAAAACTTTTGTTATCTTCATCCCTTAAGTAAGGCAATGTGATGTTTATGTTTGTTTGCGTCTGACTGTGATAAGATTTAGTGCAGATTCTTAATAAAAAGGCTGTGTTATATTTCACTATTTGAATCATTAGTTGTATGCATTTTTTATCTGCGTAGGTATTCCGTTAGTTACTAGTCAACATTAGTAAGACTATAAACATTATATCTAGTGTTAATCAAATTTTGTTTTTACCTGGAGAATTATAATTCAAAATCTATATATTTCATGGAAAAAATAATATAATTCATCTGAAAACCATTTAACATTCAATTCGTTCATATATTCAAATTACTTTTTGCCACTTCACACCTAAGCATAATTCTCGTTACAAGAAACATTTCCCAGTTAACATATCCTTCATTTTAACTTGTTATTACTCTTTGTGTAAACAACATTTGCAATTGATTCGATCGTGCAGACGTTTAATAACTGTAGTAATTATAAATCATGAGTCCGATTCATTAAAAGCATCTCTGATTCACTATATAGGAATTTGTTTAGGTTTAAAAAGTTAGTGATCAGGTATTTTGAACGTAGATAAAAGAGGTAATCGACAACGATACGGAAATTACGTTTAGAGCTCACAATGAATTCAGGCTTAACCTACTTGTATTATGTCCCACAACGTAAGGCTGTCGCACTGTTTCAGTAGATTTTATGGCAAAATGTGATTATTTTGAATTTATCCGTTCATGCTGATCAAATAATTCAGTATTCTTTAAGTATTTTTTTTCTTTCTATCTGAATTTATATATTTTATAAATATTATATTGCATTTCAAGCATTTACTCGTAACTAAAAAGGTATACCGATATAAAGATCAGTTGCGAAGTAGTTGCACTGAACAAATCTAAACAAAACATGTCACTAGAACCACATCGCCAGAAACTTTAATTTTATGGATTTTCCATAAAATAATACTTGGTAATCCACTATACGACTGCTCATTGCTGGAACAAGTAAAAGCTCACCTCAAATGACAGTTCTGGGTTGAACAAGCCGACTCTGTGACCCATCCAAGCCAGGGTTGCATTCACAAATCCTAGAATGGCAATGAAGGCAATAAGGTTGACCGCTATGTTAGCCACAAGTTTGATCGACATCGATGCCCCGTTTGAAGCCGCTTCTATAATATTTCTCTCTCCACTGAAATAATGAAAGACTTTTCAAATTTTTCCAAATTTTGTAATCAATTAAAATGTAAGTCATCCATACAAATATGATGGAGTATGTATCTTATCAGATTCTGGTTCTCTATTTCAGTCCTTTCACTTATAAAGAAAGCCTTATGTAACAGAAAACCGGTAAATATATTTCATATTACACTTTAGCAATCTATTAAAAGACAAGATTGGAAGGTGACACGTAAATGATGCAAAAGTGCCTCAGTTTTAATATATCCTTATCGTTTTAAATTGACTGTCTATTTTCATACCTTGTATAGCTTTTTCTTTTCAACGACAGCTATTTATCTAACTTATAGAAGAATAAAGTATCATTATAAGCAAAACAAGGCATCAGTTTTACTGTGTTAGATCTCATCAAAATGGTTTTAGGGTGACAGTGATCACAACGTTGTAAGAATGCATCATTTAAAACATATAATCATTGACTTCAAAAATAACCACAAGTATAGTTATATTGCGAATAAGAAAATGTGATAATATATCTCAAGAATAATGAAAGAAAAATATCCTAAAAAGATGGGAAAATTATAATAATTCTTATTCTTGTTTGAGTTTCTGATGTGACGTAATGTGCAATCATTCACAGATTTCTCCACATACAAAATACATATTGTACGACGAGACAACTCGATTGTTTTAATATTAGTAATAATTAAGGTTATTGTTTTTAAAGAGGAATAGTTCTGGTGTTGTGAAAAGAACGGAACTAAATGTGATTTATAAATTCAAACCTATTTAAAGACCTAAGTTGCCGATGATCTGGTGACACGACCAGAGCTTTACCACCATCGATTAAAGCAGACATAATTTCCTTATTTTACTTTTTTTCAAATATATTTTATTATCATTTAATTAAACAATATCAAGTTGAAGACGAGTTAATTATGTGATCCACGTCCTTTCCCAAAATATACAAAAATGCTTCAAAGATGATAATAATTTTACAAAAGCATTAGCATATCTGAAAAAACAAGTCTAAATTGCATTTGTAAAAGACATAAAGTTTCAAGGCAAAACTAAAGAAACATATACATGTACAATTAAGTGTATCAAGAATTAACTAGTAAAAATAAAGAGAAGGAGAGAAGACATTTCGAAAATTACTGCCACTATTGTCCATTTTATATATCTGAGGTTGCATTATGTCTCGGCTTGTGATTTTAAGTATCTGAACAACTAGGAATATAGCAGAGCTTGTTTCCCTATTTACTTCGATGTCACCTTTCAATAATAAATCTAGCGTTACACAAGACGTGAGTTGAAAGGTAGAACGACAGATCTGGGATCTTTGAGTATTAGATAAGAGACAGTAGAAACAAATGGTATTCAACACCTTCGTTATCATAACTCCATGCACACATGACGAGTTAACAAATTTCACTCTGTAAATGACGAAATTGATAGCGCTTAATGAATGTTTAAGTTTAGTGTCCATGATATTAAAGTGACTTTTACCAATAGCATAATACTGTGGTGACATCAGAATTGGATTAGATAAAAGTTCTTTAAAATAGCTGGATTGAAAGCGTTTTGGACATCGTCAGAGAGTTTCGAGCAGCAATCGTGGATGGTATAAAAGACATCTGAAATATATGTAGTCTGGTAAGGATTGGTGTGATACTTTGAGAGATGCGTTGTCGATAATTAGATGTCTCGTATCTCCATTGTGGAAGAATATCTCATAAGTAGATAGGTAATTGATTATTTATGATCGAATACATTAAGAGTAATTTTTTGTTTCTTCGTTGCACAAGAGTTTCCTAATCAGTTTCCGTATATGGAGAATATCTGAAACAATACATGTTAGGTATGTAAGATTCGTGCAGCGTCTATTTTAATTTTATCCAATCTTTGCGAATCTTCTTATCTCAGAATTCACAAGCTTATTTTAAAATTAGACGTATGAACAGTGTATAGAGTGTATAGAGTTTAGCTAGAGTTATTATATGAAATATATTTTCGCCGCGCGCAACTTAGATAAATATTTTCATGCGTTCTGAATAAGTTTATATGTATGATTTGTCCATTCAGCATCAGAACGTAATGCTAGTCCTGGGCATCCGTGAATTTAACAGGGAGCAGATTGATATTATCAAAGATAATGTCAGAGACAAAAATAAGTTTACCTGATTGTAATTGATACAATCTCAATGTTAAATGGATTAAAAGTAACAAAACAGTCTAAAATTAGTGTTTATATTTGGTGCTTCTAAAGGATCTGACGAAGAAGTTCCAAGAGAAGTATCATCCAAATAAACCGAGTTTATTGTCTGCATTAATGTTATTTACATAAACAAGAAATAGTAAAGAGCCTAATACGGAACCTTGGGCAACCCCAGCAGTTGGTTGATATTTTGTTCATAATGAATTTTGATGGAAGATTCTCTGCTAGCGATTTTGCCTCAGATTCATTACAGATTTAAATTTTCTTCGTCAGAATTTAGATTTTTTCGATATCTTTCATATTACATGGTTTTAGTTTTTCACTGAATATTAAGCAGACATTACGGATTCAAACGCACTCATAATATTCTGGATTTTCCTGAAATTGGTCATGTTTTATTTATGAGGGAAAAACTGAGGATTTCTCAAATTTAATAAATTCCTCAACTCGTTTTTAACGAATAAAAAAATTCTCATGTGTACATTTATAAAACTAAAGAGATTTTTCATGCCTTGTTTACTCGCACATTAATCCAAGTATTGTCAGAAATATCGATAGCAAGATAAAATCTCAATTTCAGGAAAAGTTTTGAGAAACTTTGTGAAACAGGAGCTAGTTAAGCATTTTGTCAATCCATAATATATGTTTCCAGTAATTTCATATTGTTCAAATTTATAAATTAGCCCCTTTTACCATACTCTATCAAAAGCTTTACTGACATCAAGGACCGTTAAACTCTTTATTTCATTCCAATCGAGAGAAAAACATATTTTATGATACAGTTCAATCAGCTGATGAGTTGACGACTGACCAGGAAGATATCCAGATTGATATTTATATATCTAGTCATTTTGCTGCAACACATTATATAGCTGTTTAAATATAACTCTTCCAAAACATTGGACACACAACTCAATACAGATATTGGTCATTAGGTAGATGATGGCGTTTTGTCCCTTTTCTTATAGATGGGCATGACTTTCTCTAGCAACCACTTCGCAGGGAACACACAGGGTTCAAGTGATTTGTTAAATAAAAACTTTTCAAATAAATTATTAAACAGTTTATGACTAATTTGATCAGGTCCTGTGACTTTCTTGAGGCCAATACATGATATTGCGTCAACAAATGCTTGTTTATGCTTAATGATGTCAGAAAAAAAATTGATTTTTAAGTTTGAAATGCAGTAACTGTGTATCATTATTTCAAAATGTGTAACAGAGCAAACTTGAGAGTTATTCAGCTCGAACTTCTCCTGATCACTCTTTGTGTGTAAATGGAGGTAATGAATTTGACTTGTTTTAAGAATATAAGTTTTCAATATTGTAAAGGATTTTATTATTTCAAGAAAGCCAAAGTTTCATCAAGTTATAAAGGAATTTATCTGTATTTTTCATAATGGTCACCGTTTCTTTGAGTGTTTTTTTTTTTTTTTTTTTGAAATTTGTTTAGGTTTATCTCCGACGGTTTTAGTCCTCAGCCTGTCTCTGTTAGTTCTGAAGGTCTTAGTCAACATCCTGAATTTGTTTTTTGAATAAGATGTGCCAAACTGCAAACAGTGTATTCCCAGGTCATACAATTGTCAAAACCTTGAGATTTTTATATCAGAATATCCTTAAATCTGTAATTGATAGCTGCATGTACATTTCAGCTCAGTCCCTTAGATGAAAGAAGGTTGTTGCAAATTGTGCATGCTGAGAAGAATGATGTTTGTACGATCGAGTTTGGGGTAAATGTCTGAGTCTTTTGTTTAAAAAGAAAGTTGTATTAATTCAAGCCCTGACATTTGTCGCAAAATGGTAGACAGATATGCGTTGATGGTGTTCATAGATAGGTGTGCATAAGATACAAGAAAATCTTGCAACTCGAAAGGACTTTGAAGAGCAAAAAGGCCATTACGTCTTCTCCATGTTGTACACGTCCTCCGCTCTACTTTTTGATTTTTTAGTTTCCGGGTAGAAGAGCTTGGACATTGCGAGAGCAGCTGGTGCCGACATAACGGAGGCTGACAGCAAGTGATTGGCGGGTACCTTTAATAATAATAATAATAATAATAATAATAAAAAGGAGGATAAGTGGTAGTAGTAGTAATACCAGTAGCAAAAATAAATGAATGTATGAAGTACAATGCGCAGTTGAATCACAAAATTTAAAGGATTGGGCAGTTATATCGATTCGCTTTAGCATACTGTCTTAAAGTAGCATACATTTTTTTTTCGTTGGACTGGTTCTTTACAATAATGTTTCATCTGACAAGAGATAAAGTAACATGCAGAAAATCCTACATAATGACCAATCTGCTTTTAAGACAACCTCGCAAAAACAACCGAAAATTTAAAGAACTGAATTCCCTCATTCATTATGTAGCAGACCTCATTATTAAGACCACCCCAATATTAAGTCCACTTTTTCATGTCCCACGGGTAATCGTATGAGCCAGGTTTTATAGTAATCTCGTTCGTTATGTATTCAACACTGATTGAGCGAATTAGTTCCAAGCAGGAGTGATAAAAAAGTCACGAACTACTTGGAGTAAGAAAAAAATGAGAAATGACCGGTTTGTGCACAGAAGTGAGTCTAGAAAAATAAAAAAAAAAAGCTCTTGTTATAGTCAATTCATGCATAAAATGAATTACATTAATTAATGAAGCGAACAAATTTCAAAGTTTTAAATATTATCATCTCTTTAGAACTTGACGACTTGTTGTTCGCATTAAACACCATTCCAACACAAAAGTTGTCACAAAAGTACTCTGATAGAAAACTTCCAAAAAGAATCTTAAATACTTGCATCCATAAGTATATAGGCAGCCATGACCGATCCGGCTATGGTGGCAAATCCACCTGTTAGAACTGCGTGAAGTTCAGAATTCGTCATGTCATTTAGGAAGGGTCGAATCATCAGAGGCGCTTCACTCTGTTGGACCAAAACATGATGACGATGTATGATTTGCGATATATGGATGCCAATTCAAACAGTGCTTACCTTAAAAACATTCGCTAAGTACCTTTAATATTCTTGAAGTGACTTTACTATTTTTTTTAATATTCTTCTTTTGATGGAAAGGCCCATCATTTCTTGTCATGATGGTGGTATATACATACTAGTGTTAAAATGGCAGTTCGTGTTCCAGGAATACCGTCACCTGTTAATCAAGATTTTCATGCTTTCTTTAGATAGTATCTTACGGTGTCCCTGGATTAATATATTTTGTGTATTATAACAACAGCACTTGTACCAAGGCTTCCATTAAAACAACCTTTTCAATGCAAATTATCATAAATTTAAGGTAGAAATGCAGGACCAATTATTTGATCATACTAGTTACGGATCATATAGATTATAAAATATTTCTTCTTGAAAAGCCTGCATCCTATACGTTTTTAATAATGGATACAAATAAGGAAATTTAGATAAGCTTAAAAAACAATGCTTATTTTTTCTGCTGAGCAGAGAGGTGTAACTATCCGTCAACAATGCGATGTGTTCAAGAAATAGTGCACAGCGATGAATCATCAAAAGGCTAACTAAACTCAACAAAACTACTTTCTCTACTAACTCCTGCACAAAGCTTGAGCATCGCCTTGGGATGCATAGTTACATGTTTCTGGACTAAGGCCATCTACGCACAGAAAATCTTATAGAATTTCATCCCAAGCGTCAGTATTTTGCTTGCAACATACCAATACTGATCACATCTAAAATATGATTGACTGATGATTTGACTCACTTGTCCAATAAAGATGTTCCCTGCTGCGTTAAGAGATTCCGCAGGCGATGTTTCCATGACCCATGCCATAAAACGCGCAAGGTTCCGAATGATAAGCTGCATCACTCCTAGATAGTACAACACGGACATTATGCTGCTAAAAAATATGATGACCGGCAAAACCTGCAAAAGAAATGATTATTGCTTGTTGTTATGCTTTCATATTTATTTATTACGTATCCATGTAAGCTTTGATATAGAAGTTAGATTTTGATTGGTCAAGTTTCTATTGAAAGAGGTCAAACATTTCTTAACATTTGACGTCTTTGATAAGACATGCCATAGATCCTTCTTATATGTTTGATATTTCGTCTCATGACGTCATGCAAGGTAATTGCTTCGCAAACGTCCTGCAAAAAGTCATTGGCAAGGCATTGGAGCTAAAAAGCTGAAAGGCTTTGAGATCTCCGGGGGGGGGGGGGGATTACGCAAAATCGAGAGAGCCAATCAGAAGATACTTTTCAATCTCATATTCGCATAATCACATAGATGAATTCTTCACTCCATATCTCCAACTCATGAGGTCATGTGCATGTTAACCACGTGCAGGTCATGCGCATGTTGTGATCTTCGGTATAAGTCCTTAACTACGTGCAGTTCATGTGCATGTTGTGGTATTAGGTATGAGGCGTTAACAACATGCATGCCATGTGCATGTTGTGATTTTCGGTATGAGGCGTTAAACACGTGCAGGTCATGCGCATATTTGGAAAAGATAACACTCCAAACATAGGCATAATACTTTGTTTTCTTTCTATATTTTAAGTATTTTCCAAATCCTTTGAAACCTTGAAGCTTCTATCTTCTTAGTAATTTTAGTATGTATTATTGAAAATATTAGCACAAAAAAAGAGAAAATCGAGTGTTTAGGTCAACGTCCAGTCAAACAAATATAAACTTGAAAGAGAACTGATGCAAAGAACTTGTATACAAACCTTCAGATCGATGCCCTCCTATTTGATTTCTCCTAGGCCTATGACAGAGTACTCTATCAAGGCCTCTTGAAGAAACTTCAAAACTATGGTATAAGGAACGACACACTTAACTGGCTCGAGGACTTTCTCTCCAACCGTACACAAAAAGTTGTTCTAGTCGATATCAAGTCCACCTATACACTAGTCACATTAAGCTTACTCTAAGCCATATATGAATGACCTGCCAAAGTGTACATCATCTATAACTAGATTCTTTGCGGACGATTGCTTATTCTACAGAATCATCCGTTTGACCAAGGACTGTACAAGGCGGCTGGCTTTCAGTCTAGATAAAATGTAAGGTGTTAAGGATCACCAAGAAGCGTTACCCAATTTTTATCAACTACACCATCCACGGACAACATCACTAAAAAGGCCAACACCAACATGGCTTTTTTTAAACGTAACATAAGACACAGTATTCCGAAGGCTAAGGCAAAAGCATATAAAACTCTTGTTTTACCCATAATTGAATACGCCTCTACTACTTAGGCCCCACATACAGAACGTAGCATCAACACCATTGAAGAAAGTCCAGACATGAGCAGCCAGATTTGTTAAACATGACTACAAGCCGATCTGCAGTGTAACATCAATGCTCAAAGACCTGTGATGAGAGAGCCTGATATAAGAAAGGAAAAGTCTATAATGGCAATGCTACACCAGATTTCACACCTCCTAGAGCACAGTGTGAAATATTAGCATTTCCAAACAACATCATCTGTCTAGAGCAAGATCTTGTTCCCCGACTCTGCCATCGTGTGGAACAGCCTCCCTGAGAGGTTGATTAGCCAGACCAAATTGGAATCCGTCCAATTGGCCATGGCCAACTTCAGACTTTATTGTCAGTAACTCTGGTTTTACTTTTGTTTTTAACATGTATACAGCGGTATTTTAACCTCACACATGTCCACTCTCAATTCAGATTATAGTCAGTTTGGAGTGACGCAGTAATGGACGACGATGATCCATAAGAATACAATTTAAATAAATATATGTATAAATAGAACAAAAAGGGTATGCATGTATGTATGCATGTATGTATGTATGTATGTATGTATGTATAATAGATTTTAACAAATGATCAAACGATTTCTTTCTCAATGAGTGTTGAATTAACGTGAACAAACCTTAAAGGCAAAGAAGTGATGCTGGTATGTATCCTTTCCAAATAAGAACTCAGATCCCCTGTCTGAGTGAGCCAGGAACTCCTGCACCCTATCTCCTAGCCATTTGAAGATGTGGTATCCTACATCCCAGCGCAGGATCATAAGGGCGAAGATAAATTGTAGTGCCAAACCCCAGAACACAGGCCGCCAGTTAACCTGCGAGGTTACATTATAAAAATTATTTTTTACATGAACTAGACCTGTTCCGCCTGCTACTAGGGGTGCGATTTCAAAGCTTAAATATACATTCTAATACAACCTGAAGGTTCCAGCCGTGTCGAGGCATGCGATTAAGTGACATCAACCAGTTTTATATATGAAAATGGCTCGTGCCTATTAATCACATTGTCGGGGTGAGTGGGCGCACCTTTTGTTCAGATAAAACTCTTTTTTTGTTAGTTCGTACTTAATTAATTTGATTTATGTCTGAAAATGCAATACGTTTCCTAGGTTTCTAAGTTTGCGTGAATTTTCAAGAAATAATTTGCACCTCTAGAGTTCAGATTTTTTCTTCGTTCTTTTTCAGGCCGATTTTTGAACTTAGGAGGACGTTTTGATCTCAGTAGTACATCCGCAATAATTATATTGCAATTATCAGTTCCGAAAACACCTTCTCTCATCATATCTGTACCAGATGTCTATTAACAAAGATAAAGTATCTTGCCAATAGCAATTTTTCCAACATTAGCAGAGACTTCTCTTGTAAACGACTATAGATTTGCACAATGTTTCAAGTGTGCACAGCTAGTAGGAGAAAACATGCACAGTACTTTGTCTATAGTACTGATCTTTTCTGCTTTCTTTCATCCCCGCTTTAGTCCGTCCGTGTATCTGTACCTCTAAAATATCATTTATTAGGTACAATTGATTTGTGACAGAAATTTAACTGCATAAAACCGTTGACAATAATTGTGATGCTAACAGAATGCAATACCACTCTAAATTTGTAAATGTCAAAATCCAGTCTGTAAAAGTCAGTATAAGAATGAAAACGAACGAAAAACACTAAATACGATTCAGAGAAAAATAACTCACTTGGTTATAATATCCCTGTCCTGAAACGCTACAGAGTAGTCTCCCTTTCATGTTGCACTTTCAGCAAGTTAATAGACACTGTTATATTAATACGTTTTCCCTCTAATTTAGATGCAGAATTTCAAGGCAATCAAAAATATAATTGATTTTCTTGATGAGTGGATAATTTATCACATTATTATCTATTTTCCGAGCTTCTTTAGCACACCTCAAGTGACAATACGACGGTGATCAAGTTTTATCAGACTTGTATCACTAATGCGAAACATTATTTAATATAGATATAGTTAACACTGTTCTTGCAATGATGGACGTGTGTGACTAATAGATGTTTCATTACATAATGTCAAATTTGTCTGAATATCCGAAATAGCTTATCTAATATCCAGTATTTATTACTACAGTCCTTGCTAAATATGTGGTCACCAGTTGCATTGTGTTAAAAGTGTTATAGATCTTGAACGGGATATAATCCTCTTCAATTTGTTTAGTGTCCCCTGGGTTCTTCTGATCAAGATAGCTTCTCTCATTTTTCTTGCTTTTCTGTGTGTCTCTTGGCGCTTTAACCCCACGCCTCACCCCAACCCAGTCAATGACACGGACTATGCAAGGTTTATTATGGTGTGATCACAAAGCTTACCTAGAAGTAGAAATAAAAAGAAGTCGACAGAAATGAATCAGTCTGAAAATGTCCATAGAAACCGTGTGTAAGAAAAAGTTAAATCTAAACATTATTTTGTTATGGATGAAACTCGAAGAGAATATGACTTACTAGTCACATAATCTCTTCAACGCATATAGTACTCACCCGTGCCGGATGTTTGGAGAAGATATAGAAAATCAGAACGTAGAACAGTATTCCAGCTGCAGAAATAAGGTTTCTCGGAGTTTTGATAGCAATTTCGACAATGACGTAAATAACCATGAACAGGGACAGGGCGATGACGATAATCCGGTGAATCCTATTTAGTAAGAAAATGTATCGATGTTGAATTCGGTATATAATCGAATGGAAAGAACTACACTTTCCTTCAGATACTCCAAAATAACACTGGACGAGAATTAATATGTAATTAAAATAAAACACACAAACAAACAACAAAAGTAGAAGAAGAAAAAATCAAAGAAACAACAAACCGCAAGTTTTCAAAATAATATCTAGTTAATACCATCGTCCGCTTTTCAAAGCGACATAAATTCGTCTTGTAAAAATGCGAATGCTCTCTCTGCTTTCTCCAAGAAAATTGTGTACATCGAAGGCGTGTAGAATTTTTCATTATGATTTTCCGCAATATGATTGGCTAGATCCTTTGAATTTTTTTGGGTCACACCTGTATGAACTAAAGACAACACTTTATTTAGCACCGCTCACTAGCATTACTTTTCAGACATTCGCAGACAATCATGGGTGCAAAAACGTGTCAGCTAAAATGATGTAACGTTTGTTGTCATCAATAACGGCATCAATTTTATCTGGAATCGCAGTTAATGAGAACTTTAGAAGCGCGGTGTGTGACTTTTAAAAAATTCTGTCAATGAAAAACTCCGAAAATATGAAGCTGAAAGTTTGATCGAATTGTTTTTAGATAATCCACAGAGAGAGACAGACAGACAGAGGCGGAGATTAACAACAACAAATGTAACGTTATTTCGGTGCAGCTTTCATTTAAAAGATAATATGATTTTGAGATGCAACTTCAGAAACTTTTTGATCCAATGGCTAATATAATTTCTTACGCGCTACTTAATTTAAAACAAAAAACAAGAAAGAAAAAAAAACCAAGAGAATTATTGTCTTTTCTAAGACAGGATAAGCAGACTTTTCGCCTTTAAGATTAAAGAGAAAACCATCAATAAAAACAGCCTACCAGATGCCAGCTTTATCCGCTTTCTGACCTTCACAACTGCAGGGAATTGAAATTTTGCAATATTTCATGATAAGTTGGCAGATAATAAATATAGTCGCAAGAATCGTCACAACCAGCAAACGGATCGACCCTTCATCACCAAACTCATAATACATGGCATATCCGAAATAGGCAAGATAAACTATGGCCAACAGAATGTACACCATAGTCCATATCACTGTGTTCCAGTCTTTGTAGAATTCGTGTAAACGAGTCTGGCAGAGGTCCATGTACACTGCTAAACCGGTAATTTCAATCTCCTCTTCATCGCAATCTTCAGGTAGAGCTCGTATTTCGCCATTGATCTGCAAAATTTCGATATAGACGGGTTAAATTACTTGCATCGTAGTTTTTTGCATGAAATCAGTATCTCGATTCTGAACGTCAGAGAACTCATATGGAATTCATACAAAATTCTGAGTAAAATAATCAGACTTGTAATCAAAACTCAGTCTATGTGCATCATAGTTCCACCAAGTGTGATCAAACCAAATTTTTTCAAAATCTGCTGTACTAGTTTTTTAGAACATTTTGTGCCTCCAAATATCAGCAACTAACGATCGCGCTTATCTCCATGGCTACATTCATCCAAATAGTAATAGTTAATTTAGATATATATATCGATTGTTTAACTGACAATTGATTAACCGATTGCTTATTTACTGAGTGATTATCTTCAATCTAAATAATTTTCAAAACAACTAGATCTAATATTCCGCCTCCACGCGCCCCCACACCCTCCTCCATCCCAGAAGGTCTCCAAACCTTCCACTGTGGAGAAAGACATTGCATGTATATTCAAAGCTAGATTTTTACATCAAGTAAAAACGTAAACCATACACAGGGCGTTAGGATATGGGGTGAAGCATCATATAATTTTGGATATTGGTGTGCAGCTCAGATCTCCCAAAAATTACCCAATCGTGAATTACAGTAATTTACAACTTCCTTTACTTATCAATGTGCAAGTCATTTGCTACTCTTGAATAACACTACTTTAAAAACCTGGCTGATCGTAAAGTTTTATTTCTTCTGGAAACAAATATATATAAAGACATATGTGCAATTCTTATCCTTTCCCATGGGATTACAAATTTGAGCATAACACGTGATTAACCCAACGGATCAATAATTGACCAGTTCATCTGAAATCATGACTCAGTCATCCACTTAGAGTTTAAAAATGACACCTACTGATGTACTGCTAGGCTTGCAAAATGCACTCTAACGGGTGGCACGTGTCAGACTACCATCATATAGGAAGCCCCAGCCCCACTCCATACACTATATGCAACCAGATACCATATGCAACCAGAAATACTAGGAACTGAATAGATTATTAGAATCCTTCCAGGAAAAATCTTCTAATGGGCGAGAAATTAGTTTTCAACGTTTTAGTTGTACCGTCGTAATTCTCTAAATAATATGGAAATAAACATTGGGTTGTCCCGACATGATTTTAAGGTCCACGAAAAATCACATATGCCTTTGTAACTGTCGAGAAAGAAATGTACCAAACACTCATTTAAAAATGTTAAACGCCGCTTTAATTAGATGCTTTGGTGCACAAATTCTCAAATAAAATAATATTAAAGCATTTATTCGGTTCATGTTCTATAAGGAAAACTGCTACACGCTCTTTTACATGCCAAGAGCATGCACAAAATGTTTCCGGTATTTTCCGTTGAAAAGAAATTGTATCAGAAACGTGAAGCTTTTAATATGAATCGAATAGAAATAGGTTGGAGATTTCACTTCGGCCTATGCTAAATGTTGGAGATTTCAACACGGCCATGCGGCTAAATGTTGCAGAACAGAACAGAACAAAACGTTAATTAATGAAAGCAAATCTCGGGCCACAAACAGGTGTCATATGAGAATACCACAACTGCTATAATTTTATAAAGTGGCGTCACTAACCAATGGTGATAAGTATAACATGACTGGTCAACATTTACAAATAGAGCAGAAGTATCCAAAATTCGTAGAAAATGTGATAACATTTTTAGGACAGAATAGATATAAATACAGGGGAGAGTAATGGGTACAATAACTATCCTTGAGTGTACAAAAGGTAAAAAGAGAAGAAATAGTGTATCATTATCAAGTATGAGAAATTTTCAACTCAACAAATAGCATAAGGTTCATGCTATTGTATTCGCTATTAGACTAACAAATTTGGTGACAGTTTGAAAAATGTTGCAATTATTGGTGGCAAATAAGTTTTGTAATTTTGCATTACAGGGTTTGCGATAATAGAACGGTTTTAGAAAGTTACTTCTTTATTTGTGAAATTTTGGGCAAATGAACAAATAATGAAATTCGTCCCCCGATGTCATTTTTATCACAATGATTACATCTTCTTTCCTTGAAATGTGTATTGTCCCAACGACCGGTTGTAACTGGGAGTCATTGATTGGAACTCCTAAACTTTATGAATAGTAAATACACATTATTGGTAACAATAATAAGCAGTTGTCCATATTCAAATCTTGTTTTAAACAATGGTTAAATTTTCCCTTAGAAGCTAGAGTTATCGAAGATTGCCGCTGCTTTATCTAAAGGTCTTTTAAGATTTTCTCTTATCATTCGTTTTGTTCCTTTAGGATTATTGATAAATTCAAAGTGTTCCGGTATGGTCTCCCAAATGTTATCAAAGTGTTCCTTTTGGTATTTATCCATTTATAACTATTGGCGTTAGCATTGGTCTCGTAAAAAAATATGTTTAAAGAAATTTCCATAATGTAGACCATTTACTATGGACGATAGAAATCCAGACTCTTATCATTCGGGATCTGATAATTATATCGATAATTTTCATTCCTAGTTCTGAATCAAGTATGTAAATGTGAGTACTTTTACTTAATTTTAAAATGTTTCTTACAAATTTGTTATGCAAATTTTCAATAATTGTGTTATTTTCAAATCCTCAAACTTCACATTTATAAAGTAAAATACGTAATATAGTATGATCGAAAAGATGCAATTGCAGGTCTATGGTAAAATTAAAGAATCTAATGTTTTAGTAAAGTAGATGCAAGGTCTTTCTGGCTTGGTCAATATTGTATTTAGTTGATTTAGCAAGCCATCGAGTTTTAGAAAAAATAACACCTAAATATTTAAATCCAGCAAAAATGTCTATTAGATTCTCACCAATTGTAAATCAATATGTATCATCTTTTCGTGTACCAAAGATCAAACTCCGTCTCTTTGTAAAATTGATACTCAGTTTTCATAGCACTGAATATTCGTAAAACACATTTAATTATGTTGGAAAGATTTTCATCAGAACCAAAAATTAAAGTGTCATCGGCGTAAAGAAGTATAAAAGTCGATAGATAAAGGATATAGAGTGGTCAGAAATTGTACATGTACACCAGTCCACTGATTTTCAAACAGATAGTTTTCTAAGTCATTCAGATTTATGACGAATAAAACTGGCGAGAGATTTTCACCCTGCCAGACACCCTTACTACATTGAAGGAAAGGTGATTGCTCCCCCGCAAAACTGACACAAGATTTGATTTTATGATACATACTATATATTATTCTAAAGATTTCTCCATGGACATTGTTCTCTAATAGTTTCATCTATAGCACTGTCCTCCAAGCATTGTGAAAAGCACTATTAAAATAAATAAAGGCACAAAATAGTTTCATCTTGCAAGTTTTTAAAATTTCAGTAAGAGCGTGAAGACAAAATATATGATCCTTAGCTGAATAGCCTGTCCTGAATCCGGCTTGGTTTTCTTGAAGAACATTTGAGAAAATCTTAAAACTTCTGAAGTATTTTTTCAAGTACAGATGTGAAAAGTTTACTAAAATAGCTCAAACGCGTAAGATTGGGTCCCATATCCACTTATATATTGGTCTAATTATTATTTCAAGCCATGTTACACGAGTCAGATTAGTGTCAAATATTATATTGATTAAAGAGACATACAAAGGCATAAGCATATAAAAAGTATAATTTATATATTCGTTTAATACATTATCGTGCGACGGAGTTTTGTTATTTCTTAAGATTTTTGATACAATTAATAATTTCAGACTCAGTGATGGCAGAATTAGGAATTTCATCATCGCCATTTATTGTAATATTTATATCATTTTCAGAATCATCTTTTTCATTTACTTTGTCAGTATTCCAGTTTTGTTTTAAAAATTCATAGAGTTCTTAAAGTTTAACATTTATATCCTATTTCCTTGGTTATTTAGAATTTTCAAAGAATTCATTCGTTTTTGACTCTTCATTTTCCGAATTTTTTAAAAACAAATTTGTGTTAAACATTTGTCCCTGTTTATGTAAAAATTCATTGTTCTTTTGTTCACAAATGTGTCCTATTTGTTTGTTGGTTTATAGTTATGTGTTTTTCTCGCTTTGTGATATTTTCTGCGGACCTTTTGGCATTTTGTTGCAAACCATCGTTTGTTATTTTTATTATTGCTATTATATATTACAAAACATTTTTAAGCAGAATGATTAAATAATAATAAAATCGATGAATATAGACTGTTGATATCATTCTTATATATGGATTCTATACTGTTATGTGGAATATAGACTGTTGATATCATTCTTATATATGGATTTTATACTGTTATGTGGAATATAGACTGTTGATATCATTCTTATATATGGATTCTATACTGTTATGTGGAATATAGACTGTTGATATCATTCTTATATATGGATTCTATACTGTTATGTGGAATATAGACTGTTGATATCATTCTTATATATGGATTCTATACTGTTATGTGGAATGTAGACTGTTGATATCATTCTTATATATGGATTCTGTACTGTTATGTGGAATATAGACTGTTGATATCATTCTTATATATGGATTCTATATTGTTATGTGTTACCTGGGTCTTCTTACTGTTTTTTATTTTCTTCAAATTTACCGGTATCAATATTTTTTATAAAATCAGCCTTTCTATATTCTTGCCATCTCGTTTATTGTGAAGATGTTTTATTATCAACAAGTACAATTGCTTGGTTTTATGGTACAAACTAAGACTAGTAACACTGGTCTACAGCCAAAATGCTTCCGCAATAAATGTTGTCAAACTTTACTAATTCTGGGTCACTCAGAACGAAAATGATGCTTACAATTGTTGATTGGTTCTAGTTTTAAAAATATTATACTGGGTCAGTATATACGACCCTTGACTTGGAAATGGCGGACGATAACTGAGCTATAAAGGGAAGGGATCTCAATTTAAACCAGAAATGACTAAAATACATCTTTGACTGGATCTATGAATAAATCTATGACTGGGTTTGGACAGTACTTGCTTTTCAGGCAAAACAATGAATTATGCAATCTGAAGCTAGTATTGCATCATACATGATATGAATTGCATCATACTATTCCTAGAAGTCATGGATGATGCAATCATAACTAAGCTTACATCACTCTGCTGAAGATATTGCCCTAAATCAGCTCTACAAATCATATAGTGTCGTGCTCTCTTATTTGTCAGTGTTTGATTTTGCAAAGGGACACATTTCTGTTTAGCCAAAGTGAGCAGAGATGCCTCGTACTTGTGTGAACAATGCAATGTTTGTGGTGAAGTGACTTTTGCATCACAAAAGCGTAGTATAACCCCTATGGTTAAGAAAGCCTATCATCTTTATTTTGGCTGCAAAATTGGAGATCAGGACAAGATGTGGGCCCCACACATATGCTGCAACAATTGTGCAACAAATCTTCGCCAGTGGTTGAACAGGAAAAGGAAATCTATGCCTTTTGCAGTGCCAATGATTTGGAGAGAGCCAATAGATCATATCAGCAATTGTTACTGCTCCACGGTGCCTCCAGTTGGAAAAGCTGTGTCAAAGAAGAAAAAGTGGACTGTGCATTATCCAAACATTCCATCCGCTGTACGCTCAGTACCCCACGGAGAAGGACTGCCGGTTCCTGATGCACCAGAATCATTCTCACTTGATTCAGACGAGAAAGAGGAAGAGGATGAAACTTCTATTCCTGAACCATCAATGTCACATGCCCCATATTTTCTCCCATCCTTCTACTCTGAACCACACCTCATAACACAAGGTGAACTTAATGACCTTGTCAGGGATTTGGAACTACCCAAGAGTAAGGCAGAGTTGTTGGGGTCCAGAATACAACAGTGGAATATCCTGGCAGGTGATGTGAGAGTTTCCATGTTCCGTGACCGTCAAAAGGATCTTGTCCCATTCTTCTTCATGGAAGGTGATCTTGTAGCCTGAATCAACATCGATGGTGTGATGGCAGCCCTCAACATCGTTCATGATCCAGATGAGTGGAGTCTGTTCATTGATTAATCGAAGACGAGTCTTAAAGCTGGTTTGCTGCATAATGGCAGTGTTTTGCCATCAATTCCAGTTGGTCATGCAGTCCATATGAAGGAAACCTATGAAAACATGAAACAAATTTTGAGGTGCATAAACTATGACCAACATCAGTGGCAGCTTTGTGGCGATTTCAAGGTTCTTGCTCTCTTGCTTGGTCTGCAGACTGGATACACAAAGTACTGCTGTTTTCTCTGCGAATGGGATAGTCGTGCGAGAGATTCCCACTACATCAAGAGAGATTGGCCACTCCGACAGTCATTGGAGCCTGGGATGAAAAGTGTTCAGCATCCACCACTTGTTGAATCAAGGAAGATTTTGTTACCACCCTTGCACATCAAGCTGGGTCTGATGAAGAACTTTGTCAAGGCCATGGACACAACAAAAGCAGCTTTCAAGTACCTCCGTGGAAAATTTCCAAGGTTAAGTGAAGCTAAGATAAAGGAAGGTGTCATTGTTGGTCCTCAGATTCGTGAAATTCTTCGAGATGATGCATTTCACCGTGCACTGTGTAGCAAGGAAAAGACGGCATGGAAAGCCTTCCAGTTAGTGGCAACAAATTTTCTCGGAAACAACAAGGCAGACAACTACACGGAGTTGGTGGAAAACCTCCTCAAGGCACACAAAAGCCATGGTTGCATGTCACTAAAGATACATTATTTGCACTCTCATCTAGATTTTTTTGCACCGAACTGCGGAGCAGTGATTGACGAGCACGGCGAGCGATTTCACCAGGACAATGCAACAATGGAGAAACGCTATCAGGGCAAATGGAGCCCATCAATGCTTGCAGACTATTGCTGGACAGTGACAACAGATGCTCCATTTAATGAATACAAGAGACAAGCCAAGAAGCGCCGAGTAGACACTGAATAAGGACTAAGCTATGTATTTATATATACATAATAGTCTTTTGACTTTTGTTTCAATATATTTTTTATTTATATAACCGTTTTGCTGTTTTTTAAAGTGTTACATAAACAGGACAGGTTAAATATTATCATGTAAAGCAACCATAAACACATGAAAAGACCTAAGTTTACAATTTATGATTAAAACTCTACTATGTACACAATATACATAGACATCAAATGTAAAAAGTTAAATATCTTGGAAACAGTAGCCAATCAGTTGTTTTAATTGTCATATTTGAATTCAGCGCATCAAAATCCCTAATAAATAGCACATTTTATCTCTGAAGCAGACGACTTCTAAAAAATTGTAGACCAGTGTAATTAGCAAGGAGTGGCCATCTGTAGAAAGTGGATCAAGTCGATGCATGCAAAAATTATTAATATATTTCAGAAACAATAGAATAGTCAATAACAGAAGTATTTTGGAAAGTTGTATCGTCATCACATTATTCATATAATAAAATAATATTATTATCTCTACATAAGTATGTCAGTATTTTCCCAGTGTTATTACTTTCCTTACCTACTGTTGCTTTTTGTTTCTTAAGCAATATATAGTCATTGAGACTTTTCGCCGTATCATTGAAAAATGAACGTAATCGACACAAAAATCGAAGTGCTTGAGCAGGAACTCGTCTGCTTCCAAATAATCATTTATGTTATGAGTTCTGGCATTAAAGTCTCCCATTTAAAAAATACATATTAGTGCTTTCGGATGCAAACAATAATTTCATCTTTAGTATAAAACCTAGAAACTGATGAACGAACATAGACGACTCCAATATAAACGCCATCGTTAGTTTGAAAACCAGTTTTCTCAATTTTAAACCGGAGCATGTAATCGGAGCCATACTGAATGATAGTTACAAATGGACAAATATAATTATGTACAAAAACGTCCAATCCGCCGCTCTTGCGGTTATATCATTATTTTGGGGGAATCTTTATGTTTGTTTTTTATTTATTTTTTTAAATTTTTTTATTTATTTTTTTTATTTTTTTTTTTTTTGGGGGGGGTACATTTAAACAAAAAGTTATATCTCTGTAATTCAATTATTTTAAAATTGTCAAGCTTTGTTTCACAAACAGAAAATTATATTTTTTGGATAAGTTCACAGACGTCGGGGTACAAAAGTTTACGTTTAAGTCAGCAAAGATTTAGAGATGCACATTTAACAGCTTTATCTGCGAAACTTAAATTACCTGAGTTAAGAGTTAATTAAATTTTGGTATGAGCTCGTCACTACAATCGTCCTTTGGACACTCCGCGTACTCTTAATTGGTATTCCATGCGGGCTGGTCGTCAGGGTCACCGTCCGAATTCTCTGGCGGTTTATCTGTAGGGTCTGAAGGTTCTTTCGACGACATCTTTCTGGACTCCTTTTCTATGGCATCAGCAATGGTGGGGGGATCATCTCCCGAAGGTCGGCATCACATTCTGCACTGCTGTCTTCAGATCGAGCATCTTTGGTTAATACAGTGTCTGTGGCATCTTGTTGTTTGTCATCATCATCATCATCGTCATAATCATCATCATCGTCATCATCATCACCGATAGCGTCGCCTGATGCAGAATTTATCTCCACGACCTGGGAGGATTGTGCGCCTTTCTACTCTTTCTCGTCATAGACAGTTAGCAAAGGTCTACTGTGCATATTAATGTTGCTCAGTCTGCTGCGTCCAATGATTCTGTGCCAAAATGGAAAAAAACTTCTTCGACTGTTTTACTCTCCACCGTTAATTTAACTAGACACTGGATGGCTTGGGTACTTTGTTTTCAGAAGTTTTAGCACACCAAACAGTGATTTTAGAGCTACTGCAATTTCTTGTGGATTTTCGCGACTATTGCCAAATTCGGTGGCCTTCAGTTTTAAAGCATTTGTTAATATCAATTAAACATCTTGGTAGTCACGTAAGGCTGCCATCATTTGTCTGTCTCACTTGAACAGAACTACTATTAGTATTTATGTTGCTACCTCTCAGCCGTATTCCAGTGCTGTGGGTTATGTGTAAGCATATGGCGTCTGCGTGAAAACTAGTTTGTCGCCAAGAAAGCCATGCAACATACCCAAACAATCTTTGTTTATGACCTCCGGTAACCCCCAAAATATCAAATTGTTCTGTCTCTGGCGTGCTTTAAGGTCAATTAATCTGTAAGCCAATGTTTTGATTGTGTTCGAGTTAAAATCGGCCATGTAATGGCGGCATGTGAAAATGTAAAACGATCAAGAGAAATGTTGCTCACATTTTAAATCTGCTTTTCAGCTGGTGAACCTGTGGCTTGTTTCTTATGTTTTGAGTTCGGGCATGAGTTATGTCATGTGCATAACGTGACTGCTCTCTCCTAACCACTGTATTCCATCCCACAGAATCAGAATTTTCAGCCATTCCTGAATGCTCAAAATTTAAATTATAAAACCATACCACTTAGGTTCACAAAAGAACCAACGACCAAAGGATTAACTGAAAATGCTACTCCCGTGTTAAGTCGCACATCCTATACCATCATGTTATGACGTCATCCCGATTTCACCCCGGCCTAACGGCTAAATGTTGGAGATTTCACTGCAGTCTAGCGGCTAAATGCTAGAGATTTTACCCCGGCCTAGCGGCTAAAAGCTAAAACTTGTGTTTTTCCACCTAATGTGTTGCTTGACTATTTTGATTCATTTTAAGTTCTTTCTTTACATAACAAATATGTTACATTATACTTGCTTTTCTTTGTCTTAGTTCCATTTCATCTGGTTTATATCCAGGATTGTCCACGCCATACTTGTTGTTTGGTGGATCATTGGACTTGTCGCTGATGCTGAACACAGAGTCATAGTGGTTAGAATCACCTGCATCTGTGTCTAACACTTTGTCGAAGTGTGTCACCCCTTTAAGTTCCACCATGATGAAGCACTAACTTCAGCTGAAAAACAAAATGATAGGAAACCTAGCACATTTTGTTTTCAAAGTACTGATTCCATCATAAGATCCTTATCGTCTTTTTTAATGTCGCTAAAGACATAGGCATTAACCACCTAACCTACGATGAACACCCTAGCATACAGGCTATCCAAGAGAACTTTCAAATGTCGAAAAATTTGATTTCTCTCATGTCACTGAAGACTTTACAGCGAAAGTCATATGAAATATCAGCATTAAAAAGGCAACTGGGATAGATCTTATTTCACCCAAACTGTTAAAACTTGGAACTCAATCAATGACTGGTCCTATAACCAAACTCATAAACTGCAGCCTTTACCAGAACAATTTCCCAACTAGACTCGAGGAAGTCCAGGTGGTCGCGATATATAAGAAAAACAATCCACTTGATAAACAAATCTATCATCCTGTCTGTGTTCCCCCAAACTATATAAAACCTCTTTGAACGAGCTCTCTGCGACCAGATCACTAATTACTTTGACAATATCATACACCCATACCTTTCTGCTTTCAGAAAGAGTTTCAGCTGTCAAAAACACTAATTCGACTACTAGAAGACTTGCGCTTAGCCCTAGGCCAAAACAAATATACCGCAGCTATTTTATGGATTTATCAAAAGCATATGACTGTTTTCTTAACAAACTCCTCCTCTAAAAACTGGCAGCATATGGACTTTCAGATCCGGCAGTAAACATTATGGCATATTACCTCTCAATCAGAAGACAATGTGTCAAAATAGAAAACTCAACTAGTTCATGGGAAAATATCTATAAAGGCTACCCAGTAATAAATTCTCAGACCGTTTCATGAACAATTCAGATCTATATAATAATGCCAATGACAACACACTTGCGTACGCTCACCACGACTTTAATATTATGCAATCTACTTTGGAAACGGGGTGCACAATTTTCATTAGATGGTTTACAGAAAATGAAATTAAAGCAAACCCGGGTAAGTTCCAAGCAATTGCACTTGGAAGGAAAATTAATGCACAGCTTGAGACTTTATCCTCCAGGGAGACTAATATATCTTGCGAAGAATCGGTAAAACTACCAGGTGTCTCTTTGGACTTTATGGTCAACTTTGATCAGCAAATCACCGATATTTTCTAAAAGCATCTTCACAATTAAATGTACTCAAACGAATTGAAAAATACCTCACAAGTGAAGGACGACTGGCTGTATATCACTCTTTTATCGTGGCAAACTTAAACCACTGTCCCCTAACCTGTCATTTCAGCAGTCTCACTAATATAAACAACCTGTTGAAAAAAACAACTCCACGAAAGAGCTCTAAGAATTGTCTTTAATGATTTCAAGAAACTTTACTCTGAACTCTTGGATTTGGCAAATGTATCAACTCTCCACATCCCGAAGGATGAAGACCATGGCACTGGAAGTTTTCTAAATTTTAAACAAGAACTGTTCAACATACTTTAATGATCTGGTAGTTGTTTTTTTTTTTTAAATCTTTTTACTCTTTTAATTCGATCCACGTATGGGTTACAATCTTTTTGGTATGCATCAGCTAAACTATTGAATGTTATCCCTAATAATTTTCGGACAACTTCAAATTTTAACAGTTTTAAATCCCACTTAAAGACCTGATCTGTGAGTGTATTGTGTAAATGCTCCATATATAGACACAAGTAAAGAAGTTGCTGCTGCTGCTACCTTAATCAGCTGCATGTTTAGTGTTTTGGTTTCTAGTCTTGTATATTTGCTTATAGTTTTTAGTTAACCTAAATGTCTGGCTTATATTGCTTACACATAATTTTAGATGGATTTCCTCCCTTTGATATGATACATTATATTAGGTTTTTTATTAGCTCTACAGCATGTGAAATGTTTTTAGTTTTTAGTTCTTTTATCTTGCTTATATCTATTAGTTGCCTTTAGTTCTGTAGTTTGCTTGCAGCTCTCAGTTACGTGTGATTCCTATGCACTGTTCTATTTCCATGTAGGCATGTAAAATAATATATTAAGTGTGTATTTGCCAGCCATTACGCATGTATATTGTTATACTGCATGAAGTTGTAGAGTAGAATCTTCATGAAAATTAATTTCTCTGTATTTATTTTTTTTTAAAATAGAAATTATAAATTGGGGGTGTGGGTAGGAGTGGGGTATTTATTTTTATCATAGAAACATGATTTTTATAACTAGTTACAAAACATGTATGTATGTCTGTATGTTTGTATGTCTGTCCGATTGTCTCAGTTAATTGTTATATTATTTATTATTGTTGTCAGTAAAATAGCTCCAACGAGCTAATGTTTCTTATTATGTAAATGCAATTCCGACTCTAAATAAAACATGTCCATCTCTATGTCCATGCTTATCGCAAAAGCAAGAAAATGAGTTGGTATACTTCATTAACATTACACACTCGATGAAAAAGTTGTAGTAGTATTTTACTACACCTCAGCACAAAAGTGGCTATATGGTGCCAACTAAAGGTAAAATTCGAACAATGTAAAAATGAAAAATTGAACCAAAAACTTTAGGAACATAAACACTTCCAAATAAATATAAACATGATATACAAGAAGAAAAAATATCAAATGTAAACATGTTAAATTTATGTAAAATGTATATAAAATACAAGATAAAGGTAACACATATAAAATCATGAATACATAATGCAAAGTTCCCTTCAAACAATTTGGCGGTACTCACAATGTAATAATTTTCCCTCCTACCTGAAATAGACAATAAATTTAGTCATATTTTAGCTATAAACACGTACATATATTTACTTAGTTTTAATTTTCTCACCGGGCCATTTACTGTCGCAATCCTGATATGCTCTCAGTTCAGACCGCTTTACAACCCGTCGATAAGCAATGCACCAGTGCCGATGTGCTTTTATGTTAGCTGCTATTATTTTATAAAAATTAATCTGTTAGATCGCCATTCTGTACCCCAGTTTCAATCCTTATCACTCAAATGACACCTGTTCTTGTTGTTCCTTGGGTATGTAATTAAGAAAATCCTTGATAAATTGTATGTTCCATTTTATTCTCAGTGTGTGAAAGGTCATTATCAAAGCTCAGCAGGATCAGAAGTGTTATGAGGAACAAAGATGGTGTTAAATTATCTTGTAACAATCAATATTGATGGACTTTGCCTTATCTACTTTGTCATTAATGTGGCAGTAAAACTATATCGGGAATTGAAAAAAGAAAGATACAGATTATTTAAATTAAAAGCCTATTGATTTTTCAAAGCAAAACATGATGCAACTTGGGGGAACACAAAATACATTGTAAATATATGTACTTTTACATTTCGTTTATATTTATTTTTGTTTTTATGATAATAACCCGCACTTTTGAAAACATTTTGTGACACTACCGCGAGCTTACCCCGATGCTATAAAACTTAATGGGAAGAACCCCGAGTTCTATGAACGACAATCTAGTTCAGTATGAAAATATTCGGAACAAGTGTGAATCTAGAACAATACATCAATAATTAAAAACTGCTCTTAGTTCTGTTTGGAAAAAGAAAACAATAACAATAAGTATGCATTTAATATTACTGAAGTAAGTAAGTAAGTAAGTCAGTCATAGTTGTATATATATATATATATATATATATATATATATATATATATATATATATATATATATATGTGTGTTTGTGTGTGTGTGTGTGTGTGTGTGTGTGTGTGTGTGTGTGTGTGTGTGTGTGTGTGTGTGTGTCCGTCCGTCGAGCGTCTCTGGTTATCGTGAACATGAACTTTGAAAGCTCTAAGCACTGCGGGTCCACATTTTTATTCCAAGCTTTCCAATTTGTTTTCAGGTAGTCAGAAACAGAGTACTTTACACGAGAACTGAGAGAGTTATTCGAGAAATACCAAGTATTCGAGTGACTGATTTTCGAGTTACTCAAGCTTTCCTGTGTATAAACTATTTATTACATAATGAATAGTTTGCAAATTTAGTACTTGGACAAAATATCATTTAGCCGATCACTCTTCAATCATGAAAAAGGAGACAAATTTGCTTTATTAACTTATTGTTGACAATAAAGTTTTCGTCGATCTCGTATATATTCCAGTCAATCAATCCCCATTCTTTACATGTCAATTTGATATCTCAGAAAAAGAAATGGCCATGTTTTGTTAAGATAGTAACATCATTATTACAGATAGTAATTCAACAACTGTCAAAAATAGGTAAACCCTTTGTTACAATATATACCTAATGGTACACTATTTACCTAATGATACATTATTTAATATGTCACACTCAGATCATAACATACAGTATAGTGACTGTGACTTTTACGCTATTTACCTAATGATACATTATTTAATATGTCACACTCAGAACATAACATGCAGTATGACTCCATAAATAAACCTTGACAACTTGTCACAAATAGGCACCAATCGTCTTGCCCAGCAGTTCTGGAGGCTGTTACGAAAAACTCCACTCAATCGTCTTTGTCACATAAAACTAAATGAAGGAAACCTAGGAGCAATACAGGTGTCAGTTTTAGATATGTATACATAATTATTCATACTGTGCTGGTGTGTGTAAGAGAGAGAGAGAGAGAGAGAGAGAGAGAGAGAGAGAGAGAGAGAGAGAGAGAGAGAGAGAGTAGGGTTTCATCAGTACTTGACATTCTTCACCAATATCAATGTTGTTCATACATTGAACACAATAAAATATGTAAACTTGTGAACTTTTGCAATCTAAATCTTGTTGTATTTGCTCAGATGGTGTTATTCAGATTAAAGGATATTGCAGGCCAATGTCATAACAGATTTACTTAAGGTTATACACGTTATCAGTCTTCAAGAAAGAAATCAGACAATGTTTACCCGTGTAAATGTTAATGCATACTTATCCTTCCCAGACCCATAAATGTGTCAAACGCGTCGTCTGCTCGCAACGATTGCTTGAAAGGCCGTTTTACAGACCAGAGCTCCCGACATATTTCTTAAATGATACAATAACAGAATGAGCGAGCGAGCCACCTGCTGGCATAGGGGCATGTGTTTTGCTTTCTCTTTCTGCCTCCAACCCACGCCACCCACCCCCTTAAGAAAAAAGTGAATTTTCTGCAAACAAGGACGTGCTGCTGGTGCCATATTGTAGATTAGTTTCTGTATGCTACCAAAACATAAAAAAACACTTTCATATTTGTATCACAAATGAAACGACATGATAAATATTAAAAAATTTCAAACTCTTTAGCGAGTTTCTAAAGTAACCTAAATAAAGAGGCAGCGTGGGGGAGTAGCTCGAAGTCAAAGGGCTAGGAAGACATTACGGACAGAAGCACAATCTTGAAAATAACATTATATATATATATACTTTTTTTTCTCCATGTAATGTCACACAGTGTGTATCACGAGGAGCAAAGCCGCATCATCGCACAACTTCTATTATACTTGACATATAGCTTCTTGTCAGGATTTGATAAATATTACCTTTTGATTGACTTTACAATCCCCATTCCAACATTTCTCTAATCATTTGACATACAAGCATAGCTTTCAATCCGGTACAATGCATTTAAACATGTATTCGAATATTAGACATGCATGCCCAAAAGAAGACTAAGTGTGTGAAAAGATAAAAATGGCTGGTGCTGCCTTGAAATAATTAGGGCCCAAACGTATCAAAATGAGTAACACCGATCGGAAGATAGAAAAATGATTACTACACCAGGCATATGTTTAAAATCCTAATTAAATAAGCAAGTAAATTAATTTTTCTTACATAGTCACTGAGTCCAGGAACATCAGTCAGTCTAAGTACCGAAGTAACACAACTATGCTCTATGACCTGCACTTCATTCCGACAAAGTTGGCATCGAATATTTAAATGGACAAGTAAATTTGAGATCAAGTCATTTCTCATGAAAACTCAAAACAATATGTTAAACGAGTGCGAAATATGGACGGACTGCACCGTTGTGATTGCAAAAGAGCGTCTTCCTAAGTAGGCATGGAGAATTGAGGATGCACGGGGGAGGGGTAAGTCAGTTTCATTGATAGATATATAATTTTATTTTGGTTTATAGTGGTTTATAGTGGTTGAACGATTATTTAAGAACTTTATTATTTTAGACTTCAAACGATAGAAAATTGGCAACATTTTACATTAGAAAGAAGAATTAAGCACCCTTTAATTTATTAGAAAAATGTTATCATAGCTTTACTACAATCTCAGTAGTATTAAATCAGTTTGGTTTTACTGCAATCTCAGTAGTAATAAATCAGCATGATTTTACTACAATCTCAGTAGTAATAAATCAGCATGATTTTACTACAATCTCAGTAGTAATAAATCAGCATGATTTTACTACAATCTCAGTAGTATTAAATCAGCATGGTTTTACTACGATCTCAGTAGTATTAAATCAGCATGGTTTTACTACAATCTCAGTAGTAATAAATCAGCATGGTTTTACTACAATCTCAGTAGTATTAAATCAGTTTGGTTTTACTGCAATCTCAGTAGTAATAAATCAGCATGGTTTTACTACAATCTCAGTAGTATTAAATCAGTTTGGTTTTACTACAATCTCAGTAGTATTAAATCAGCATGGTTTTACTACAATCTCAGTAGTAATAAATCAGCATGGTTTTACTGCAATCTCAGTAGTAATAAATCAGCATGGTTTTACTACAATCTCAGTAGTATTAAATCAGCATGGTTTTACTACAATCTCAGTAGTATTAAATCAGTTTGGTTTTACTACAATCTCAGTAGTAATAAATCAGCATGGTTTTACTACAATCTCAGTAGTAATAAATCGGAGTTCTACTAAAGTGAAAGCTTTCAATACTGGATTGACTATTTTATAAAAGCAACCCAGATCGAAAAATATCATGGAATTACCATCAATAGCTTTAAAGATATTCGATCCGAGTAAATTCTCAGTCTTAGCCTTAAATGTTGTATGATTCCAAGTCCAAAGCGATCTTCTTCTACTCTTCGTCATATTTTTGCGACATCTTAAATTCCGTCCTGAACATGAGAGATGAATTATATACGACCACTCATTTTTTTTCCGTTTCCTAAAGTGTGAGCAAAGAAATGAAACGCTTTTGACAGAACATGATGGTAAAAATGAATCTAGTGTACACAGTGCAAATTTCACTTTACGATGAAGCGTTTAAAGTAAATATTATTAAGTGCGTTTAAATATTGTTCTATTTTTATGACAAAATCTATATACTTTTAAAAGCATTAAATGGTTATTTTTTTATAATCCGTTCTCGAATATGTCATTTACTTCTGAAGATAAATAGGATATCTTTGCTCTGGATGACAAATAATCAAGTCTCTTTGCATACTTGTAGTTAAACATGCGTATAATCCAGTGATCCTGTCCGCGTTCTGAACGGATTGGGAGCGAGGGAGGGATCCTTCTTTCAACAATCATTTATGTTTTTTCTTCTTTATTTTTAGCCAATAATTTATACGAAGTTGCAGTCTCCGTATATTTGTGTTGCACGTCTATCTATATATATATATATATATATCTATATATATCTATATATATATATATACTACAACTATATACTATCTCAGACAGGTTTTGACTGTGAAATCTGGGGTTTTTAAATAAGCACCGGCAGTCGAAGCATTATGAATACGTATATTGACACTTATACATTAACTAAGAGAAAAAAATACAAAGCATGTAATTAAAAATTGAAATATTACTTAGTAAATTATGTAGGAAGATAGGAAGATATATATATATATATATATATATATATATATATATATATATATATATATATATATATATATATATATATATATATATATTAAGAGAGAGAGAGAGAGATTTACAAAATAATATACACCAAACAGAGCGGAAAGTTCTATCACTGGATTCTACATGAGAATGTTATCAAGCATTCTCCTGTAGAATCCAGGGATAATATTTTCCGCTCTGTTTGGTGTATATTTTTAATTCTCAATAATAACTTATATATACCTTGATTTCTGTAGTAGGAATCCAGATGGTTGTGTAGATGAGAATTAATTACTGGGTCGACATGCGGGTATGTCTGCTTCGCACGAATGCCTATACCACCGACTTTGTAGCATCAGTTTTTGGTGATGTGTGCATGGTCGAGATGGTATAGGGTAGGTGCTTATAGGCAAGGCGATGGGTGCCCAACACGCGGCTCTGGGTTCGAATCCCCGTAGAGTACGAATTAAACTTCTCTAACGTATATGATATTATTTATTCGCATATATATATATATATATATATATATATATATATATATATATATATATATATATATATATATATATATATATATACTCTCGCTGCGTGGACCATACTCAAATGTGTGGGCAATGGGTTGTCCACGTAATTTCAACCATAGTATTATTTCTTAAACCAGGGGCTTATCATTGATGGTATGGTTGTGAGATGTCAACATATTTTTTGTCCACAACAAATAACTAATGACTTCCCTTGACCTAGTTTCGATTTATCAGAACAAGTTTGATACGAGCATGATAAATTGCCTTGATTGGTCCCTCTTTTTATTAACACGAAACTGTGAACAATTATTGTAACGAGGGAACCAGTCTAAACAAAGACACCTTTTGGGCCGTGCATGCTACTTGAAACTAGTTCGGCAAACAAGCTAGAGAGCTTAAGATGTTCCACATGTACGCTGAAAGCATGAGTCCACGAAGTTAGCATAGGAAATACAAGTTGACGTGGTTGTTGTATATAGTATGTATATTTTGACTCAAGCAATATGGCGGAGTGTTCTGTTCCATTCCAAGCTGATTGATTATATTGAATTTTCGACGCCATTTTTGTTAGATCAAGTTATGGTAATGGTGTTTTCTATGTTCTGCTCAAAACAGACTACTTTAAAGAGTACATAATTGATGGATCGTGGCGTTTTTACTTGTTTCATCTAAATATAGAATTGATGGATCGTAGCGTTTTTACTTGTTTCATCTAAATACATACAAACGTTTTGTTGATCATCGCAAAGGCCTTGGTTACAATAGAACTTTCGTCAACGTGGTAGGCTTATGACTATTCTGTTTAGATGATAGATTTATATTATCTGATCGTTCAAGTAACCACCTCCAAAGAGGTATCATGGATACGCTCCTGATCAGATTGAGGGAGGAGTGGGGTATCAATAATGTTGAAAAAGAAAATTGGAGCGGGAGCGGTTCCGCTGTAGGTTTTGAACCCCTATCTACCTAGTTCCAGAGAAGTTTTTTTTTTATACCCCATTAATTTAGAATAACCCCGTGTCAGTAAGGTATAAACTAACCTGAAACAAATTGCCTAGGAATATTGATACGGGAGTTTACGGTTTTCACCATTAGTGTCTTATCTCCTTGTTTTCAACTCTTTCATGTCTTCCTTCAAGTTACCTGGTGAAAAAGGTTGTACTCCCTATAGAAAAGACGTTCTTCAAATAAATGTTAACACATGCCACCCACAGATAAAAGAACCCATTGTAAAACAGAGCTCGTTTCAGACAGATCTCAAACCCCTATTCCCAACTGTCGGACCAGCCATACAACCACATATGAAATCAACTCATCCCCAACAAAACCTCCCTTCCCATTTTCTTTCCAGTTTATCGCAACTAGTGTCTTTGTTTTTGTTTTTTTGTTTTGTTTTTTGGGAAATGTGGGTTTATCAAATGAAAAAATATATTAGTAAGAAATTCAACTTTGCTTAGTTCAAGTCAGAATTGAAAACGTGAAGGTAAAGGTTATCCAGAGCGAAAATGAGTATACTTTGAAACGTATGATTTTCTGACAGCTTTCATTCTTAGATGCCAAAACGTCCATCACATACTAAATACACCGTATGGATTAGACTAGTTATTCACGCAGCTGCTACACAGCCGTGCCAATAGCTTTACGTAAATTATGTACACTGCGGCCGTGCGAATAGCCTTCTTCAGATCATGTACAGGGCGGCCGTGCAAATAGTTATTCCAGATGAAGTTCGTTGAGGCAGTGCGAACAGTCCTTCCCAGTTAAGGTACACGGCAGCGAATAGACTCAGTCTCAATTTAAATGGAGGTATGTGGAGGGGTGGGGTGGGAAGGCGGCTTACACCATTCCATATTAAATTTAGGACACCAACGTTTGAGAAAGTATACAAGTGATTGCACCGGCAGTAGGGCAAAATTACCGTTTTAAAGGCCGTCCACCTCACTTACCGTTTATAGTTGAAATCTACCGTTTTTGAAAATAAAAAGATTGATAAACTTTGTTTTAAAAAAAAAACGGTATTTTTACACGTTCTGTCCACACATTACAGAAACCAGTTATAACCAGCTTATTGGGGACCGGAACTATTCCAGTAGTGCAACATCCAGTGCAATGATGCATGCTGAGTAATCCGATTAAGAATTGTTACACACCGGCTGGCATGTGCACGCAGCAAGCTGTAAATCGATTACCTTATTGTTGTAATTTGGAGAGTTTAAGGCAAAAGGCGTGATATTTATTGAGGTGTTATAAGCAAGAAAGGGATCAAAGATGGTTCATGATGGCTTGTAAGTCTTGATTAAAAATATGCTGACCTTTGGCGGAGGTGAGATAAAAAGGAGAGTCAGACCAAGAAACAGCAACAATTACGTAAGCAGTTTGATTTGTTGTCTTGTTTAATTGTTATTGCTTTTTCAAGTTCTTTAAAGAGGAATATTTAAGGGCAGCTCTTATCTTATTTTGGTCAAAGCATGTCAAATGCCGAAACGTGCGCTTTCTCCCAATGCTAAAAAGCCACTGGCTAAGAAATATTACAAAAGGTCCAACAATGCTTGGAAATCAGAGTTTAATTGGGTGCAGGCAAGTAGCAAAGGTCTCGAGTTTGCATTGTGTGTTTCATGCGAAGAGAATTTTTAGACAGTATATGGGGAAATAAGTGACATCACCAGGCTTATGATGACACCATCGCAATGATTCTACTGTAGCAAACACACCCACTTTGAAGACCTTACTTGAGACTTGATCAAACAAAAGTGGATAGAATGGTAATTGCAAAGGCTTTGTTTACAAATTTTGTGGCACAGCACAATTTTACCATTCATCATTGCAAATCATTTTACTAAAGTGGTTAAAGTTATGTTTCCAGACTCTGAGATTGCCCAGACATTTTTATGCCAGCGTACACAGCCAACACACGTTGTCACAAGTTTGGAGGAGTATTGGTGATCAGTCAGCAGCCTTAAAAACCCAGACACAGGAAAATTTAAGTTAGAACGCCTTTGCAGGCTGAGCATAGTTGTTCTGTCATTGCCACATTCCAGTGCTGATACGGAGAGGACATTCTCCATTCTTCGAAACATACAGAGTGATTCAGGGGAAAATTTGAATCAGAAAACTACAGAGATAATTGCGATCACTGTAATCAGTGGTCACTAGGTAGTGAACTTGTGAAGGAAACTAAAAATACACAATTTATTTATTTTATTTTTTTTGCAGTGAACTACGAAAGATACAACTCTTCATTTGTCGTTTAACTGACAATACCCTGACTCATATTAATTGACTTCTACTGCAACATTTGCCATCAAATCTGATTCATATTCAAAACCTGCTGTTTTATTATACTATGAGACGAATACATATTATAGCACAAAAGGCATTTGGCTTGTTTTCAGTGCCTTAAAAAGGCGTAAAATTTATGTCGATAAAAAGTCCTACAGATTTAGAAGCCAATCAACGAATAAAAAAATTTAAATCTACTGATTTGATATCCTATTTATGTTACATTTCTGAGAGGCTGTACAAAAGTCAATAAACACAAACAGCAAACTAGCAAGTAAGCAGACAAACAAGCAAGCATACAAGTGGAAAAGGAGAATGAAATGAATGAATGAAACAGATGCCAATAACTAACCTTAAAAAACTAAACCGGAACGTGCCTTGCCGTAACTTTCCTTTTTCCCGTGAGTCGGAATGTACATTGGTTCTAAACACTTCAAATGCCACTAGGTGGATTTATAATCCTCAACGACATACCTGAAGACGTTTTACCCAATGATAAACCAAGACGGTAAGACATAACAACAGCACTGGCCAACCTGATCATTTGACGACAGCTGATAAAGAAAATGAGCCACCTGAATCATGTTGACCCCCTTTATACTTTCAAACAAGTCTTCACCCGACACACATAACGGCAGCACTAACTGGGCTGCTTATCTCCTTCAATTTTCTACATTTGTTTTATGACATCCATGCATTATATCATTAGTTATAAGTTCTGATGCACCAAGACTATCATATATCATACGAAAATGTTTCAGGGATTTGGACCTTAACGGGAGAGATTGGGGGATTTGGGTGGGGGTGGGAAAGGGAGGGGTAACACTTGCCAGGACGGTGGCTGTTCCGTACCCTGTCGTGTTCAAGTGTCCGTACCAAAAATATTTTAAAAATCTAGGCAAGGCATAACTTACCTTGATCAATTTGTCAAAACATAATCTATCTATTGCTCCCGCTGTCTAATATCGGAATCGTGTCTATAAAGTTTAATTTGTGCATGTTGACGGCGAGTTGACATACCATACGTAAGTCCAGGCAACCTCGCACCTAAACTTCGCCCACAACTAATTGTGCAAATTTAAAACTTTTTGTTAAAATGTAGGTTATTGCTTTTGCAACTGATGAGACGTTAATATCAGCTTTCCATGTTTGTTTGAATTCATCAGTAAAAATTTGTATACATTCAGTTACTAAAGATTCGCTAGTCGAAAAAGATTGTACTTAAGTCCAAAATTTTCAAATGTGTATTTAATATTTCAAATCAATTTATTTTCATAAGTACCTGATAAAATGTTTGCAAACAAGAATCTGTATAAGACACATAACATTTTTGTGCTGTGACTAATTTTCACCAAATGCTAATTATCCTTTTCTTGTGTAAATAGATAATTGATATCGTCGCAACTCGTCCTAAAATGTGTAAATCGACAATTGGTATCGTCGCAACTCGTCCCAAAATGTGTAAATAGACAATTGATATAGTTGCAACACGTCCTAAACTGGGTATCAATATTATATATTCCAACACCGTTACAGCCATTATTTTTCATACGTGATTTTAATCACTCAGCAAGAAAATAATAATAATAATAATGGCAACAGATTTTCTCCTTGCCGTACTCCTATATCAAGAAAAGAAGCCCGAATAGCTAGCATTAATATTAACGCATGATTTAATATTTTGATACAGATTAAATATACTATTTCCCATATACTCCTGCGGACAATAATTAAGACCATAGTCCAACTCTACAAAGATAATAAAATGATTTATTAAAATCTATACAAGTTCAAATACGCACACATGCCGTTTAAGCATGTATGAATACGTACATCGACACTTATACATTAACAGAGATAAAAACATACAAATATGTAATTTAAAACTGAAATATTATTTAGTGAATTATATTTATATATACAACAAAATCTCTCAAAACTGAACCCCCGATATATCAAAATCCGTTCAAAACAATCAATCAAATCTTTATTTCCTCCATAAGGAGGGTTCATTTACAAATATAAAAAGAATAGAACAGAAAGAAGGAAATTTAACAATTTGCATTGATAATTATGGTAAACATTCCAGAAAGTCAATACTACCTAATACATATAAGTAAGGAAGAAATGGGATATCAACAATAAGAGGATATCAACAATTAGAAAATACATGCAAACATACATAGTGGCATATAATCGTTGTGCATAAATCAACAAAGTTTATCATCACAGTTTGGGTCCATTAATGAAGAAGGCTTTATTTTTAAAATGAAGTCTTAAAGGTTCAAAAGTTTTTGTAGCAGCTGATCTTGGAAGTTTTGCTTTTGACAGAACTCTCAGTCATCAGGCTAAGAAATTCACTAGTGATACAAGGACGAGAAACTGGAATGAACAGAAGTTAAAATGATGAAGTTGTGTTTTATCCAGTCTGGTTTCAAGGTCAGTTCCTACAAGTTTAAGTAACTGTGACTGGTTGTTACTTTGGTTGAGTTCTGTATGTAGCTCAGGTCCAAACATGTTTAACACGTACCAGTGAAAGTCGTTGGCAATTTGTTTTGTTAATAGACATGATGTGACCACATGCTGAAGTAGGTCAGTATACTGCTAAACATGTTTTTGACATTGTGAAACATCACGACCTGGCTTGAATATCCACAAAGATGCTATAAACCTGGTCAATTTACGTTCATAATTATTCTTCGCAATGTAGTACAGAATGGAAGGGCGAATTTTTGCTTGCATGTGTCGAAATCATAAAAAATAATGTTGTCTATTGATTCTGTCGCGCCAAACAGTCTCTTCCTTTATAAATATAGTCATGTTGACCAATTGTTTCCACTGAGATTTGTTAGGGATAATTGACTGATTAATGAAGTTCAAGAGGAAATATGTAAGCTAATACTTCTGTAGTAAATACCATCTATCTGGAATAAAACCAGTTTGTACAGATACGGTGCTATAAAAAAACACGTGAAAACGTATGATAAATATTTGCTTAGAGATGAGTTTACCTAAGAAGAGGAGTTTACGCTGATGAATTTTCGGTCGCAAATTTAAATTTTAGACTACTCTTCCCCACCCCACCCCACCCCACGAAAACCAAAACTCACTTGAAACTTTGAAATGTATTTTAGCTGCTAAATTCCGTTAAAAGTTGATGTGTATGGTCCAGAAATAGCCTGTGGTCATGCGTGAAGTAAAACACATATCTGAGCAAATACTGAAGTAGGCTTTTCGGTAGGCCAATGACACAGAAATGCCCCAAGGACATGCGAGGTAAAAATAATACCTGACCCGCCCATCGACACAGATTCTAGTATAGTAAAGGATAGTAAAGGACATAGGCTAATCCAAAGACTTTTCACATGAAAGAAGGGACAGCTTTTAACGTTAATTGTTAATAACTAAACCATTGTACACAACCCAATTTAAAAATAAAAAATTATGTTTATCTGTCTATTATCAACTCATGATTTATGATATTCGTTTGTGTAAAATCATCAATAGATATTTTTAGAATAAATACAGTATTCAGATGAAATATAGGTTGTTCAGCTAATATTTCATTTCATTTTTGAAACGCAAACAGCTTTCTTAATGTTTTTTCCACTCTTACACACACACACACACATACATGTACAGATGTCCTCTCATAATTACATTCTCTCTCTCTCTCTCTCTCTCTCTCTCTCTCTCGTCACATAAGCGCTTTCCCCATTTCACACACGAAACAAATTCTCTCTCTGTATCTCACAAATCACGTGAAAAGTATTAACATCTCTTAGCTTTACAAATTTACTTGTGTGTTTGTTTTGTTTTTTTTTTGTTTTTTTTTGTTTGTTTTTTTTTGGGGGGGGGGGGGTAGAAATTAAGGCTGGATATCCATGACGATGTACTTGTACATCTACTCATGTATAAAAAAAAATACATATTTTCTTCACATTTACGATACCCTCAGCAAACCGAAAACCTCTCAACACCGAAGAGCGGAAGGGCTTTTTTGTGAGAAATTAGTACAAACATATTGCCCCCCCCCCCCCGCCCGCGCTTCCACCCTACTACCTCCCCCCCCCCCACCACTAGTACAACCTCTAAATCCTCTCCTGTTATTATGTTATTAGCGAGTTGTTGTTCCTCTAGTACTGAGAATCTCGTATCAATCCCTGCAGGTGTAATACAATCAGATTAGGATAGTCAAGGACATTGCTTTTTCTAGGTCAGCTAGATATTACATATCTTTATAAATACCTCTGTTTGTTGGATAGCAACTATCTATGTCTTTGGAAGAATGGGCAATTTGTAAGATATGAAGTTCCATCTTCTGCCTAACAGGGACAGGATTTACATATCCGATTTTGTTTCAGGATTTACATATCCGATTTTGTTTACAGTTGTGGTATATATATATATATATATATATATATATATATATATATATATATATATATATATATATATATATATATATAACTTGTATCTTTGGTCAACGAGAACAATTCAAAGTTAAATCAGATTCCCGCGGAAGTTATTCTTTTTGACATATTTTACACGGTCGTTGAATTTTGTAATAATATCAGTAATAAATAATTTCGTTTTTATTTACTTTGTAATTTCTCTTTGTAGTATTTAAATACAATAAAATTTACTTGTTAAACACTAGGATGTGGATCGTGTCTTAGGATTATTGATAAGATGGTGTTTAAATAAATATAAATTTTGCAGAGCATTGCATCATAAAAACATAATCAGATTTTACTGGTTAAATGTACGTTCTTTCTGCTTAACGGTTTTAACAGTTTTCTGTCTGGGGTGCATTTTTAAACTGTATGTATTTCAGTTGCTTTAGTTTATTACATTTGATATTGAGAAGCACAGAAGCTCAATTTTGAACTTATATTTGTTGAGGTTTTACCAACTCAAAGATTTATTTTCCAGAACCTAATATTATGTTTATTCAAAATGCCTAAATTTTGTCAAGTCATGAAACTGAAATATATGATAGTTTTGTTTGATTTGTTCAATAGTTTAAACCCACCCACCCTCCCTTTTGTCAGTTATATAGTATGACTGGTTAATCAAGGTATTAAAGATTTTGGTGGCAATAGCACGATCAGTTTTGCAAAGTTTTACAAAAGCTTTAGGCCTTTCTTTCATATCTTCTTTTGTATCAGTACAACTAAAGCTGAAGTTGATTGTCCATTTTAAATAGGTGCATTCGTTTGAAATCTTAATTTCATCAACCCCAAGTGTAATTGTGGGTCCATGCTTTCCGTTTTTTGTTGTTGTTGTTTTGTTTTGTTTTTTGTTTTGTTTTTTGTTTTTTTTTTAAATATAAAATTTGATTACCAATAGTGACAGCTAAATGCCTCTTCACAAAAATGTTTTAATTAAAAAAAGGAATTGTGAAGACCCTCAGCAGTTTTGGTTATTACTAGCAGGTCATCAGCACATAACAGATGCGATGTTGTTTCATTGATCAGCTTGTTTTGTTTTCATGTCTCTGGAAATGCCAGGTCATTTACAAATACATTAAACACATTACGGCTAAGATTATATCCCTGTCTTACTCCTATGTTATTCAAAACAAATGATCTGTAATGTAGCCATTTAATTTCAGGCCGTTTGATATATAAATATTGTCAAGTTTCGTCTTACAATAGCCTATATATTTACAAAAACCTCATTGCAGAAAAGAAATGAATCATAACAAAATATAATGGGATAATTCTTATTGTCGAATCAATCCTACAAAAATATTTATTGTACGTATCCGGATTACCTTACCATTATGCGTAATTAATTGCATGTCACCTTCTCTTTCAGTCTCAGATAAAATTGTATTTCATAAACAGTGTACTATTCATCTCGGTATCGTTGTATTTGGTGAATGCTTACATGGCCGTCGCCGCCAAATTTCTTTTGGTACAGACACTATCTGTCTGTAATGAGATGGATTAGGTGCCGGCCGGTGGGGGTGGGTGGGGTGGGATGGACACTAACAATAAAAGTGATATAAGTGATAGTATTAAAAGGAAATAAGACACTTATGGTGACAACATTAATTCCGCTATTAATAGTTCTTGTCCTCACCTTACTGACAATGTATAATCAAAACCAAAGTGCCTGTCTCTCATATAGTGTCAAAATATGTCTGGAACGGGGTGGAGGTTTAAACTCCCTTACGATTTTTTTTAAAAGAGCGAGTAGGGGTTGAGCAAAATGCTTCTCTGCTAAGCAATAAAGACCAGACAGACAAGTTCGAGATTCATGCAGAATTGCATTTTTTTTTTTTTTAAGATGCTCTGCTTTAAAGCTGAATAATTTTCCGCAAAATTTTTTATGCGTATAGTTATGGCTAAAAATTTGGTACGGCCGTGGCACCGATGGTCTTGTTGTAAAAAACAAATTGTCCGAGAAGTTGGTTGATAAATCATTCATCAATTTTACTCATTAAAGCGGGCATGTGCAACTTAATCCAGGGCGCGGGCCTGATAGCGATTTTCAAATGTACCCGTATGATGTAAATGTAAGCGAACAAAACCAGGTCGCTGGCCGTAGGTTGCACATGCCGGCACTATAAAGTACTGTCTGCAAGACACCATTTAGGCTCGATGCTGACTTTGACTGCACTGAGGGACCGGAAAGTAAAGAGTGGGTTTTTTAAACAAATCAATGATCAACATGAATTTCTGTTTACCTTTCATGTGTGTGTGTGTGTGTGTGTGTGTGTGTGTGTGTGTGTGTGTGTGTGTGTGTGTGTGCAGGGCCGTCGTAAGGGGTGGGCGATACAGGCAACAGCCCGGGGCGCTAAGTTGGGTGAGTGGGGCATTTCACGAATCATGTTCTTTTATTCGGTATTTTACTTAAATAAACGTAGAGCATTTTCATTAAAATACCTACGTTTAGTTATTATTCTCAAGACTATTAATACATTTTAAAAATAAACAGTTTGCGGTGTTTCGTTCAGAAAGTGTTAGGCGCCGTTTCGTCCATCGCAAACTGGCAACGGCCCTGTGCGTGCGTGTGTGTGTTTTACATTTCTCAGACTTAAATGCAACATAACAGGAAAATCTTGGCGTATGAATATGCGAGTCATTTGTAATTTATCCTCCACATATATATCTGTACCATGAATATCGGATATATTTTCAAAGTTATCTTTATTTTCACTTCATTTTTCATATATTTAAGAATCATCCTTCTGTATCGAACATAACAAAATATAGCTGAAAAACAAAAGATGCATGATTGTACTTTATGTGAATAAATAGAACAGTCAATTCTGAATTTGTCATTATCAAAGTTATCGTCCGCCCACAAATGTGAAGATCCTGCCCATCACTTTATTATGTTAGTTTGGTTCACTATATGAGTTAATTATTCTGCATGATTGATAATAATTTGTCACACCAAATGATTCTGGACAGAAAGGACATATTTGTGGTTATCTTAGGGAAGAAGTCGACAATAATAACATAAAGTTTTGTTGCTTATCTACAAACACAAACATCTATTTACGTCTTTTGTATTTATTTATTTTTCATGCGGTTTTTATCGGTCAAAGAACATACAATAGATCGGGGATATTCTAAGGATCCATTGAAAGTTAATACAACCCAAAAATGTATTTTAAAAAAATTTAAAAAAAAAAAATTATGGGATGCCTTTAATGTGGAGATCTATTGCCCGTGATTGTATGAGTTTGTTTTTTGTCAATAATTCTACCGATTACGTTTAAAATTGATATGTAATAAAACATATATGAAAGAATGTCTACTGTTGAATTTTTGCAACGCAATTATATTGAAACAAAAATGAATGAAATTTCACTTACCTTTCAATTTTATGTGCACTATTTCATTTTAAACCCGCCGTAATGGGGGTAACAGAACTTCTATATTCAGCATGGGATATAAGTGGTTGTTTCGTAACGTAATTGGTCATTGCTTGTACTCTCCGTTACAACGACGTCCTTATTCGATGCGGTGATTGACTTGGTCTTCTCCGCTAGGTGCACCACAATTTTGAAATGAAATTAAAGCCAATAAATTTAAATAAGCTACTTACTTTTGCTGAATTATTCAAAGAGATAATCTTCATTAATATTTTACGAATATTATTTAGAAAAACAATCAGTTCAGTACTTCAAATTAAAACTCTAAATTAAGGATTTCGTGAAGAATAAATACCAAGTTTTCACCTTAGTTGAATGATATATCACCTCAAAATACCCGGATGTAAACACTATCCTATAATGCAAATGACGACTTTGCGTGGGTCGTTGTAGAGGTTCGTTTGCTTGTCAAATTTTGCACGAGTGAGTAAAATCCGGACATGTGACGTGCTTAGTCGTGTATGAGTTGTTAAGCTTGAAGTGATTAATGAAAATTGTAAAACACCTGTTAAGGTGGGCTAAAATGTTATCTATCACTATTTTACGGATATACTACAATATAGTTCACATGTCCCGGCAAAAAGACATCCAAAAGTGTTCTAAAGATTTGGAAGTGATGTCGCACTTAATATCATCTCTGACTTTTCCATAAATACCATAAATATTGATACCAAATGACTGTGTACCATATATCTTTGTCCGTTGGCGGTGTCATTGTCCATAAATATTGATACCAAATGACTGTGTACCATATATCTTTGTCCGTTGGCGGTGTCATTGTCCATAAATATTGATACCAAATGACTGTGTAGAATACATCTTTGTCCGTCGGCGGTGTCATTGAAGTCTCACAATGGAATATCTTGGATTAAAATTCAAGATGCTTTCCTTACAATAGGTGAAGGTCTTATGCAAAAAGATATTTCGAATAAAGTGACTTTATTAACTATCCTGTTACGTTTTACTCTTTCTGTTTTATGCAGTTAAGTGATATGGTCAGATTGTTTAATTTTTCCTCAGTTACAGATTGTCTTTGAAATCAAGCTGAGTTGCAAAAATGAAAATGAAATTAACATTTCGCAATCACCAAACATTGAACTTGACAAATTAGAAAACTTGGAGTACAACTTTTCCCAATATAAATACGTATTTTCGAGTAATATTTAGTGTCCTGTACACTGTATCACTCACAGTGAAGTAAATGAATAGTGATTGAATGAGTTTGTGTGTTTCTTAGCTTCAATGTACACGCCAAACAAAGAGGATACATATCCTATCCGTGCAGTGGCTGCGCGAGGGTTCGAGGCGCCCGGGGGCAATGTTCTTTAGTGGCGCCCCTACTTTGGAACATAAAACAGTTTTTATTTCAGTTGCCAACCTCCCTCCTGCCCCATCCTAAATATAAGTTTTTTGAAGAATTGCCCCCGTTACACTAAGGTGAGGTGAACTACTATGAACATTTCGCCCCTATTCTCTCCCCCCCCCCCCCACACACACACACACACATAAACAGATGTTGTAACTGAATATAAGTCACGACTGGATTGACATTATTATTTTCTACTACAATGAGAAGAAGAGGTAAATAGGTTTACAACCTATGGTGGATATGTGTTTATCAATTTATATACTTTAATATTGACGAATACAGAATTCAAGGAATTAACTCAGGGTTAAAGCCAAAGACGGACGCGCAATAAGACCTTGGATTAAAAGATAAAAGTCCAGACTTTAGAGCTCCTAAATTATTACATTGGTATAAGAGAAAGGCAGACGTACAAAAAGGCAAACATACAGACAGACATACAGATAGATAGATAGACCTATTTAGTGCCCGTAAATCAAGAGCAAAGAATTTCAGAATATCTTACTTTGACCTCATTTGATATCCTACTTAAAAATGACTTGCATATCATCACGTTTCAATAAATCAGACCATGATTGTTACCGGTAAAGCAGCATTAGAAACTGAACTGTATATTCCTTATGTAACACATCAGCTAATAAACGAAATGTCACCAAGTCATGATGTACCAAATGCATCCTATTTATAGGAGGACACATTTCCTGCATTCGGGACTGACCATCGCGCAAATACTTCCACGAAAGTAGAAACCAGCTGTAACAATAAGCCCTTTACGCAAGCTGATCTTAAAAATTGTCTACTTTGTTGAGGTATACTCCTTTTTATCCACGTACATATTAGATCTGGAATTTGTTGTTGTTGTTGTTGTTTTTCTTAAATGACTACTTAGCGTCCGAAGTAGGAGATGGACTAACAAAAGAACGAGACATACTCATCCAGACTTAAGAACATCAACTGATCTAGGAACAGTATGGTCTTAAATTAAATATGCAATAACGTTATAGAAAAGAGATTTTGTTAGTGTGATCTTTTACATACAACCGTATTACCCTTTAGACATATTGGCATAACGTTTATTTCGTAAAGACTCAATCCTCCGAAGGATATGTGTATATAATATGTATTTCGTGTGTAGTAAGTGCATGAGAAGGATACAAACATATATAGATAGAGATATAAACAGACGGATAGATAGATAGATAGATAGATAGATAGATAGATAGATAGATAGATAGATAGATAGATAGATAGATAGATAGATAGATAGATAGATAGATGGATGGATGGATGGATGGATGGATGGGTGGGTGGGTGGGTGGGTGGGTGGATGGATGGATAGATAGATAGATATAAATACATACGTACATACATATACCTAGAAATAAAGAAACAGAGCTGGATAAATAGATTGATTGATCGATTGATTTTTAAAGGTACATCAATACATGGTAGGCTATATCGCGCCAAGGCAATTAGAGTAAAAGCCATGCCTGGGGACACACCGTTGTAGTCGACCCGGCCTAGTCTTCGCCGGATTCGAACCCGCACCCTTATGGTAGCGAGTCTGGCATGCTTACCAGTGAGCCACTGCAGATCATATGACATTTAGAAAAATTCCGCAATTCCACTTCGACAATCAGATAAAATTTCCACATAAATTATTGCTTTCGCCCCTCCTCCAAATTTCTCTCTATCTTCACCTCCTATGTCTGGATGAACTCGTCTGTTGAGTTTTCGTTGAGTTTTATTCCCTTTAAGTACAGAAACAGCAATGAGTTTTGGACCACACGTTGTATCAAAGGTTCTATCCCTTACAAGTATTATCCAGAACACGTTGTATCAAAGGTTCTATCCCTTACAAGTATTATCCAGAACACTTTGTATCAAAGGTTCTATCCCTTACAAGTATTATCCAGAACACGTTGTATCAAAGGTTCTATCCCTTACAAGTATTATCCAGAACACGTTGTATCAAAGGTTATATCCCTTACAAGTATTATCCAGAACACGTTGTATCAAAGGTTCTATCCCTTACAAGTATTATCCAGAACACGTTGTATCAAAGGTTCTATCCCTTACAAGTATTATCCAGAACACGTTGTATCAAAGGTTCTATCCCTTACAAGTATTATCCAGAACACGTTGTAGTGCATGGGGCGTCACTAAGCGTGTAGTGATAAAAATACCAAACAAAAGACAAAGAATGTATGTCAACACTGAAACAATAGTTAAGAAACAAAATGAAGAAGAAGAAGGAAAACAAGGAGAAAAACAAGAACGGTTGATAGGAAAAAAAGAAAATTAGAATGACTTGGAGCAAGCAGTAAACAAAAATAAAAGGAATCAATCGATTCTATGAGTTTCCTGAATACACATATGTTTTTTTGTTTTTTTAGGACACATTCTTTGTTAATGGGAAAATAAACAGTGCTAATAGATTGAAACAATTTAAATCTCTGCTGTTGTTAGGACAGTTAAAGAAAAAGAGTGTTAAAGTTTGAAACTGGAATCCACATGAACAGGTCGTTTGTTAGGTCCACTCGATATATAAAGTTCAGCTTACAAACTACTACAATTGTATCTCAATTTGGTTAAAATAATAAGAAATTTTCTGTGGCATCAAGTAAAATATTTGGGAGTCTTTTTATGCATAGGGTTTGTTCCATAAATACATTTGCAATATATGCATTAATTGCAATACCTGTCCCATGCAGGTAAACGGCAAAATAATATAGAGTTCTACGCTTATTCATTGAAAGTGAAGTTGATTTTCGGATATATAATGTAATTAGTTCCCTGTTGTAGATGGAGAAACGTTTGGCTTTTTGCCCAATCAAATATTTCAGACTATAACAAAATATATATTTAGAGTTTTCAATTTATTCATGATCAGACCTGGAGATGTAAATTGAATCATGTATAACTGACATTTTGTAAATACATCTAATAGTCTGGTACGCGATACTGTAATTCATTAATTTCCATTGCAATGCCGCCTATGTGCACTCGGCATTTTACATGCTAGATAAATTTGAACCTTAAAAGTATAGTTGTCAGGTTCTTGTAGTTATTACACAATGGAGTTAGTTTTTCACGGATGCCATTACTCCATTTTTTGTCCTTACCGTGGTCTCATTTTTTTGTGAAAACTATTTTTCATATTGCTGACTAGAAATTAGGACAAATGCTGATTGATTACTGAAATCTTATAGCTGCTACCTTAACTATGCTTGCATCTAAATAAAGATTATTTGCATTACGTGACGTTTAACTCCGACAATCACTCGACCTTGCAAAAATCTAAAGGCAGTACGCATTTGGCCCTTTACGATCTGAAGGCATTCCGGTATGAATATTGTGATTGATTGCTGTCCACAAAATGGTTAAAGTCTCAAACCTCTCTTTAAGCATATGTTACAGTCTTAATGCCAGAAGTTTGGTTTGGTTTTATTGGTTTTAATCGTTCTCTTCACCACCTCACAAAACGAGCGTAATTAATCAGTATCTGCTCAATGTGTAAATTGTCTATTTTATAACGAACACGGGGCCTGAGCTATTCAATTTACGTCTCCATTTGTAATTTCAAGAGATACCTGTGATTTGATTATGGTGGTTTCGTGTCGAGAAATTATTTTCAAAACGAATGATTGGCCAGTCTGTATGTATCAGTCATAATATTACGTCATTCTCACGAGACTCGCTATACAAAACAGAAAACGGAAATCATTCAAGGGAGATAATTGTCCGTATATTGTAATCCATTCAAGACCCCTTTTCAGGAAGTCGTGTGGAACCCTGCGCTGAAGAAGTCCATATTAAATTCTACAACTGATAGAGTGATATATTTTGCAGTAAGTTGGATGTTGCAAAAGCAGCTGGTTTTGTATGAATCGTAGGAAGAATTTGGATAGCGTTTTATCAAGTTCAGGTAGCTTGGTGGTTTGGTGGACCTGTCGAGGCCAAGCTTTATGTCGGGATGGCTTAGTGGTTTGCGTGCTGGTCTCCTGCGGAGGAGTACTGGGTTTTATATGTAATTCGGCGTGAATCCCGAGAAGACGGCAAGCCGCATGAAATAGTTAAATCTTTGTTTACAGAAAAATATGTTTCCATATAATGAAGCAAATTTCCGAGAAACGTGTGGTGTTATTTTAGTGAGAGAAAAATGGCCTCTTCACAGAAGTACATCGTGTAACTTGTTTAATTCATTGAAAATCTCTAAGTTCTGAAGGTAAATTTATCGGTAGGTTATTGATCGTTGCTTACTGATCATATATGCATGCGCCTCATTTGAAGAATTAATCCTTAACGGTAAATGCTACAACATTATCAATTTTATCGTCAAGTTTCGCTGTAAACACGTCTTTTCTAAGCTTTTTTTCTATTGGTAATCTTGTGTAGATTGAAATCCTCTATTTGAAGTAAATGTATTAATGTCTAAATGCAAGACTAACTTAATTTTAATGTCTAACCTTTTTACTGAATTAGTGGGAACTTTCTACCCCGTCTCCTACTCTATTTGCTATAGGTAAATCTAACATAATCATATAACTTGACCGTAGAAAGAAATTTTTAAAAAAACAAAAAAACAAACATAAATTCTATCAATACAATGATCCCCCGATAGAGCGTACCTTGCTATTACGAACTTCTGGATATATAAAATATAGAGGCTTAGAAAAAAGACACCCCTTGCAAGAGGCACATGGCTATAGCAATCAAATAATGATGACGCAAAATCAGCAGGTTTATCAAGGAACCTGTGAGTTTTATTTGTTTGGCTGGGGATTTTTTTTTCGGAGGGTGGGGGGATGGGGGGAGGGGTGGGTTTTTGTTTGTTTGTTTTTTTTCTGTTGTCATGCAATGGTAGCTTTACTTGCAGGCTCCTTGGTGGCGATGGAAGGGGAAGGGGGACTTAGAGCGAGTCTTAACTCTTTCATTTATTTGTAATGGGTAAAAACTGATACCGTAGTCAGGTTGTCATTATTTGAATATGAGTGGTCAGATTTATCTTCCTTAAAAGAAAGAACTTAAATGAAGTTTTTATTTTCCATTTGGACAACTATCTGCTGTGAATCATCTGACAACTACGTCAAGCAGTTGTGAACAAAATTCGGTATTTTCTAATATTAGAAAATCATTTTCTAATATAAGAAAATCAATGTATAATACTAGAAATGAATTTTAATATTTAATATGTAGACAATGCGCCTGGTTTTTTTAATATTAGGACATGATTTTCTAACATCAGAAAATGATTTTACATTAGAAAATCAGCCTATTTTCTAATATTATAAAATCAATTTCTCATATAAACGATTTATATTATTATAAATGCTCCATTTACTAATATTATAAAATGCCTATTTTTTTTTTTCCGCTACGGTTTGCAGTTGGCAGATGACTCACTGTGGATGATTGTCCAAATGGAAAACAAAAGCCTCATTTTAAATCTTTCTACCGATGACAAAGCCTATCCCAGTTCCCAAACAATGATTTTTCCCTTGATATGACGCTATCTTTGGAAGTTCCCAAAAAAAAGCCGTGAAAAATTAAAGCGTAAGTAAAGTATGAGACAAACAAAATTTGGCAAATTTAATGAAAAAGAAATCAACTTTTTGAAGAAATGGAATCAACCTACGTGATTATGGACATCTAACTTGTATTTAGTTTGTCATGTGCATGATTAATTTCAAAATATAAAACGGACCGAAAAAATGCCAAGATTTTACACTATTTCTCCATTTTGTATAGTCCAAACAGTATTAATGTTGTTTGGTTAACAAATAAATGCGTTCCATGACGATTTGTTCTCACGGAATTCATTCGATTCTGGGATTTCCAAATATGCAAATAGTCGAACAGTAAGGTGGAAAACAAACGAACGTAAATATATTGGCAACAACCGAGAACTATTTATGTCAAAAAAGACACGATTTCACCTAAAAATTACCGTTTTAAGGTATAATTTGTTTTCAAGATAAATTTGGTAGTGATCCACATGTTTTGAAAGTAGCTAGTTCATGCGAGAACAGATTACAGCTTCACTAATCGGACTGGGACAGATTTCAGCTTCACTAATCGGACTGGGACAGATTTCAGCTTAACTAATCGGACTGGGACAGATTTCAGCTTAACTAATCGGACTGTGACAGATTACAGCTTCACTAATCGGACTGTGACAGATTACAGCTTAACTAATCGGACTGGGACAGATTTCAGCTTCACTAATCGGACTGTGACAGATTACAGCTTCACTAATCGGACTGGGACAGATTTCAGCTTAACTAATCGGACTGTGACAGATTACAGCTTCACTAATCGGACTGTGACAGATTACAGCTTCACTAATCGGACTGGGACAGATTTCAGCTTCACTAATCGGACTGTGACAGATTTCAGCTTCACTAATCGGACTGTGACAGATTACAGCTTCACTAATCGGACTGGGACAGATTTCAGCTTAACTAATCGGACTGTGACAGATTACAGCTTCACTAATCGGACTGTGACAGATTACAGCTTCACTAATCGGACTGGGACAGATTTCAGCTTCACTAATCGGACTGTGACAGATTACAACTTCACTAATCGGACTGTGACAGATTTCAGCTTCACTAATCGGACTGTGCCCGCCTACAGCTTCACTAATCGGACAGTGACAGATTACAGCTTCACTAATCGGACTGTGCATTCTTCATTAACGCCAATATGTCTCAGTATCCATACAGTGTGCATGCTTGTCACTGACAAATTGTGAAACATTCTGTTTTATGGAATTCAAAGAGACTGTGTGAATTTCAGCATAAAATACAATAACAAAAAATTCAAACCCAGCAGTTATAAAGATGAGTTATTTTGATCGTACTGTTTTACTGTTGTATCATTTTGATATTGGATGACGGTTAAAGAACGTAAGTTTGCCTTCAACATGTGCCGAGCTTCTCTCTCTCTCTCTCTCTCTCTCTCTCTCTCTCTCTCTCTCTCTCTCTGTTGAAAACACACCCGACGATCGGGTCGAGTTCATTATACCGGACGGCGCTAACAAGCCTCAAACCACACCATTCCACACACCAACCACAACCCTGATGTTGATCAAAGCAAGGAAGATATTACAAAAAATAGTGCATTGTTTGCATGATTTCTTGACCACTGATTTTTATTCAGTAAAGTTACTCGTTGTAATAATAAGGAAAGGTAGACTGCAAACTTTTTGAAATTGTATAAAATATTACATTTGCTTGTTGTTTAATGAAAAAGTAAGATGTAAAATGTCATTATTTCTGCTTCCTGCAGACGCTTTTCGGTTACTTCCCCTGTGACAATTTGTAATTAGTAATACACAAAAAACGAGCCTGTCGACCTATGATGAAACTTTCAGGATTTATTTAACTAAGCTGGGCTAACATGTAGCATAAAACGATAGAGGTCTATCAGTATTGGTAAAAGTGGCATACTGTTGAATGCTTATACATAAAATAGACGGAAAATAATTGTGGTCTGAGACCAACACGGCAATAACATGAAGTACTGGTTACACCTCACAAATGTGACGCGCAATACAACACAATGGCGAAACTCTTGTGTCAGAAAAAATGGAAAATTAAAGACTGATTTCTCCTCAGCTGGTGAGCCAGTCGTACTCGAATTTTACAGATATATAGTAAATAAAGTAAACACTATCGATTTAGTACTTATACCTTAGCTCAGATTTTTTTCTTTTAAAGACTGAGATCACACTAAGGTGTAATTTTCTGTGGTAATTGAAAACTGATTCATTGCATTACTGCATAATGTCTAAGGGTGGGTTGTTCGTTACTTTGTGAATGAACAATGTTATCTGTATGACCTAAAATGCTTATGTTCATTTGTTCAAACAAGCATTAGCCAACAAAGTTCCTCTGGTTTACCCATCGAAACGCCATAGAAACATAATTTAATGTTTCACACGCGGAAATGCTTAGTGATCATGCTATGTTGTTGTCGTTATTGTTGTTGTTGTTGTTGATTCGGCTGTCGCTACTAATGATGATGATGAAAATAATAATTTGTAGTTACTGTAATAAAACTTTTTAATAATAATAATAATAATAATATTATTATTATTATTATTATTATTATTACATGGGGGAATCGTATCAAAAATGGATAATTATATTCCTAAATAAGTCGATTAACTAATTAATCTGTTTATTTAGTTATTCATTTATTTATAAATATTGCTATTCCCTTCTTTTTTTAAGTACAGTTACTAAATGTCTACTTAAATATGTCCCTTTGATAATTAATTAATTTATGTATTGGGCAAAATTTCGTGTTCATGTTCATTTTTTCTTCTTATTTATAACTAGATTTTGTGGATTAATAAGATCAATATTTACAGCATTTATAAAGTTTACAAAGTGCTAAACACTTCGATGTATATGGTATGTGACTTAAATTTAAATTTCTTGCTACCTTTTCTCTGAGGGACCGTTTGTTGGTTTCTATAAGTTAGGTTATACTGTTTTTACCTTCAGGTGGCGCTGATTTTCTAATATTTGAACATGACTTTCTAATATTAAAAAAATGTACTGATTTTTTAATATTAGAAATTGATTTTATAATATTAGAAAATACCTATTTTTGACTACAACGGCTTGTCTAGATAAAACAAAATATACCCCAATAAGTCCGCGGCGAGCGCAGTAGGAGCAACACGCCAGCGATGGATAGGGCGACAGTTCAAGTAGGCGCTAAGTTCGGAAGAATACCAGCCACAATATGCGCTGCGTTCGGAAGAATACCAGCCACAGCTGTCGTTCCAGTACCTGCGCTTAGGGCCATTAATGCCCCTTGGCAAGGCTTTAGCCGGTGGTTGGAGCCTTCGAGCAGGCAATAGCAGAACTACACTTCTGCTAATAGAGGAGACAAAGAAAACGCGAATTGAGGTTGAATCCGCTTGACCATGGGAACCCGGACGGACAAGGAGAACTGAACAGAGCGAAGAGGAGGAAAGGGACAGCTGCTCAGCCACATCAGCACCGTGTAGCAGACGACACCCCACCCTGCACTAACCAAATCCTGGGGCAGAAGCCTATCTCCGGTCGACAACCAAGTTTAGGCGACAATAAATCTCCCCCAGAAATGCGACAGGCTACCACACCTACCCCCTCAGAGCGTTGCATAGGCCACTCAGACAGACGAAATACCGGTAGCAGATAACGAATCCGAATTGGACTATAGCCCCGACTCGAAACCCCGACTTAGACCGAGAATCAACGGAAGACGAAGTACAGGAGGAGGGAAGGAGGAAGAGGAAGACAACGATGCTAACGATCCGGACACAGAAAGACTGGAAATCATGAGGTTGACAGAGGCAGCCGAAGACTGGAGAAAAGCCAGCAATTTCACTAACGCGGTGAAATATGTCGCCTGCCGATCACTGCACAGACGGGTGTTGCCTTCCCAAGTTCAGTGGCAATTTGGAGTAAGCATTATGTGTTCCTATTATAGGAACGCATATACCGATCACTCCATTGCCAGCGTTCTAGAATTGGGTCAACAAATAGCGGAGCTCCACATTCGGCACCAGCTTCTAAAAGGCGGACAGCATATACCAATCACTCCATTGCCAGCGTTCTAGAATTGGGTCAACAAATAGCGGAGCTCCACAACCTGCACCAGCTTCTAAAAGGCTAACAGCAGTGCAGTGTGTGGAGGCAGATATCCAGTGTGGAATATATAGCCTCTCGCAGTAAAAACAGCCCTTTTTAGGGCTTTTAAATGGGGATCTTATACTTGCCTCATAAGATTCCTTATGGGTAAACAACTCCCGCAATTGCTTAAACTGATTGGTAATGAGTGTAATAAATTTCAAATGTGTCATTTTGCCACAAATCCCCGGACGACAACCAAGTTTAGGCGACAATAAATCTCCCCCAGAAATGCGACAGGCAACCACACGCACCCCCTCAGAGCATTGCAAAGGCCACTCAGGCGAAATACCGGTAGCAGATAACGAATCCGAATTGGACTGTAGCACCGACTTGATACCCAGAGTCAGACCGAGAATCAACGGAAGAGGAAGGACAATAGGAGGGAAGGAGGAAGAGGATGACAACGAGGCTAACAATCCGGACACAGAAAGGCTGGAAATCATGAGGTTGACAGAGGCAGCCGAAGACTGGAGAAAAGCCAGCAATTTCACTAACGCAGTGACATATGTCGCCTGCCGATCATTGCACAGACAGGTGTTGCCTTCCCAAGCCCAGTGGCAATTTGGAGTACGCATTTTGCATTCCTATTATAGGAACGCATATACCAATCACTCCATTACCAGCGTTCTAGAAGTGGGTCAACAAATAGCGGAGCTCCACAATCTGCACTAACTTTTCTAGGCAAAATATGACAAAAGGCGGACAGCAGGGCAGTGCGTGGGGGCAGATATCAAGAGTGGAATATATAGCCTCTCGCAGCAAAAACAGCCCTTTTTAGGGCTCTAAATTGGGATCTTATACTTGCCTCATAAGATCCCTTTTGGGTAAACAACTCAATCGCTTAAACTGATTGGTAATAATTGTGATAAATTTCAACTGTGTCATTTTGCCACAAATGCCCACAAAAACTGATTAAGATCACCAAAAACAATAAAAAGCCAACACGTACGCTCAGTATCGAAATTCAAATCTATTTTTAGGAAAATTTAACAACCCAAAACAATATGATTTCATGCAACTTACGCATTCTACAAATAGGGATAGCCCGAATACAGGTAACTGGGCAAAATTTGATATAATATAGCGTAGCACAAAAACGGGACAATTTTTACTCTGGGCTTTCAGTCCGACTGCCGAAAGCCCTATTCAGGCGAAAACAGTATGGCCCTGAAAACACCCCGATTGGCTTGCTGCTGAACGAACTAACGGCGTCGCGAAACCCAAATTGAGATCACTAAATGTATCGACTACTTTAAGTCAACAGCATTGGTACATACTTTCGGAAAACATACAAGTACGCATAGTACACGAAAAAAAAAAAATACTTAGTAGGAAAATTCACGATTCAGATATATTTGAATCGGATATGTGACTCTCACATCTTAAGCGTTAGGGAAGGGATAGCCCCACTGGAAATAGGAAACTGGGCATAGATTTGACAGAAACAAAATAAGGTAACAGCCGGTAGGCAGAGGCAGACGGACAGATGGATGGACGGTGGCAATCAAGGCGCCCTTCTTCCAGCGGCTTGCTTGAGCGGCATTAATAATATGCGTTAAATTGCAAAAATTTAATATTACGCAAACGGGTACAATTTAAAGCAGTCGTACACGTGTTTAAACACGATATACGACTTAAATCTGAAACAGCAGTAACACCACGAAGAGCGTGTAACCTGGAACCGGTGTTTATGTATCAACGCCTTGGATTACACTGATTGTATTTACTGTCTAATACCTGTTGTAACTCAAACACGTTTCTTTCAGGTCAACTGAACGATCAGTACCTAGCAGACTGCGTGTATGCAAACACACATTTTCATAAGGGCAATATTCAGAAATCGCTGAGCAAAATAGGGTCTCGGCATGGGGGGGGGGGGGGGGGCAGGGGGGCGCGCAAAACCTGAGTTTAAGATGTTGATAACTTTCATTTTGGATGAAAAGAGTTTATTTTGAACCTTTCGAACCCACTGATACCTGCAATTTTCTTTTCTTTTTTTAACAACACTTCAGAACTTTGTGGAATTGATCAAGAATCATGTATATCACAAAACTGTAGCAATACCATCTATGTACAATTTCTTCTTCTTCTTCTGTCCCACACCAATTATGCATATTGTAATTAGTGTATATACTCGCGTATAAGTTGGATCCAACTGCAAACTGCATAGACCCGGATCTGCCGGCACATAATGCGTTGCTAGATCTGGGTCTATGCAGTTTGTTAGATAATCAGTAGAACAAAAACATAGATCTGATCTGCCGGCTTATTTTGTGACGGCAGATCAGGGTCTATGTTGTTTGCAGTTAGACTCGCTTGAAGCGAGTATAGACGGCACATCGTATCGATGCTATATACCTACAAATAAAACCATATGAGTGAGATAGACATTTCAAATGACTGTGCATATAATGTATTTTTTCCTTCTACTTCTATGCAGCTTTTATTTACTTGTATACTTTACTGATTAATATTTTTTAATTTTGTTGTATGATTCATGACTGTATATGTTTTCGTAACACATTCAGGTGAAAATTGACCACAACTTCCTTGTTATTAAAAAAAAAAGGCAACACGTAACGGATGTATCAACAATGCAACAGGAATACTGGCAACAGCCACGTTTTAGACTTATTTGTTTGTTTGGAAACTAGAAAAAAAAAATCCTAGTTTGACTAACACTGTAACACATGAATAATTTCATTTGATTTGGGATTAATACTATTTATGCATTATGCTTACACAACGTATAGTGACAATTTTAAACACGGATCTCTGACATCTCACCTCTGCCCACGTATGTTCGAGTCTCAGGCTCGGCCAGATGTGAGTATATGAAAGAGCTTGCCAATAGCCTATCGAGTGCTGAAAAATGACGTTAAACCCACAAAAACACATGCCTTTTATGTCGTAGATGAGCATGGCAAAACTCACTGGGATCGGGAAGTCAAAAATATATGTTGTAAATATTATCTTAAAGTAATGTTGATATTGGTAGTGTGCAAATCCAATAAAAACCCTATGAATCTCACGTAATATACATAAAAACCCTATAAATCGCACATAATATACATAAAAAAAACTCAAGTAAGAAGGGGTGGGGGACCTCTGGGGAATTATTGCTACTATGTAAGGACAACTTATATCCATACACAACAAGGTTAGAAATAAACAATCCATTCACCCTCTGGGTCAATTACAAAGTTGTTATTTTGGCTGGGACAAAGTTGTTTACCTTTGTGCATATTATATTTCTATGGAAACTCTTCCCATTTTATTCGATGGATTAATTCGAGATCTCGGAGTGCTGATTTGAGATCTCGGTTTAATACTCCGAGATCACGATTTACTAAACAGAGATCTCTCAGTTTACTAATTCGAGATCTCGGCTTACTAATTCAAGATCTCGTCCTTACTAATCCGAGATCTCGGTTACGGCTTTGTAAATCCTGATCTCAGACTAGTAAATCGAAATCTCAGATTAGTAAACCAAAATCTCAGATGTTAAAAATAATCGCGAAGCGTGTCACTTCAGGGCTTGCGTATATTCCACCCTGTGTTATATTTCTGACTAGTGTGAGACATTTCAACAAGAAACTGAAAAATTATTTCAATGTCTACAAAGTCACTGTATATTCTATCAACTGTTCCATTACAACCAGATATATATATATATATATATATATATATATATATATATATATATATATATATTAATCCATAAATAATACCAAAAAAGATCAAGCTCGACAATCTGAATATTGATGCCTATGTAAGACAATTAAATTCCTATCATCAATTAAGGACTCATTTAAAAAATACAAAAAGAGGCAGTCTAGAAGAAATAACAATTTAGCATCGTCATTGACAAAATTAATTCTCCAGGCGGCATGTAAAATGCCTCCACTCAAGCATAAAGTTAGGAAAACAGTGAGATTATCATCCTAACCAGATAATAAAAAACAGATGATAAAAACTTTTTTTTTTCAAAAACGAGAGAATGTAATAATTTAGCATCATTATCAATGATATATCCAGATAACAGACAAATCAGTTGCAGATTTTTCCGAGCTAACAAAAAAACTACAAAAAATTAAAAATAATCAGAGGGAATAAAAAATGAAATCAAGGAAACCCTCAAGAAAGCTTAGAATCCCAAGTAATATTTATCATAAAATACATGACCTATTTAAAAATCTAGGGACCGAAATCTACCACCCGTGAGAGTTATCCTTAAAGATGATTATCTATGCAATATGAAAGTACATGATAATCATGGGCATTCGTGGATATCATATGCAGAAAACATGACAAAAAAATTCAGTACTGATAAAAATATCATAAATTCATAATTTTGTAAATAAATTTATAATAGATGAATAATACATAAGTTACTATAAATAAAAGCTGCAAGACATCGAGAAATTAGTATTTTAGAAATCTTGTCGATTGTTCCATTTGTCAGTAAATGACCGAAACGGATTCTCGTTGTCTGTACAGAGATCTCATTCATGAGTGGAATTGGCCGAGTGGTTATAAGCGCGGAGTCAATATCTCTCTGGTTTGAGTAAAGCCAACAGCACAGACGTGATACGTCTGTAAGGTCGGCCTTTCCTTCGATGATACCGTGGTTTCCTCCGGGTGCTCCGGTTTTCTCCGCCTCCCACAGCCGACCTCCTGTCGCTACCCTACTTAGTGTAGGGATTGGTGGTGGGCTGTAAATATGGAAATCCCTACACATCTTGGATGCATTATCAAGATCGGGGAGTGTTGGGTTGATCACTCTACCTCACAAGTTTCGGGTGCTCGATAAAGTACCGGAGGGATCTACAAGTCATACATACATACATACATACATACATACATACATACATACATACATACATACATACATACATACATAGATACATACATACATAGATACATACATACATACATACATACATACATACATACATACATACATACATACATACATTCTCATTTATCTTCATCCTTCATGCAGTCATGACCGTCTTGTCTTCAAAAATCTAAACACGCTAAAAGAGATTAATTAAATTTAGTGATTGAATTTTCTGTCAATATCGTGGTACGTATACCAGTAATGACAGATTCATTCACCGCATTTCTGTTTGACCTGTCATGTATGCACAAAACCCCCGGGACACTGCAAAATACTTGCAAAGTGATGCAATTAAAAGGAGAAATTTATTACAGTGCAAGCGTTAATGCATGGATAACTGCGTAGTGCCTCTGTTTACTATTCCTATTTCCCGTGTCTTATTTCTGTGTCATTTTTTTCAATACGGCCGGTGTATATCATCAAAGCGTAAGCCGCAGTACGGTCTCTCTCTCACGTATGCAGTTGAGCACATGTATTATTCAGTAAATCTTCTAATAAGTGGTTATTTAATTTTATCGACAATGATGAATTCTGTAATAGTCATATTGACATCCAACACATTTCCAAAATGTACCTCTCAATTTCTGGTTTACAAGTTCATCTTCATTATCACTGATTTACGGTATATGGTATCTTAAGGGGAAAGAACTGTAGTTGAGTGCCATTGTTTATTACGGGAGAGGTACACATTCATATTACCCTTGGGCACTCAAATTACTTTATCTGAAACAGTGATAGCTCTAAAATAAAAAATAACAAATATATAAAAAGAAATTATGTGCATATTTGCATGCTAATGTCCATCAAGAGTCAAACACTTGAATTAGTGCATGTGAAGTAGATGTTTTCATATATCACAGTTACAAAACAATCGAATGATAACTCTCTAACCTGTTAGATTATTTTTGTGTCATTATATATACATTTCTTTCATATAATCAGGTCTATTAACATATAATGTGGGATCCAGGGATAGGCGCTTTCCTCTCTGTTTGGTATATAGGTGTCAATATATATATATATATATATATATATATATATATATATATATATATATATATATAGAGAGAGAGAGAGAGAGAGAGAGAGAGAGAGAGAGAGAGAAGAAGAAGAATACGTTATATATGCAGTCTGCATTTGTCCCTTAGCATCTACTGCAACATTGTTATGTATATATTACCAACATTTTACTTACTTAGCATGGGTACTTGTCAATACCTTGATTAATTCCTTCCACCAATCCTATTGTATTTAATGGGCCGGAGCTGCCTTCTTTTCTGTTTTAAATTTTAGTGTGTCTTGATGAATGACCCGAACTACCAGATGTAAAGTGACTCGACTGGCCAACGAGACAGAAAGCAAACAACAAATGATGCCACATTCAAGGCTTTTGCATTTACATAAGTCATAAAACACCAGAGAAAGTAAGAAATCGGGTGACATCACACTTGATCAGTAGCTGCAGAAGATGTTTACATAATGCAGTTAAGCCTACAAAAAAAAAACAATTTGGAAAAAGCCTTTTCTTGACCAGTACAAATGTTTCCAATACCATTGTGACCGTTTTCTCTCCCTCTATTTCTGAATCACTATTTTGGCTTAATTTTAATTAGGAATGTATATCAATTACAAATTTTGCTTTCCTAGGATTGCATCTGCAGTTAGCTACAATTTGAAATATATGCTGCATACATCGGTTCATTATGTATACAATCGTTGGTGTTCTGAACACAGGTTACATGTAAAATGACATTTGAAACCTGATAAAAGAATCTTAAGCGCTTTTCTAACATTATACTCAGTTAAAAATTGTGTTTAGGTTCGTTAATGGAATTCTGTCAATGAAGGTATGACTTTCTGAAGATAACCTGGAATTTATAAAACTTTTTAAAAATAATTTGGCTCTGTCACCCCCTCAGCTGTAAATGAAGACTGCTACATTTTTTTGTTAATGTCCACTGACACTGCTGACAAACAACAACATTAAGTCTCAGTCATTGTCTGGGGTATAATGCAACGATGAGATGATTAAACCTGGGTCAATTACATTTTCATCCTAAATCATCTTAGTTCCGGCTTCCATATCATCCTACTTATTGGATTGATAAACTGGAGTTTTTATTTTTTATTATTATTTTGTTTACACTCCAGACTTTTAGATGTTTTAAGACCGAAATTACCTAGTAAGGCAAGTCAGCAGTCTATCCTCAAAGTTAATTGCAAGGAATCTGATGCTTGTTAACATCATATTACGTCATGATAACCTAAAGCTTTGTTATTGTTTAAACCTTCTTGTGTGTGACACTAATTACACGAATTCTGTTATTGCATTTCCACCTATTTTCCTTATTTCCAGGTTGTGTGGGTTCACAGAGCAATCAGTCCGAACAACGATCCCTCAAGAAATAACATTTGGATCTTGTGGATGCACATCCGAAGATCTAGTAAAATACAGAATCTACATTTAAAACCTAAAACGATGATTTTTTTTTAGGACTAACATTGTCACGGAATTAGGGAAAGAAAATAGTTTGATGTCATAATGGAATGACTATGTATCTTGGGCGCGTACAAAGTTACCGCGTTACAGTGTCGCGTACACTGCAGTTTTATTTCCTGTGAGCCGGGTACACTATTCACCTCATATAACATAAATTAATCTTACCTTGCATCAAGATTAGAAAGACAGTTCAATTTTGTTGGGCACACCATTCAGGTTACAACGTACGTACAGGGTACACAATACTGCCATTATTACGTTGAGAGAGACAGTCCAACAAGAAAGTACTCTTTTACTTCAGGAAACAAAAACAGTCCCAAAATACCCGTGTGTAAAAATCCAGTCCAATCAAGAGGCTTTCTGGCGACATTACAGTAAAATAGCTGCCGATGGGTTTCAATCAAAATGGTTGAGTGGAATTAAAATAATATTTTCGATATAAATTGACGACATTTACAATAATTCTTTGTCCTCTGAGTCCTCTCACAATCTGACCTATTATTTGGGTGATTATTAGCTTCGTAGAAACATGCCATCTACAAGTAAACAGCCCAGCCGTGTGATTGCATAATCACCGTATGTGCCCTTATACAAAACAACCCTTCTGCAAGCCTACACACCTTCACGCACATAAGATATATTTTATCATGATTGATCAAGATCAAGATTCTGTAAATAAATTAAACAAGTCTTAATTAAAATACAATATTAAATGAATTTAACTTTTGTAAGATTTTCAAATCACCTTGACTTATATTGAAAAAACATGTATTAATTTTTCCAGCAAACTCTGCAGATTTTCTAGGTAATGTTTGATTGTGCTGTACACAAGATGTGTTTGAAAACTGTCAATTGATGCTGATTTATACAAATGTACAGTACTTTTTCCACTTCTTTAAATGTTCTTCTAATTTTCTTGCACCTTTTTCCTGATCCATTGATCCTTCGGGGGTGTACTAGTAAAATTATAACATTGTAGCAGTTTTATCCACAATGCCTTGCAAAAATTACCCACAATGGTTTGCAAAAATGCCCAATTTATACAGGAAATTTCGCTTCTACCGTCTTCTGCTATGCAATACTGAAATCGACATTCATTTACGTACTCAAAATAACTGAGCTTTCATTTTGTCAAGGTTTGTAGTTATCATTTGTGAATAAGAAGCATTTTTCTTCAAAAAACGGTAAGGGTATGCATATTAGACTGTGTTGAAATTAGATTTAGGTAGATGTTCTTCCGCCAGGCACTTTCCGAGTCTGTTTCAGACATTTCCGTCGTATGTTAGAAAAAGACCTCTCTTTCATAGCCTGGATAACCAGGACCGTTTCAGCTTTCATCGCTATGCAATGGAAGTCAAACCAGGCCTGGGTAAAAGGACACAGACCACAATTAATTTTACTATATAGTCTCTACATTTGTTTGTCAGTACTAAACTTTCCACGGTGTCCAAATCCTAATAAATCATATGTTGCTGTAAAGTATCTTCAAAGATGAACTCACGCTGAAGTTCTTGTCATAGGTTAACCGGCATTCTTATGAATGGCTGGGCTGTAAACAAAGCAACGTGCAATGAGTCAGAACTCACTTCCGGATCAGCACCAATGCCTCATTACTCACTGTGCACTGTCGCCAAAATACACACAGACAACCACACTATAATGCTCATATTCTAAACAATAACCAATTTCCTTTAAAGCAATACTAAGAATGACTAAATCTAATGCATACATCACCACCAAAAAATTGAGAGAGGAAAAAATGATCTAAAAATAGACTCGGACTACATTCGTGGGTACTGAACCGGAAGTATTAATTGTGGCCTGATTCCAAAAACAAATTAACATGAACACGAGGCGCCCAAAATTTTGGGGCGCTTATAGGTGCCGCGAGTGTTGACTAAGATTATATCAAATTAATACTGAAAACAAATCATCCCAATTCACACTATAAAAGCAGATAAAAGTAAATTTATATAAGCCAGGAACTATTTTGTAGAAACAGTTTAGTTGCATAGACACGGTTTTCTAATTATCGCCGGTTGTAATGATATCGCTCGCTAGGTGCGTAGCAGTAGCGTCCGCTGTATCACTAGTGAAATAGACTGTAAACAAAGCGAATCGGTGCGTAAAAAATACCCATAATGGATTCCAATGATTGCACTCGTTTTATATGAGAACATTTACATTCCAAATTTTTAGGAAATAAATTCACAAACCACGGACTTCAAAATGAAGTGGAAGCAAAACAATATTTAAATTATCATGGATATTCTGTTATAGAAAAAGAAGTGCATGTTTCTGTGCAGGAAAACTGGTTGTCAGCGAGCCCAGATGGAATTTTAAATGAAGACAGGATGCTTGAAATTAAAAGTTCAATGCCTACTAACTGGACTACATTGGATGATCCTCTTTTTTTTCAAACAATAAATATGATGTCCAAAAGAGTGGCAATGACAGTCTGATTATTAAGAAGAAAGGGAATATAGTTCTATATGCAAATACAGTTGACAATGTTTTGGACTGGTCTTAGGAAATGTAAACTTCTTGTTTGGCTTAGTACAGATGACCACAAGTTTGTGAATGTAAAGTATGATGAAAATAATATAAATGGACATGTTACAAGACTATATACATCTTATGCAGAGAGAAAATGACGTCACGTATAGGTAATGAAATTGAAGATCTCTTATTGTTCAGTAAGACTTTCAAAACATTTATGCGTCTGTGACTATAAATCTATATTATTATAGTTTTATGTTGGTTCTAATTTTGTAATCATGTTATGATGTTAATGAATGTGTCATTTATTTAAATTATAGATTTGGGAACATAAAATTTAGCCATTTTATGTATCAGCTCAAGTTTCACTTTAGTCAAGTGAAAAAACATTAACTCAGAAGACAAAAATATGAGTTTCTTCAGGTCTAGAATATAACATAAATTTCCTTGTAGCAAGAAGGACTAGTAGACTGAGAAATTTACTAGTCCGACTGAATTCCACAAAAAAACTGTTAGCTATATGTCTAGATTAACAACACTCCAGGGCGAAAGTAATTTAAAAATCAGCTTTTCTTCAACTATCACCTGCCAGTTTAACAAATGCCTTTGAAATAAACATAATTTGCCCATGTGGAGATATTCCTACCATATATTTGGCAGTGTTGTTCGATTTATAATTGTCGTATGTCTCACCTCTACTTTTGACATATGAGATTATTTGGACTCTGAATAACTGTTTCTGCACAATCAATAATACATGTAGTGCGAGGTAGTTTTCTCTGAAATATTCCGGGCAACAGTTTCAAATTATTTCTCTTGGAAGTCATATTATCAGTGACTTCAACTTATCTGCTAAGATTGGAATCCAAGAATTGAAAATCTTGCATGCCCATCTGACAGTATAGAATGAAATTTGAAAAGAACCAAACACGCACAATCTTCATGCACTTGTCCGATTATTTCACACATTGATGTCTTCCATAAATTGACGGAACATGAACTACCTCCACCTTTTTATATTTTCCGTTGCTATCCATGTCAATTTTTAAGAGAAAACGAGCAAAGATAAAATGTAAACAAAAAGACTGATGTTGTTTTGATCGCGGAACGTGCGGTATGTAATGTTCATTTCACAATCGTTATGGCTGACGCATCACGTTATTGTTAAGGGCTGCGCTAATGAAAAGGGGGTCAAATACACTTAACGGTGTCTGTACAAGCCGAGAGTAATTTTCACGTCATGTACATGTCGTCATACTATCGATGATGTCAACACTTTCTCAAAGCATGAGATCAAAACGTATCTGATTGATGTAAAGAAACCGCAAAGGGGCGTAGTTTTGGTCTCTTTGTCTGCCCCAGACTAATGTCTACAAACAATCGGAGCATCCTCGGCTTTTTTCCGTCAAGTGGCAAAGAAAAAACCTTGGCTGTAATTCGCCGCCATTGAGAACTATATTCAGAACTACTTTTGTTTACATGTCACAATATAGCAACAAAAGAAAACAAAGTCACAGTCAGAATATTGTTACGACTCTATGGTCTAAGAAAAATGTAACAGAAAGAAAGTGAAACCAACAAATCAAGTAAAAAATCAACAAGCAATTTATTACTAGATAATTAAAATGAAAAATCAAAAAGTCACTTACAGTAATGTGTTTTGAAATCCTAATAATCCAATAAGAATGATTGTTCTAATCACAAGTCCTAAATATAGAATGTTTAGAATTCACGGCTGTGTCCTTGAATGTTATTATGTGCCAATGGTCTCCAAAGTCCTGATGTACTAGAAATCTTGATGTGCTGATGTCAAAATGAAGTATTCCAAAATATCTGAATAAGTTCACTTAAATTCCAAAATCATCAATTAAAAATCCAAAATCCAAAAGTTTATGAGCACTGTTATAATCCAATGAATATTTAAAATAATTCCTCTCTTAGAATTTGGAATGAATTTTCACAACTGTAATAGCTCTTTAAAAGACTGCTGGTAATGTCAAAACCGAATGAATGTCCACCAAACATGGTATATATAAAGATTGGTCACATGACAGAATGTTCTAGAACATGAGTTATCTTAATGTAATTGTTACTTGTAAACAACAATCAACCTTGACATTCAAATTGAGAAAACATATTGATCAAAACAACTTAATTCAAGGACACTAGTTAAACATGTTTTTCCTGATAAACATTAAGATTTAAGCAAATATTAAAGTGAAGAAACATTTATAATTTCCTAAAATATTTATAATATTATATAAACATCATACATAACACCTCCCCTCATAAAGAAAAAGAAAGATTTATATAATAAAGCTTTCTTTTGAATATACATCTAATACTACAATAACCAAAATTACATAAGAACATGTTTTATGATACTGGACTTAATTACATCAAGCAATATTAGATTTCTATGCACGAGAGAGTGCATCTGCAATCACATTGTCTTTTCCCCTGATGTGTTTGATGTCAATGTTATATTCCTGCAATATCAAACTCCATCTCAACAATCTCCGATTTTTATCTTTCATTTTGTTGATGAAAGTAAGGGGATTGTGATCACTGTACACAATAATTGGAGAAAGAGCTGAGGTAACATACACTTCAAAATGCTGTAAAGCCAATATCAAAGCCAAACATTCCTTCTCAATTGTGGAATAATTTTTCTGGTGCTTGTTTAGTTTTTTAGAAAAAAAACACACAGGGTGATCAACACCACTTTTGTCTTCCTGAATCAATACTCCACCAACCCCTACATCACTTGCATCAACAGATAATTTAAATGATTGGCTAAAATGTGGTGCATTCTTAAGCATGGCCTTTAACTTGTCAAAAGATTCCTGACACTTGTCAGACCAATGAAATTTGGTTTTCTTACTCAATAAACTTGTCAACGGTTCAGCAATTTTGGAAAAATTGGAACAAAATTTCCGATAATATCCAGCCATACCTAGAAATCGCATCAGTTGCTTTTTACAAATTGGAACTTGAAATTCAGAGATAGCTTTGACCTTAGCTTCTATAGGTTTAACTTGACCTTGTCCCACAATATGTCCTAAAAATGTGACACAAGCATGGCAAAACTCACTTTTACTCAAATTAATTGTCAGATTCGCATCGCTGAGTCGATCAAAGAATTTTCGAATGGTTTCCAAATGATCTTCTCAGGTGTTGTTGTAGATAATGACGTCATCGATATAAGCGTCACAATTATCAAGACCAAATGTTATCATGTTCATCAGACGTTGAAACGTTGCAGGCGAATTTTTCATTCCAAACGGCATGACTTTATATTGATAAAGTCCATCTGGAGTTGCAAATGCTGAAATTTATTTTGCCCTTTCCGTTAGTGGAATTTGCCAGAATCCTTTTAAAAGGTCAAACTTGGTGACATATTCCGCATTTCCAATTTTATCAATGCAATCGTCCATTCTTGGGATTGGAAATGAATCAGTTTTGGTGACACTGTTGACTTTTCTATAGTCAGTACACATACGGAATGTATTATCTGGCTTGGGAACAAGAATACATGGTGAACTCCAGTTACTTTTACTTGGTTCTATGAAATCATTCTCCAGTAAATACTGAATTTCTTTCTTCAGATAGTTCTGTTTGAGAGGATTCATCCTATAAGGATGCTGTTTCACAGGCGCAGAATCTACAATGTCAACGTCATGATAAATTTTACTTGTTCGTGTTGGAACATCAGGAAACAAGCGTTCATATTCATGTAATAGCTGTTTTAGTTCATTTCTTTCCTGTTGTTGTAGATGTGAAAGTTTCTGGTCTAGGTTGTTCAATATTTCTGAATTCCGAAGATTGGTTATACCAGAGTCACTATAGTCTGATTGTATTCCATCGTTGATATCTTCACTGTGTGGGACAGGTACAACTAAATTAACAGAATAATTAGCTGAGCTATCTCAGTCAAAATATTCCTTTAACATATTTATATGACAAAGTTGTTTCTGTTTCCGTCTCCCAGGAGTGTTAATGATATAATTTAAGTCATTTACTTTCTTTGCAACGGTATAAGGACCATAAAATTTAGCCTGAAGAGGATTTTGAGGTATGGGAAAGAGAGCCAGAACTTTGTCACCAGGTTTAAAACTCCTTTCCTGTGTATTTCTGTCATACCTTAATTTCATTTTTGACTGGGTAGTGTGAAGATTAGTTCTTGCTACTTCACAGGCCTTTGACAACTTGTATTTGAAATCAGAGACATAATCAAGAAGATTAATCTTCGAATCTTCATTTGAAAGAAGTTTCTCTTTCAATAATGTCAATGGTCCACGGACAGTATGACCAAAAACTAGTTCAAAGGGACTAAAACCCAACGACTCTTGAACTGATTCCCTAACAGCAAACAACAACAAATGAACACCCTCATCCCAATCCTTTTCTGTATCAAAGCAATATGATCGAATCATATTCTTCAAAGTTTGATGAAATCTTTCCAAAGCACCTTGACGTTCAGGGTGATAGGCAGAAGATTTAAACTGTTGGATGCCTAATTCATGCATAACTTGTTGGAAAATTCCAGACATAAAATTTGACCCTTGATCCGACTGGACAGATTTGGGAAGGCCAACAAGTGTAAAAAACTTCACCAAAGCTTTCACAATAGTTTTAGTTTTTATATTTCTCAGAGGAATTGCTTCTGGAAATCTTGTAGATGTACACATGATGGTCAACAAGTATTGGTTGCCTAACTTGGTTTTAGGTAAAGGACCAACACAGTCTACCATTATTCTACTAAATGGTTCATCAAATGCAGGAATAGGTTGTAAATGAGCCTTAGGTATTTTCTGATTGGGTTTTCCTACCATTTGACAAGTGTGACAAGATCTGCAGTATTTAGAAACATCACTTTTGAGTTTCGGCCAATAAAAATGATTCAAGATCTTGTGATAAGTCTTACGGACTCCTAAATGACCAGCCAAAGGAGTTTCATGGGCTAAATTAAGAATTTCCTGTCGATATGACTTAGGAACAACAATTTGATAGCTCACTGACCACTCGTCACCAGCGGGTACATCAGGTGGTCTCCATTTCCTCATAAGGACCCCATTTTTCACAAAGTAACACACTGGAACTTGTGTGGCTTCAGTTTCACTAATAGCCCTCTGAAACAAACAAGATATCTCGGGATCTTGCTCCTGTTCAACGACTAGAGATTGTCGTTTGTCACCCTGAGTAGAACAAAGAGAATGAGTTGCCAAAAGAGGATCACTGTGATCAATACCGTTTGATTGATCAATACCTGAGGAAAAAGTGACCTCATCAAAAGACTGACCAATACATGTGTCAGCTAAAGGAATAATATCCTGATCAACATCACTCTCAAGAGCTCTTTTTGCCATAGCTCTAGTAACTGCACAAGCAGGGTACAAATCAGGGATTTCAGTTTCGACAGGATCAACTTTCTGATCCAAACAAGGCTTGTCAGTTACAAGTGGATTAACCACAACCTTATCTCCAGCTAGGTCATTGCCTAGTAATAAATGAACACCCTCTATGGGTAAAGAAGTCACTGCCCCAACAGTCACAGGTCCAGAAACTAAGTCTGATGCCAAATTTACACAATGGAGAGGAACATTTACAAAGCCGCACTCTACTCCCTGAACAAGAACACTTTCACTTGAAGAAGACTCCTCAGACAAAGGCAAAGTACCTGATAATAAAAGACTCTGAGAAGCTCCAGTGTCCCTTAATATTTTAATTGGGATAGGTTTGGCAGAATCACCAATAAGTGATATAGAACCTTCTGACATGAATGGTTCATAAGCCTCCAAAATAGAATCAGACTGGGGTTTGTTTGACCCAACAAATGTATTGCTTTCAATACAAGACCGTGACCTTGACCTCGTAGAAATAAGAGCATTTGGAAAAGCTCTGTCTTTTCTCTGTTGCTTATTTTTCAACTTGAAGCAATCAGAAATAACGTGCCCTTTCTTTTTACAATAAGTGCACGTAGGAAGAGATAAGGATTTCTGATCAGTCTTATCAGATGTTTGATTCCTAACAGTTGTGCTGTTGTGAAATTTGAAAGTACTCGAATGAGATTTAAATGGTTTTTTACCAGAAAACTGCTGAGAGGACGACTTATTGCCAAATGAAATTTTGTGAGTCAAGGAATAATCATCAGCCATACGAGCAGCATTTTCCAAAGTTTCCACATTCCGCTCGTCAAGATAGGTTTTAACATCACTATGGATGCACCTCTTGAACTCTTCAATTAATACGAGCTGTCTGAGGTTATCATAAGCTTGATCAACTTTCTTGGCTGAGCACCACCTATCAAATAGTTGTTCTTTATCCCTTGCAAATTCGACATGAGTTTGTCCAGTTTCTTTTCTACAATTCCTAAACCTTTGTCGATATGCCTCTGGTACCAACTCATAAGCTTTCAAGATGTACTCCTTAACCACATCATAATCAGTGCTTTGTTGTACTGACAGTGAAGTGTAGACTTCACGAGCTTTGGCAATAAGTACACTTTGTAATAACAAAGTCCAATGCTCTCTGGGCCATTTCAAGTTTTCAGCTATTTTCTCGAAATGAAGAAAGTATTTATCTACTTCTTTTTCCTGAAAAGGGGGTACTAACCTAATATATCTAGTAACATCAAAACCTGGACTTGTGTTTAAAGGAGTGGAGTGTGCTCTGTTTGCCAGTTCTAATTCTCTTAACTTAAATTGCATTTCCCTTTCTTCTCTTTGCATCTGCATCTGCATTTGTAATTTGTCTATCTTCTTTCTCTCTCTCTCTCTCTCCATCTGCCTCTCTTCTTTTTCTCTCTCCATCTGCCTCTCTTCTTTCTCTCTCTCCATCTGCCTCTGCCTCTCTTCTTTCTTTCTCTCTCTCTCTCTCTCTCTGAATCTGAAGCTTTGCCAATTCTAAATCCATCTGGTTCTTTAACTCTAATTCCCTTAATTTCCTGTCAGAACCAGATACAGGCTTTCTCTTCAAACTTAAAGCACTGCTATCAAAAATTCCCTTTCCTACTAAATACTGAATCAAAATAATCTTTATTTCCTGTTTTGTCAATGATACTTTTGCCTCAGATAGACTGTATTTTCTGGCAAGCTCGAGCAACTCATCCTTTCTCATGCACTCTAACCCCTCCTGGGTAGGTTTTGAAATGAAATTCTGAACGTTCGATGCCATTGTAAATGCTTGTTGGTTTCACACAAAAAAAAATTTCTTTATTAAAAATCTTTGCCAAAGACAAAAAAAAATTCTCCGAGACAAAATCAATATGAATTTCAAAGATAAATTTAATATCTATAATATGCTTTAAAGAAATTCAATCCCGGAACGACGAGCCCCCAATTTCTGTTACGACTCTATGGTCTAAGAAAAATGTAACAGAAAGAAAGTGAAACCAACAAATCAAGTAAAAAATCAACAAGCAATTTATTAATAGATAATTAAAATGAAAAATCAAAAAGTCACTTACAGTAATGTGTTTTGAAATCCTAATAATCCAATAAGAATGATTGTTCTAATCACAAGTCCTAAATATAGAATGTTTAGAATTCACGGCTGTGTCCTTGAATGTTATTATGTGCCAATGGTCTCCAAAGTCCTGATGTACTATAAATCTTGATGTGCTGATGTCAAAATGAAGTATTCCAAAATATCTGAATAAGTTCGCTTAAATTCCAAAATCATCAATTAAAAATCCAAAATCCAAAAGTTTATGAGCACTGTTATAATCCAATGAATATTTAAAATAATTCCTCTCTTAGAATTTGGAATGAATTTTCACAACTGTAATAGCTCTTTAAAAGACTGCTGGTAATGTCAAAACCGAATAAATGTCCACCAAACATGGTATATATAAAGATTGGTCACATGACAGAATGTTCTAGAATATGAGTCATCTTAATGTAATTGTTACTTGTAAACAACAATCAACCTTGACCTTCAAATTGAGAAAACATATTGATCAAAACAACCTAATTCAAGGACACTAGTTAAACATGTTTTTCCTGATAAACATTAAGATTTAAACAAATATTAAAGTGAAGAAACATTTATAATTTCCTAAAATATTTATAATATTATATAAACATCATACATAACAATATTGTCAGCCTTTTCTATCGCAACGTATATGGTGTACTCCGCTTGAGGCGAATCACCAAACCCATGAAATTTATGTTTCATTGTACAACTACAACCGAGGTTGTTTCTCGACTTGACGGAAATCGCCAAGCGATGTTCCTATTGATTTTCAAATTCTTGAACTCTTGAACTCGAGACTATTCTACTTCAGAGTCAAAGGTATTTTGACTCACATTTGAAGAAGATGAGGATGTTCCGATTGAATAAGCACGATGCTCATATGTTGTTTGTATATGTCAACAGAGTACTATTGGTGTAACAAGCCGGTTTCGTTTATATTCCATGTTAGAATCGAAATAATGACATTAAATGAGAAAAAGGTATCTGTAACATTAGGTAATACATGTTTTCAATGTTGCAATCTTTTTGTGCATAATTTGCAACACTGAAAACCGATAGTAATTTATGGAAATAAATATAGTCCATTAGATTTATATACTTATTTAGTTTTTTCAAGTTTGATAAAAATCCATTACTTTTAGCAAACCTTCAAAATGTTCAAAAAATTTGCTATTGACGTATATAAAAAGCTAAGATTTTTTTCTTCATTTTATTTAAAAAGTTGTTCTGCTAGTTATCTATAATTTGCTTTGCAGTATGTACCCCCCCCCCCTCTCTCTCTCTCTCTCTCTCTCTCTCTCTCTCTCTCTACTTGTATCATGTCCACATTCAACAGCCAATTCTGACCTAAGTTACATGGCTTTGTGCGATGGTTAGTAGGTAGGTGAGCATGTATATATTGCATGTGCATTCCTGTATTTTTTCGGAGGTGTTAATTCAGGTTAGAAAGGAAGAGTTAAAACATACAAAACGAAAACGGTTTAGATTAAAAACTAATATTGTCAAATGTGCATTTTATGATTTCTATGTACCAATCAATGGTTGCGAGTAAAATAATGATTGGTCATGAAGGAGCAGAAGACATATTTGGCAAATTACACATTTGTGCCTAGGCTTCATTAGCATTTGACACAACGAGTGTATTGCCTGTGCTGCAGCACAAACTAGTCCTCAAATGCATATCAGTTCCAATGAAAGTTTGTAAACAAAATTTTGTCAGATTCTGGAAGAGAACTCATCTCATGTTCGCAAGAACGTTTTAACCATTTAGATATAGATGAAAAAGAATGAAAATAATGTAGTCAGTGCATGCACACAATTCAACATTTCTTGTGCAATTACGTATACACAGTAGATCAACTTTGGTGGTATTAAACACATTTTGGTTCAAGTTAGTGGATTTTGAGTAATGGTGAAAAAACTGGGTTATAGTTGTAGTCACGTGTGTACAAATATAGCAGTGCGATTGGCAGTTGTTCGACAGATCATTGTGGTCCCGGGTGGCCGAGTGTTCTAAGGCGCCGCCTTGACAGATCACTCTCACATCTCACCTCTGTCCGCGTGAGTTCCAATCTCAGCTCGACCAACGTGGGTATGTGAGAAAGCTTGCCGGAAGCTTCCCGTGGGTCTAAGGTTCTTCCCGGAGTCTTCCTGGGTTCTTCCTCCACCAAATATACTGGCAGCCATGTATAGCCTATCATGTACTGAAAAACGGCATTAAATCCAAAAACAACAGCAACATGGACAGATCATCAAAGGGTCTCCCTGACGTCACATGGCAATACGTGATTTAGCTATAGCACAATGGGGCAGTCATATTGCGAGTCTACCACAAGAACACGAGTCTTGAAACTGCGATTCAAAATGCGGTTAGATTTTATTAATTATGTGATATCTCAGAGATATATCGTCTATCTTTAACACGGAAATCAAACTGGAATCATCATTTGTATGGTTTATTCGAAATTTTGTGAGAAAGGGTTTGATTATGCGAGTCCATTAGTGGGGGTGACATCGACAGTCAAACTCCGTTGACTCTATTGTATACATCTTTTCAGGTTGAAACAATCTATTATTATTCGAAAGTAAATTAAATTTCCTATAAACTGCAGAAGTTTTCACGCAATTTATTGAAAATGAAAAGGCAGTTACCAAGGCCGACATGCATAAATTTTGCAATAGTTGCCCAATTAGTGCAGCCTCTAAACATGAGCATCACAATTCTATTCTTGAAATAAACCTTGAAGCGTGTTCCTGTTGTAATTGTCAACTTAATACCAATTTCTTTTATTCGTGCATTTTCATTCATATTATATTTGGTGTCATTTAAATGTGGAATACATTTTTCGTAGACTGTACAACATTTGAAAAAGTCTTATTTCAAATTTAAGGGCAAAATCACAGATCTAAATATGAGCAAACAATGCTATTTTTGAAATAATTTGCAAAACTTTAAGTGTCCGTCTCAAATATCAAATACATACCAATTGCTCTATTGTATGCAATTATTTATGATCGATTAAATCAAGTCATGTTTGGTATCATTTAAAAGCTCAATAATGTTTGTGTTGACAGCACAACGTTTTAGAAGACTCGTTTTAATTTGAAGGGCCCTGTCCAGCGTCTAACCCTGAGCATGCAATTCTATCTTAGAAATAACTTAGAAGCGCTTTTCTGTTGCAACTGTCAAACGCGTACAAATTACTCTGCATTCCTTCATATCCTATTAAACCAGATCATATTTGGTATCATTCAAAAGCTAAATAAATTGTATGTAGACTGCACAATACCTAGGAAAGTTAAAATTAAATCTAAAGGGATTATATACAGATTATCTGCGGTGGTGGTGATGGTGGTGTTTAACGGCACTTTAGCACAATACTGGCTATACGGTGAAGACTAAAAGCAAAGATCTAACAATTTAAATATAAAGAATTGCAAAAGAATCTACGACTATCTGTGAAATAAATTGAACCGCTTTCCTGTCGCAACTATAAAAAACATACCAATTGCTCTATTTGATACATTTCTTCATGTTCCGTTAAGTCAAGTTATATTTCTTGTCATTTAAAATCTAAATATTTTCTCAATAGACTGTACAACATTTAAGAAAGCTCATTTTAAATTTAAGGTCAGTATTTAAGGCCTAAACGTGAGCAATGAGCATACATGTTGTTGAACTAGTTCAACTCTCCATTCAATATATATATATATATATATATATATATATATATATATATATATATATATATATATATATATATATATATATATATATATATATATATATACAATTACTCCATTTTCGCATTTCTGCTTTTTTATGCCCCTAAGTCATGTTTGGCATCAGTTAAAAGCTAAATAAACTTTGACCGTCTACTGCAGAACTTTTAAAAATGCACATTTCAAATTTAAGGGCAGTAAGCGGAGTCAAACTTAGCTATAAAAAGCTATATTTGAAATAACGTAAACGTTATTACCACCCCTATTCTATATTTTCATTGTTCTGTCTCGTGCATGTCTTTATCGTTAATTCAATGAGTTTGACGTGGTTTTATTTAAGATTTGAATGTATTTTCTGCACACTGTTCATTTTGAATCAATCTTGAATCGTAAAATTAAGAATACAATTTTCCACACAACCGCACGTTTAAAACCCCAGTCTTTTTTTTCTCAAAGTCACATGAACTTCTTGATTTTGTAAAGTCTTTTTTTTCTCAAAGTCACATGAACTTCTTGATTTTGTAAAGTCTTTTTTTTCTCAAAGTCACATGAACTTCTTGATTTTGTAAAGTTATAGGTTTAAGTACATTGAGATAAAGCATTATTATAATGTCATATTTATTCTTCGTAGACCTGATTAAAAATAAATAAATTGCACAAAACAGATGAGCTCTCTCTCTCTCTCTCTCTCTCTCTCTCTCTCTCTGATCATCATCAGCATGGAACTCATCCAAAACTTAATTGGGTGTTTGCATCCCGATAAAATGTTAGACCTGTGTAAGTTAATCGGTCAATTTATAAATTAAAGACTGACCAATAAATATGAATGGTCTGGAAATCTTACATCTTCGTAGTGATACCTGTGACGGACGTTTTTTTTTTTTTTTTTTTTTTTTTTTTTTTTTTGTGAAGACTTTATTGCTTAATTGAATTCATGATTTGGTAAACGATAACACTCCATATTTGTTCAAATAATTCAAGTGAAAAAGCTGTACGAAATGTGACATCTTTAGTGAACTTGTTTTATCCTGATGTTTATTTAAACTAACTTGCCTCCGCGCAAAAGTAGACAGGCACACACCTGGACATTTTCCTTGTCGATAGCCTAATTAGCATATGAAAAGTAAACCAGACGCTATAACATACGCGGTGGCCTAGTTGCCAACCTGTATTCTATAAACGTCTCTGATAATAGAAATCAAACAAATTATACGTCTTCATGATTTTTTTTTTAGTTTGATCCGTCGTTGTATCTGGGCTTTCGGACGACCGAATTTTATGCACAAAGCAGACTAGTACACGTTTACCTTTGACCTTGACTTCGTTCTGTAACCGAATAGAAGCTACGGGCTATTGGTAATGCGAACAGGTTTCGTATGATGGATGGGTGTGGTACAGCGAAATTTCATGTATAGAACGTAATAAGTGGAAAATGCTACATTATTTACTTTAAAAAAATTAGAAGGTGCAGGTACAACCTGTTTTACGGAAAAGGTATTTATAAGAGCTAAAATAGGCAATTTGATATTGCGTTTTACGCGCAATAGATAACGACATAGAGATACAACTGAGCGATTGCATTGTAATTATCGTGTTGCAATAAGAATAAACAAGATGCAACGAGTGTTACGTTTGGCATGCACACGGGGCCTTACGTATACCACATGTGGCAAATATCACGATGCAGTGTAATGGAGAGAGCAATATTGGTCTTCTACCAGTCAATACAACCCCATGACTGAGAATCATAATATAATAGCATGCATATCTGTAAAACGATGGCTATCAAAGTTTCCATATCGAAAGTGCAGTTGTGGTCGGTACTGTTAATAGCGAAGAAAATTCTGAAACATGTGTGAAATTTATACTATCAACTGAGTTATTCCATTCTTTGCATTTCACTTTTGCCCTCTGTTTATTCACCGCATATAGTTCTGTAAATATTATTCCGCCAAACTTGATATCTTCCATTATTAACAGTCGTTCCTGCTTAATGCCACTCTAAAGATGATGAAAACGACGTTAAAGTTGCTATATAGTAAATATGCATTATGTTTCTCTGCAAACGGTACATTTATTCATTTTACTTGCAATTATGAGAACTATTGTAGATGTAGGATGTGTTTATGCCAGCGTGTTCAATTTCTCAATTTTTAAAACAAAATCCACTTCCCCTTGCACTCAATGGGCTATTGATAAGTGTCAGTGACATTTTTGTTTCATTGCATACAAACTCCATATTGATCTTCACTGCTTTCAATCTTTGTCAACAGAAAGGTATGAATTTTTTCTAGTAAGTTATTCTTTCACAAAGTTATACAAGATAAGTTATTAAAGAAAATAGGACATCGCTATTACCAAACTTTATAGCCTTTTCTTTATAAACATAGTACTATCCCCCACCCACCTGTAGTGAATTGTGTATTACCAATAACCCTTAATGGTTATCTGATGGCAAACGTCAGGTGCTAAATTGTACCCTCCCGGGGCCCCTCTGGGAAATCTCCCAGTATCATTGTGAGTTATTTCTACCCTGCGAATAAGTAGTAAATCATCATTGAAGACGATACATGCAATTCTATTTAACAGGTATGGTAAAATCAATCTTACCTTACCGTCACGTCACGTTTCACAGCCTGTGGACTTAAAACTCGTTTTTCTTGTTATTATTCTATGCAAAGGTAAGATGGCATATAGCGGCCATTAGATTATATATAACACCACTGCAACATAAATTTGTCATGGATTAGATGGATATCTCAGGTACCGGTGCGCGGACAGGTGGTTCGGTAGTGTTTCACACCTTTTGGCAACACTTTGGAAGCATTCAAATGTCAAGTGGCACTAACAGAGTCAGGCAGAGGTACCTGGATCACAGAGCTTTTTGCATAGATAAATATTGCGTATTAAACTCTCTTGACAGCCCGACTACGTCAGGCGAATTTTGGTCTTTGCTCGTTTTCTCCGATCCAATATTTATTATTTCCCCTTGAGACGGGTTAAAAAAGGTAAATCCATGTTTCATCACCTGTAACAATCTCATTCAAACGTTTCTGGTCAATTTTTCATATTTAGCGAGTATCTGTTTGGTGATTTTCATCTGAGTCTGTTTGTTTTTTTTTACCAGCCGTCAACAAATGCAGGACCCATCTTGCACAAACTTTTCTGAGCTTCAAATGAGTCTTCAATGTATTAAAAAGAGCTGACAAATTAATGCCCTTGATAATAGAAATATCTTCAACTGTGTATCGAGCATCTTCAGCAATTTCGCCTTTTACAACAGCCACTTCACGCTCACCAATCGCAGACAGTAGTCTTCCAGTACGTGGGTCATCTTCCATGGATTCGCGACCATCTTTAAAACGATGAAACCACCTTACAATTGTAGGATATGACAGAGAATTACATCCATAAGCTTTAAACAAGTCGGCTTTGATATCAGTCAGAGAGTATAGTATGCTCTTTGTTCAGTAGCAGAATTGTTTCTCTTTCTCCGATATTTATACGTCACTATCAATTACATATGTTACGTCACACGCATATATATATATACAAGTGTCCCACGCGCTGTACGTGCAACTGCAAATCATTTTATAGAACGTTATGTTGTCTAGCGATTGGCAATACATTTATTGACAGATTCAAAGAAACAAATAAAGCTATTAAAAAAATATTCAAAACTTTTCAAATACCTCTCGTATACATTTCAAGGTACCACAAATTTGTACATGTACAAATTTTGCTAAAATGTACAATGGCGACTGACAGATCACGACACTAAAAGGAAAATATATTTGTACAAGTACACATTTCTCTAAACCGTGGTGATGCCGGTCTACAACTGAAAGCTGCAAAAATTGTGCATGTACATATTTTGATAAAATGCGGATAAAAAATGTGTACAGGACAAATATACCTTTCAAGGTAGCGCAAATTTGTACATGTACACATTTTCCTAAAATGGTAGTTTGTTTAGTATATAAGGTAAAATTTGGCAAACTCATTGAAAGCGACTATGCAAAGGCTTGACTGTACTAGAATATTACCAAATAATATAGACACTTTTAATGCGCAAAATCTACCACACCAAACACTTTGTTCAAAGAATGTACATGAAAAAAGCGGAAGGATCAGCCACCGAATCTCTGAATGACTCTGCAAAGAGGTGATCACTGCATAATTTCAAACCTTGTGCCCACCATATCCTTTATTATAAGTTCATATAGGCAATGATTTCAAGCCTGAGTTGTTCTTTAAACTGGTCTATCAGGTAAGTCGAAGAGCAGGAAATATGGGTACGCTGCTGCAAGATAGTGTTAGGTCTCCGTGCCAGTCAACGGGGTGTCGAATGGTCTAGACTGTCTTTGTACCAGTCGTTCAAGATTTTCTCTGCTTGAATGAGAGTCCAAGCTTCTTTCCAATAAGATTTCAACTTTTCTTCTTGATTCATCATCAAACATTGGTCGTGTTATGCTTGACTAGGATGAAAAACTTGACAACTATAACAATGTTCCCTGGTCATGAGAGTGGTTCTTTTAGCCAAGTGTAGAGCAAAACATTTCACTAAGTGTTCTTCTTGTTCTGACCATCGTGTCAATACTGTTTCTTCTTTTCCTACTAATTCACCATTGGATTGGTTACTGTGGTTGTTGTGGTCTTCTTCTTGGTCGTTTATGTCCATGGCTTCATTGTTCCATAAATGAGTATTTAATAGTCCCCATAGGGTCATCCTCCATGTTAAATTCCCATAGATGCCCTAACTGGCCATGAATGTTAATCCTATTGACATTTTTAACATTAAATGAAACTCTGTTCCCTTAATGGCCCAATCCAAGATGGCCGGAGAGTGGATGTTCCCATATATCCCAATACCGGCCCAAATGTCCCTATACCGACCCCACTCCCATCCCAGCTAATGACCCCTAACCGCTCGGAGCAGGCAATGGTTATATACAAGACATTTATAAAGCAAAATCGTGTTGTGACATAATGAATTTAATAATTATGAATGGGTAAGCATTACTTGGAGGTGACCATTGTTTCAAATTTTAATCTGTTATACTTGCGTAAAGTGATAAGCACAGTAAGGAAGAATGAATAGAAATAAAAATAAATAAATGAGAAAATTAGTATTTTTATTATTATTATTATTATTATTATTATTATTATTACAAAATCCCTCTTTTTGTCAAGCACGCCTGTTTATCAAGCTAGAAAGTAACAAAAACTTTAACATTAAGCTTAATCTAGGGTGTAAACGGGCAGACATACCCACATGTGGACGGAAGGACACGAATACTCATGATAAAGTGATCGCTATGTCGAGCTGCTGCCAGGCGATAATAGAGACAAAGGAAATTTGATCATTTTTAGCAGGTATATAAAGATGGTGGCTATTGAAGATTTCATACTAGATGTTGCATTCCTTCAGTTTGAAATAAACTGCACTTAATGTCCTGTCGTAGAAGGTCTTGAAATATAAAGTTAATAAAAAAAGATATTCAAGTAAGCCAGTATCGAACATTTCATCATCACCATCATTATTATTATCTACTTCTTGTGTTATAATATTATATATTCCAGTATCATCAGATCTATTATTATTATTATTATTATTATTATTATTATTATTATTATTAACTCTGTGTAATAATGTCACCAAAGAAGGCGAAATCGCTAAAAGTGATTCTTTTATCTGTCTCACTTTCGCAGGAGAGACAGAAATCCTTTTGAAGGAAAACAATCGAATTGTCATAGATGAAAACTGGATGCACTGCATGGGTATGTAATTATAGATTCCGTTAATTGGAATTTATAAAATTAATAACAGCTACCATTTGGAAATATATTAAGTAAATGTAGTTGAAGTCGTGTCCTGCCTGTTTTACTTGTTAGTGTTGTTGTTGCCAATAATGTTGAAGAATAACATCACCCAGGAACAAATCATTTTTGCACAGTCTTCAGAAGTAGCTGATTTTAATGTTCTAAATTTTGCCAAAAGTGGGAAATGTTTTAACTACTACAATTATTGAGGAATGATGTGAGTATTACCTTTCGAAGTAAAAATAAAGAACGTTTCATATTGGTGACATTTTCAACTGATCTGCTTGACTGAGTTCATAGGTTTGGCGTCTCGTACAAAGTAATATTGGGTAGTGCATTTCAGAGTCGCCTTAAAAACATATCCCGGTCGAGATGGAAATAGATGAATGGAAAATTTTTTGACTTTTACCTATATTGACCACTTTTATTTTGGTGAAATTACAACTGCAATTCTTATTATACTAATTTTGTATTATTTGACGTCTTATGACATGATTTATTTTCTTCACATTTTATCATTGGAGTATACCCATCCTTTGCTTGGATACCCATATTTTTGGATATATAGTTAGACAGTGAAAAGAAAAATTTTAAGATTATATTTTCACTGTTTTGACGAATTGAAAATGGTGTGACTGTAATAGGAAGGGATCAAGGGATAAATAATAACAGACCAGTTTCATCAATCCGTTAGACTATTAGTACTTTTCCACGAAAACATACTTTTTTGTGAGTGGGCGAAACTTACATTACCGATATTTGTCAAGAGATTGTCGCCTGGATGTAATTACTGCAAAACAGATTCATGTGCTTGATTGCACAAAAGCTTTGCTCACCGAAGATTTTCTGAGTGAATAAAGTGGAACTATGCCTGGGCGGACCGGTGAGAACCAGCGGATTTCGGTCGTGGAAGAGGGCAATCATGCGTGTGGTCTTTCGGAGCCTCCACCGCCGTTATGCTAGACAGGGGGTGCGTCGCAGCGGGTCGCTGGCACTAATGGCTGTCGAATCTGGCACTTAGCGCTTGCAGTGGACCCAGTACTCTGGCTTGGGTATGATGGCAGCGCTGTTGGCTTTTCCTCCTTGACATGCCACTGCTCCCAGCTGCAGCCGCATTTCGGGCTGTCATCGCGGACCTTACACTGGAGGGTGGCGCTGTTTAAGCAGAACGGGTCTTCAGCAAAGTAGGCTTTCATGTCCGTCAGCGGGCTAGGTGCATCGGCTTGATGTAGATGGAGTCGGTGGCGACCCGCACAACCTCGGTGATGAACCTCTGCAGCATGCTAATGAGGCGGAAGCTCACGTACCCTAACATGGACGCTCAAAGGTCTGCGAGCCGTTGTAGTACGTGATGACGTGTCCCAGCGGCGCCTTGTCATAATCGACCGGAGCCTTGGCGTCTCTGCGGGTGCGCACCAGATAATCCAGTTATCCTGGGTCAGTGACCAGCCGGAGCGTAATTCGGCCTATTTCCTCTTACTCCGACAGCCAGACTTTGATTTTTTTCTTTTTAGGAGATGATGGCCTCGGCCACCTCAAGGTGTGTGAGTAATCTTGTCTTGACCATACACCACAGTAGCTCTATGGGAGCCCAGCCACGGTCGTTGTGTGCGGCTCGTGTTCGCCGGGATTGCGAAAGTAGATGCCAAACAAGGTATGGATGACTGGGTGGATCCCGGGGGCTAACTCCCATGAACGCACTTGGGCAAACCCCGTAAGGTCCGCTGCACATAATGACAAATTAATAGCCACGCGGATGGAGATTTCTCTGCCGTCAAGGACGGCCGCAAGGATGGTGACCGCGCGCGCGTCCCTCATCTGGCTG